>ML994630.1:0-600000 GCA_010093925.1 Zopfia rhizophila CBS 207.26
TATTATTATTATTATTATTATTATTATTATTATTATTATTATTATTATTATTATTATTATTATTATTATTATTATTATTATTATTATTATTATTACTTTACTTGTTAATAAAAGAGTATTTATTATATAATAATAGGTATAGTCTTCACGCGTTATAGTATAAATATAAGTTAATAAAATAAATTAGCTCTATTTTAGCTATACTAAGATAAAAAGAGAAGAAATATAAAGGGGGCTTATCTCTAAATAGAATAGTGTATAGCTTAAACATAAGCTAGCTATATACTAAGCTCTATACTAAATTATAGCTAGTATAGCTAGTTATAATATTATGTGACTTATAATAAGCTAATTAAGCAGCACCGTTATATATTATTAGAATTCTAAATTTTATTACACTAATAAAATAATAGTATGTTATTACTTTTACGTTACTAATCTATAAGTACTATAATTTATATTAAATAACTTAAGCTTATTAAAACATAACTAGAATACTTAAAACTAAAAAGTATTTTAATTAACTTATTAGATTTCTTTTTTTCTATTTCTAATATCATGAAAATACTTATTTTTTAATTAAAGCTTACTTTCTTTAAAGCCATTAAAATATACTTAAAGTTATAAATAAGTTGTTTACTAGTAAACTATAAATATTTTACTTTAAATTACTATACTAAAATATAAGTAAAGTTTTATTAGCTTTATTCTAGTTTATGCTAAAACCTAAAATTAGTTTTAATAACTTTAAAGCTTTTAAAGTAATTATAAAACTTTTACTTTTACTTGAGAATTTATTACTTTCGATTATAAACTTATACTTAATGTTTTTAGTTTTAATTTTTAACTTTTTTATTAGCTTTTCTATATTTAGTATAACTAATACTAAACTTAGTAAGTAGACTATATTTTTTAAACTTTTTAGTAAAATTAAAGTAATAAATATTTTTAAAGTAAAATACTTGCATTTATAAAAACTTAAAAGCCTTTATATAATTAAGTTAGTATACTAAATAAGTTAGTACTTTATTATTTTTTAGAGTCTTAAAAAAGTGTTATTAAATATTATTTTTATATTTTACTTATAAAATTGTTATATTTTTATAGTAAATAAAAGTAATATATTTTTAAAAGTAAAAGAAGTAATACTTAAAAGAAGTAAAAATTTTATTATATAAAAAAGAGTTATATTAAATAGAAATTATTTTAAAACTACTTAAATAAGTTTAATAATAAGTATTTTATACTTTTTTACTAATTACCTATTTATTATAAAAGAAATAAAACTCTATAAAACTATTTTTAACTAAAATGTATTTCTAATAATGACTATATATATACTACTATTTTACTATAGTTAGTTTATTAAAAGTAGTTTATGTTAACTTTAACTTTTATAAAAGTATAAAAGTTTTATATACTTTTTAATATTATAAATAGTATCTATTTTTATATATTAATATTTTTAGGTTCTAATTTTAGTTAGAATGTAATTTTGTGCTTTTACTTATAAAGTATAAGTAAATTTTAAAAAATAGTTTAGCTTTTACTACTATAAATAAAAGTAATAATAAATAAGTTAAAAGTAAGCTTATTTTGTTTTAATATAAGTTTATATATATACTAAAATATTATTCTATAATAGCTTACTAATTTACTTCTATTAGTTTATATTTTTAGTAGAAGTTTAATAGCTTATAACTTTTAGTATTTATAAAGTTTTTTAAATACTAACTTTTTTTTAGCCTATAATTTTTTCTTTTTCTTTCTTATTTTAGAATTTTTTCTTGAATTTAAAGAAAGAAACTTTATTTTTACTTTAATACTTATAAAGTTAGGCTTATTCTTATACTACTTTTCTACTAGCAATAATTACTATAGCTTAAAGTTATAAAATAATATTATTATATAAAAATAGTTTAATACTAATGTATAAAGTGTTTTATAGCTAAAATAGCTTTTTTTACTATTAGTTTTTACGTTATTTAGAGTATAGAAGTTATAATACGTGCCTTTATTTTTATGTCTACTATACTTTATTTTTTTTAGCTTAAAGTATACTTAGCATTTATAAGTATATTCTAGTTAGTAGCTAAAAATAAAAATTAGGTCTTTAAATATACTAATAAGAAAAAGGCCTTTAACTTAAAAATTATACATAATTAGAAAATAAATATAGTTTATATATTATTTTAGTTTTTTTTTTTTTAAGATATTTACTAAATAAAGCTACTATTTTTATTTTACTAGTATTACTTTAAAAAAAAGGCTTATTAAGGGCCTTAAAATTTTACTAAATCTAAAATATTTAGGTTTAAAAACTAGAAATTTAAAAGCTTATTAGGCTTCTTTATAAATTAATATTTTTTAACATACTTTTTATAATAAAATTAGTAAAATAAAATAGTAAAAAATTATAGAATATAGGTTTATTATTTAAGTTTTTATTAAAAAAGTACTTTAGTCTACTCTATTATTAATTATATAAATAAAAAAGTTAATAGTAGTAATTTATACTTTTTATAAAGTTTATATATTATATTTTTTTTACATTTTATATAACTTTTAATTTAAACTTAGTACTATTATTTTTATTATAAAATGCCTTAAAAGCTATTTTCTTTAAAGTAAGCTTAATTTATAAAACTTTTAATTATAAAAAATAAAACTTACTTTATAGTATAGTTTTTAGTAGGTATTTAAATAGTATATAAACTTAATATATTCTTTTATTTTAGTAGAACTAAAAATATAAGTTATAATTAAAACTTATATTATTACTTTATTTTTTAGTTTTTAAAATAAAAACTAATTATTTTCATAGTACTATGTTTTTAAGTATAAAAAGTAGACTATAATACTATTTTTTAATTACTTTTTGTTTAAAAAATTAAACCTATAATATAATATATACTATTAATACTTGTATCTTAAAAAAAAAGGTGTTTACTTATATTTAAAGTAAAAAGTATTACATTAAAGTTTATTAGCTAGTTAATATACTTTTAAATTATAGTAAAGTTTTTATAATATTAAATAACTATTTTCTTATTTAGTTTAATAATGTTATAAAATTTTTTAATTTTAAGTATAAAATTTTTACAAAATTTTTTAATTTTTTAATATTATTTAAACTAGTTTTTAAGTTTAAAGTTTTAAAACTAATTATAAATTTAGTATTTATTATAAAATATATATATTTATAAACTTACTAATATTATAGTATTAAAGTATAATTATAGTTTTACCTTTTTTATAGCTAAAAGTTTTTTTATTTCTTTAGTATTAATAGTATTTAACTTTTCTTTAAAACTATTTTAATAAGTAAGTAAAAAAAATTAACTTTAAGTAACCTTTTTTTAGTATTAAAATTTAGTATATAAAAAGTAGAAAGTATTTAGTATAAAAGAAAATTTCTAATAAAATAAATATATTAAAAGGTAACTTAAATTTAAGTTAATAATATAAAGATAAAGTATATTAAATTAAAAAAAATAGTAATTAAGTAGTTAAGTAGTTAAGTAATTAATTAGTTAAGTAATTTAAAAAGTAAAAAGAATTTATATATTTTTAAACTAAAGTAGTAATAGAAAATAACTAAATTAATAAAAAACTTATTTATACTAAAAATATAAATAGTGTATAATAATAGTTTATTTAAAAAAAATAACTAGATTTAGTTTTTAAAAAATTATTATAATTTTAAGAGTTTAAGATAAGTCGACAAATTTTTTTTAAACTTAATAAAATAATATATAACTTTCTTAAAATTAAAAAAAAAACATAATTAACTTAAAAAATAATAATATGTAAATATAACTAAGTAATAAGTAAATAAGTTAAAAAGTAAATAAGTTAAAAGTAAGTATATTAGAAAAAAAATTAGTAGTATTTTTATAGCACTTAATAGTAATTAGTTATTATTTATATATTTTACGTATTTTATTTTATAGCTTATAGTCTTAACTTTAAAGTAGTATTAAGCCGCTAAATATAATACTATTTTATAAGATACTATAAAATACGCAATTATATCCTCTAAAGCTTTTATTATTATTTGTAATATTTATATGATTTGTTTATTACGTGTATTTTGTAAATTTAATACTAAATATATTATATATTTTATATCTAGTTCACTTTTTATACGTAGTACGTATATTTTAAATTATAATTTTAAATTACTAGCTACTACTAATTTACTATATAAAATAATAAAATACTATATAAGCTCTATTTACTTTCTTCTTTTTATATTAAATTAGAATTAGCTTCTATACTGAATTGAAATTGGCTTTTATACTAAATTAAAATTAATTTCTATACTAAATTAAAATTAGCTTTTATATTAAATTGAAATTGGCTCCTATACTGAATTGAAATTAGCTTTTATACTAAATTGAAATTAGCTTTTATATTATATCTAGAGCTCTATATAGAGCTCTAGAGATAGCTTAATATATAGCTCTAAAAATAGCTTAGTATATAGCTCTAGAGATAGCTTAGTATAGAGCTCTAAAAATAGCTAAATATAAGTCTAAATACACGTTAGTAAATAAATTAGTAAAGGGCTTAGTAAACCCAAATATTAGCTTAATATAAGTATATAAAAAAAAAAGATAGAGGGAAGAAAATTCTATTAGAGCTAAATAAAAAACTAAGTTTAGTTTTTCACATACGAAAAAACTTAGCGTGTATAAATAGAAAATAGTAACTTTACAAGCTTACAGCACCCATAGATATTAGTAATAAATTTTAGAAAGTAGATAGGCAAAAACTAGACTATTATATAAGTAAAATAATATAGAATTTAGAAAAAAAGTATAGTATATTACAGCATTTTATAGCATTTTATAGCATCTTACTGTATACTTATAGTTAAAGTCGTAATTAGCTATACTTTTTAGTAGAAGAGTTATAAAAAAAGTCACGTTTAGTAACTAAATACTATTAAATACTTAAATAAAGTTATAATTAGCTGTATTTTATAGTAGAGTTATAAGAGAAGTCGCATTTAGCAGTTAAATACTACTAAATACTTAAAAATACCGGAAATACTAAAATAGCATAAATATAAAATTCTTAGCCACGAATTTTTTTCCTGATGTAAGTTAAAAGTAAGTAAATTAAAAATAAGTAAGTTAAAAGTAAGTAAGTTAAAAATAAGTAAGTTAAAAAATTAAGTAAGTTAAAAAGTAAGTAAATTAAAAATAATTAGTACCTAAATAAAGTAGTAATACTATTTAACTAAAAGTAAAGTATAAAACAAAAAAAAGTTTAATTATTTAATTTAATAAAAAGTTTAATTATTTAATTTAGTAAAAGGTTTAATTATTTAATTTAGTAAAAAGTTTAATTATTTAATTTAATAAAAAGTTTAGTAAAATTAGTAAACTTATTATATTATATAAATTAATATTTATTTAATTAATAAGCTATTGTTTTAACCTTTATAAATATATTAAAATATTTTAAGAAAATTAGTTCATAAAGTTTAAAATTAGTATTAAAAAAAAGGTAATATATTTTAAAAACCAAAAAACCTTTTAATAATATATATATATATATATATATATATATATATATGTATAATTTTTAGCCTAATATAACTAGAACTTTAAATATAATATTATATTAATTTTATATAGTAATAACTTAATTATAGTAATTTAATAATAGCTATTTTAGTATTTTCTTTTTTACTAACTAATAAAATTCTACTATTTTATAATAAAAAGCTGTCTAGTTTAGTAATATTGTTAGAGAATAGTAGAGTATAAATAAAATTAATAACTATAATAATAGTATATAGTATAAGATTAATTATAAGGCGTAGCTCACTAAGCTATATATAGAAGCTATAAATAGAATATATAAGATTTTAAAGATAAGAAAGCCTGTATAGCCTATGCAGAAGCTTTATATAGTACTTAATTTAAATAGACTTAAGAATAATAGTCTCTATAGAATTACACTATAACAAATATAGCTAATTTAAGTATATACTTATATTTTCTACTTTTAAAAATAATAATAAGTTAGTTTTATATATAATTTAGTTATATAAAAAGTTAGTAAAGTTTATAACAATTTAAGTATTAGTACTAAAGTTAGAAGTAAATAGTATAAAGTATAAAGTTAGAAATTACTATAAAGTATTATATAAAGTCTTATATTTACTATATTTAATTAAGTAGTAATATTATAAAAAAGCTTATATTTTTTTAAAACTAAGTTTAGGCATATTATTTATACTTAGATAGCTAACTTTACGTAAAGTTATAATTATATTACTAGTATATAGTAAAATAAGTTTAATTTATTATATATAGTTTAAAACTTTATATTAAATACTTATTAGTATTAGTAAAAAAGTTAAAGTTATTAAATAAAAAAACTAGTATTTATTTAATTTTTATAAATAACTTTAATAATATACCTTTTTTTTATAAAAATTTTATATAACCTTTTTTTTATATTAATAGTAAATTCTATATAGCTATCTTTTCTTTTCCTTTTTCTATAAAAGTTTTTAGTATTTTTCTTTTTATTAAATTTTTATTTTATAGTAATATTAAACAAAACTAAAAAGCCAGTATTATTTATACTTTTTTTAAAAAGTAATTTTAAGGTTACTACTTTTTTTTAATTTCTATTAGTAATAATTTTCTTGTAAATATTTTATTTTTCTAACTATAAGTTTTAGTTTTAGTTTATTTTTCTTACTTTTATAATTTTTTTTTAATTTTTATAAGTTTTTTACTTATTTAGTATTTTTCTTACTATACTTTTAATTAAAGACTTTTTTTGAAAATTATATTAACGTTTTTTATAAGTGAGTGAACTATTTTATGTATTATTAAAATCTACTTTCCAGAAGGCACCTAAAGTGGGCTAATAGGAGACTACTAATATAAAAAGATTTTTAATACCTTAAATACTAATATTTTTTATGTGTATAAGGTAGTTTATTAATATAATTAATTTACAACCCCTCTAAAATAGCTCCGCGTAGGAGAATTGATGATAATTTTATTAATAAAGTTAATAAGTCTTTAAAATTAAAAAGAGAATAAAAATCTAGCTTTTCTGATACTAGTATGCTGCCTGATTAGAAGCTACTACCTATTAAAAATCTAAATAACTATAGTATCCTAAACTTACTAGAAGAAGTAAATAAAGAGAGCTTTATTTAACTATTTTAGCTCTTTTTCCCAAACAAGCTAATTAATAAGCTTTATGTATATACTAATTATAATATAGAGCTAATATACATTAAAAAGTTACTATAAGAGACTAATAATAATTAGTAGAATTTAAAATATAGTTAAAGATTTTAGAAGCCTATATATAGAGAAGAGCTATACGCTTACTTTACTATACTTATACACATAAGAATATATAAAGAAGCTAGGATAGAAGATTACTGGAGAAATAAGCATAGTTTTAGAGTAAAACACTACGTTAGAGACTATATCTTAAGAATTTAATTTAAATAGATAGATCACTATTTCTACTGTATAAGCCTGAAAGAAAAAGGCTAAGAACTATTTAAAACCACATTTAAAAGAGTTTAGGAGCTTTCTAAATACTTAAGGGCTTATTCTTAATAATACTAGCAGCTAGAAAAGTACCTAGCTATTAATAAGTTCATGTAGAGATTTACAGGCTGTTCTAAAGAAATTATTATAATTCCTTATAAAGCTAATATAATAGGATATAAGAATTAAATACTAGATAATAGTAGCTATATATATAATTAGCTCTTTTATAGTAAAGGTACGGTAAAGAGAGAGGATCCCTATTAATTAGATCCTTTCTAAGTAGCTAAAGGCTTTATATCTACTAAATCTATAGTATTACACCTTACTTAGTCACTTAAACGTAGTAAATATATTCTATTACTTAATAATCTCTTTACCATAATTAAGCTATTAGAGAAGCTTAGGGAGGAGAAAATAGAAGCTATAGGGACTATTCAGACCACGAAGACACCTTAAAAAGAAAAGAAGAAAAAGGAGGAAAAGCAGGTATAAAAGGAAGTAACTTCTTAAGAAAACACCTAAAATTCAACTTCAGACGAGATCTCTTAGGGAGAATCTTAGAGAGAAACTTAGGATTACACTCTAGAGTTAGCTCTAAGAGGTGAGAACACTAAGAGCACAAAAAAAAGCCTGTATATAAGGGTTTTAATAAAGAACTCGTTAATGTACGGCTATATAATGTAAACAAGATTAAATGGGGTACGATCTTCTTTAAGGTCTCTAAAAAGAAAACTGTTAGCTAATTTATATAGCGTGATAATAACATAGTTCTATTTGTAATTACTATTAGCAATAGTAAGTTAATACACTCTCCTTAGGTTAATCTACTAACTAATTAGTGGGTAAAACCGTAGTACGTACGAGGAAGCGCCTATTTAAGAGTAGAACTAGGGTAATATAGACCCAAAAGGCCTTTGGAGATCTCATTAAAAAAGAGCTTCCTATCCCTGAGCTTATTGACTTGTATAATCGCTTTATGAACGCCGTCGATAGATTCAACCAGTTAAAATCTTACTACGGGACCCTTCAAGCTTATAGGAAGACTTGGAAGAGTCTCTTCCACCTTCTACTAGACATTATATTAGTAAATAGCTTTAAGCTATCACTGTATGCAAAGAAGACGAAGGACTCTGGCCACCAGGAATACCTATTAAAGCTAGTCTTCCAGCTTCAGAAGAGATCAGTGAAGGCTGCCAACCTTAATCCTAGCAGGCCCTATGCGACAGAGATAGATTGCCAGCCAACTACTAATCATGTTTTGGTGAAGCTCTATCCTCGAGGGAAAGCAAAAACGTGTGTATCTTGTGCAGCTAAGGGGCGGCGTACCCAGGGTAGGAAAAGGACTGCACTCAGAGAACTAAGGGATAGCGACCTCAATAGGCAGCTGAAGAGACTAAATAGGACGTTGTACGGCTGTTTGATCTGCCAGCAAGCCTTCTGCAACCTCCCACAGCCGTGCTGGCAGGAGCACTTGCACACTGTACAGCTCTTAGTGAATTAGATGGATGTAGGTTCACTACAACACCAAGAAATCAGCATATACAGAGTTCTACACACATCCCAATAGCTTCATGTATGAAATTGATCTCTCAGGGGGCATTTTTGTTGCCAGTTTTACTAGTTATCTCTCATACAAAACCTGCAACTTTTGGTGTTCGAGGTGCCAAGAACCTTCTTACATCAGCAGCCTCCTATTGGCCCACCTCAGGTGCCCCCCGGGGGGCAGATTCTGGCGGTGCATGGGGATACAAGTGAGTGAACCACTTTTGCTAAGAATTACCTTTTCTTTAATAACTTTACGAAAACGTAATATTATTTAACAAAATTTTAAAATTGGCTTTTTAGATATTAAATGCAGCTAGTATTAAATTTTCATTTTAATAGTCTTACGTAATTATAAGTTATTAAGCTTAGAATTTACCCTTTAAAAATTTAGTTTTTAGCTATTAATATTTTAATAACTATTAAATAAGAAACTATAGATATTAAACTTAAACTATTTTATATATAATTTAGACTATATTATGCTTTTAGAGTAATAAAATAAGTAGGTTTTTAAGATCTTTAAGTAAGGAGAAATTTTAGCACCCACTTTTTAATATCTTAAAAACTACTAATACTATAGCTTTAAAATTATAATATATTATAGATTTAGGCGCTAATACCTTGTATTTAAGTTTTCATAATTTATTATTAAGTAATATTATAAATATAAATAGCTAAACATTATTTTAAAGTGGTGTAGGTTCTAAGCTTAATAACTTATAATTACGTAAGACAATTATAATGCAAATTTAATACTAGATGCATTTAATATCTAAAAAGTTAATTTTAAAATTTTGTTAAATAATATTACGTTTTCGTAAAGTTATTAAAGAAAAGGTAATTCTTAGTAAAAGTGGTTCACTCGCTTATAAAAAATGTTATAATTTTTAATTTTAATTTTTATATTTAAAATAGTTATTAATTATATATATTTATTACTACCTTATTTTTTTTTTTTTTTAAGTTTTTTTTTTTAAACTCTATTAAGTAGCTTTATAAAATTATATTATTAAAGTCTTTTATTTTTTTTTTAAGTAATAGTAAATAGTTTTTATATATACTATATAAGCTTTTTATAATAAAACTATAATAAGTTTCTTATTTTAATTTATAATTTTATAAGTAATATATATAGGCATTTTATAGTAAATTTTTTTTAAATTTTTTTCTACTACTTTTTATACTTTAAAAGGATTTTTTTTAACAAAATTTTTTTTTTTACTATTTTTATTTACTTTACTTTAACTTTACTTTATTATAACTTTTATTTTATTTTTAAATATAACTTTATTTCTACTATTACTTTTAGTAAAGAATATAATAAGTCTAATTTTTTACTAGTTTTTTAAGTACTATTTTTATTACAACTAGTAAAAAAAAAATTATTATAATTTTTTTTTTAAAAATCATTTTACTTATTTTAGCCTTACTTTTAATATTTAGACTTAAATAAATACTTTTTAGTTTAGGAATTATTTTTTTCATATTACTTATATTTATACTATTTACTTATCTTTTTTTAGTTATATAGTTTACTAGTTTAGTTACTTATATTAGTACTTAAAACTAGTATTTTAAAATAACTTAAAGAATTACATTCTTTTTTATTATAAATACTAGATTTTTAATTCTACTTATAGTATATATTAGTACTTTAATACTAATACTTTTATTATTAATTATTTTAATTATATAGTTATAGTATAAGTTACTTACTAAACTTTTTTATAAAATTTTAAACTTACTAGTAAAATAAAAGTTATAATAAATAAAACTAAACTTAATAATCTTAGTTTATACTAATAAAAATAAAAATAAATTTTTTTAAATTTATAAAATTTTTTTACATATTTATAACTAATAGTTAATAAGATTTTTTATTAAATAATAGTTTTAGTAGATTTTTCTTAAGCTTTTAATTTTTTTTAATAGTTTAAAGCTAGGTTTTTTTCTTTTCTATAGTAGTTTTTAGTAGCTTAAATATTACTTTTAGTAACTTTACCATTTTCTTATTTTTTTTAATTTCTATTTTTAATTTCTTTTTACTATAATATAAAAATACTTATTTAAAGTAATTTAATTACTATAAAAAAATAATAGCTAAATAAATATATTTATTATATAATCTAGGCTTTTAAACTTTTTAAAATTTAAATAAAAATTATTTAAATTTAATTTATAAATCTTACTAAAAAAAAAATTAATTAATAAATAATAGAATTAAAAAAAAAGTAAATTAACTAATATTAAAAAACAAATATAATTTTTCTAGTATAAGCTAGTTTATATATATTTACTATATAATGTTTTTAATAAGTAAGTAATGTAAATAAGTAAGTGACACATCCTACTAAGTTTTAATTACTTTATAAATAAATAACAACTTGATACTAACAGCTATTGCTATAATATTTAACTAGTAAATAATTATCCTATTCTTTAGCTTTTTTATAAGTTCTTAAAGTATATTTAGTCTCTCTATAGTGTCTACAGCGTCTTTGCTTTAATGTATTAACTTTTATATACTTTTTACTTTAGCGTATTTCACCCTTAATCTGTGTATTAATATTAGCTTAAGTAATTATCTTTAAGCTCTCTTCTTTTATTAGCATTCCTTGCTTTTGAATTCGCTTTTTTTTATTACTTTTTATGTTATATTATAGCCTTATTTATTTTCTAAAGCTTAGTGACTTTTAAGCGTAGTAATATAGCTTCATATATTATCAGCTCAGTACCTTTTATAAGCTAATAAATTAACTTAAAAATATATATAGATAAGCTATTTTAATGCTACTAAATCTAATTATAAATTAGAGTATTTTAAGACCCTAATTTAATAGCAGTTTTAGGTGTTTTTAATTCCTAAATGGTGTTTTCTTCTACAGGTAGAGATAGTATCCAAAGCTAAATATTAAGTTTTAAGAGTATAGTATTTAGGTTAAATAGAACTAAGCTAGTACTTTAGAAACCTGCGTGAATATTACTTTCTATAATTATTTCTTAATATACTACTTTAAACACTGGTAGGAACTTAAGCTTTATAATATAATAAAGATAGTTATAGATAAGATTCTTAACTTAACGCTTATACATATCTTTTAAAAGTAAAAAATAGTTTATATTAAGTAGCTAAAGTAAATGCGACGAATAAAATAGCATGTAAATTATAATAATTTATTTCTTTTTATAAAGCTACTAAAATTCAAGTGAATTATAGCTCTTATAGCTATTAATTATTAGTAAATAATATACGCTTACTATATAATGCTTTATATACTTATTAAGGTACTATAGTTACTAAATACTAAGCTTATTTATTATCTAGCTATTATTACTTAATGAAATAGGCTAATCTGATAGTATATTATTACTCTTATACTATACAAAAAGATAGTACGTTTCTGTAAAGATGATAAATAGTGGAATTACTTATTTTTAAGTATTAATACTTTAGATTACTATAATCTACTCACGGTTACCTAGCTGAACTGTTTTATATTAATTACGTCTATTAAAGTTTATAATAATCTTATTATCTAAAATAACCCCTATATAAAAGCTAGTCTCGTTAAAGTTGTATATATTTTTTTTAATAATATTATACTTCTCTTTTATATAGTATACGCGCTTAAACTATAGTTTAATAATCTTAAGATCCTTACATAAAGCTCTCTAGTAATTATATCTTTAATTATATACTATTTTAATTTCTAAAGTTTGCTGTATAAAGTTTTCTGGTTACTTAATACTAATCTTATTATTAGAGCGTATAGTAAGTAGTTAATTAACTATATCTCTTACAGCACTAAGCTTAAGAGAAAATTCTTATAAATCTAGATTAAATATATGTTAAATAATAACCAATTTCTCTAGCTTATTAAGCTTCTTTAAATTGGCTTCGTAATTATATTAAAAGGTAGTTCTAATAAGTTATTATTTTAGTATTAGTTTAAAGATATTATATACTATTATAGCCTATCACATGCTTTATAGTTAGCTTTTTTTAATTATAAAAATAGCTAAGAATAGCTTGCCTTTATTATAGATTAATTAAGTTTTAGTTTATTAATACATTATACTTAAAAGTTAGTAGATTGTGTTTTTTTAGTAAGATATATTACTTACTTATCCACATTACTTACTTATTAAATATATTATCTATTTTATATACTACTTATTTATAAAGTAAAGTATAAAAACTAAAGTTATATTTTCTTATAACTAATTTTATAAGTTTTTATACTAAATTTTTTTTTTTATAATATTAACTAGTAACTATAACAAACATAACTTTAGTATTTACTGTTAGTAATAATATATAACGTTTTTACTTATTAGTAAAAAAATAATATATAAAAATATATAAAGTTTATTTTTAAACTAAAATTTAATTTTTTTTTTTGGAAAATATTAAGTTATATATAAACTTCTTAACTAATTAAAAGATTCTAAAAAGTTAAGTAAAAAGTATTAATCACATATAATTTAAACTTTATTAGTAAATAATTACTATTTAATTTTAATACTATATTTTATACTTTAAATTAACTTTAAAGTATTTATAATTATATTTTATTAAAAGCTATTTAAATTCTATATTTATTTTAATTAAAATAAGTATTATTAGTAGTATATACGTGTTTTTATTTAATAACTTAAACTTTTTATTTATTATTTATTTATTTTGTTTTTTTATTATTATTTTTAGCTAATATTTTTTATATAATTTTTTGTATTATTTATTTCTATAATTCACTTTTATATATAATTTTTATTTTATTTTTAAATATTAGTATAAAAGATTATAAAGTAAAACTAAATTTAGTTATACTATATATAATTATATAATATTAAACTTTTATTAAATTTTTTTTATTATTTAATTTTTAGTTATAAAAAATACTAAAAAGTTACTTATAATTTTTAAAAAAAATTATTAAATAGTAATAGTAAGTTTATTATAAATACTAAAATTTATAGTAATATAAAATATATATATAAAATTGTTTTCAAAATTTATTTTTATATTTTTTTATATTTTTTATTATTTAATATATATTTTCTAGTAATATAAGTATTTAAAAGTAGCATTTTTAACTAAAATTTAATTTCTATTTTAAACTTAAAAATACTTTATATTAATTATAAATATATATAGCTAATTAAGCTTATACTAATTAAAATAAAAACTTAGCTATTATTTAAAAAATATTATTATTTTAATACTACTTACTATAGTAAAATAATACTAGCTAGCTATAAAATTATAGTAGTATATTACTAATAATTTAGTTACTTACTACTTTTTTATACTTTTATTATAATTTTATTATTATAAATATTACTATTTATATTGTTTATAAAATTAACTAGTAGTTAATTTATTAGTTAAATATACTTAATTTAATTACGCTTATTATTAATAAAAGTATTATTAAAATAAGTTACTTATTTTACTTATTATTAGTAAAAATATATTATTTAAACTAAAATTAAACTATTATAAATAGCTTTATTTTATTTTTAGTATATAAAGTTTATTTATTACTTTTTAGTTTTCAATTTACTACTTTAAATTAATATATAAAAAAGTTATTAAAATCTAGTAAATAAAAAACCTAAGTAATAATATAAGTTAATATAATAAATTATAAAATGCTTAAAGTAACTTAATAACTACGTATATTTTTTTAGCTATAACTATTTATAGTAACTTAATTATGACTTATAAATTGTTTTTATTTTACTATTTTATTTTTAATATTAAATACCTATAATATTACTTTTATAGTAAGTTTTAATAAGTGTTTTTAATAAACTTATATTTATTATTTAAAGTTAGTTAAAGTATTTTTTTATATTATATATATTTATTTTTATAAAACTTAGTACTAGTAATAAGTAATAACTATATTATATTTATATACTTATATTTTATAGTACATTTTAAAGTAAATTTTTTATTTTCAAAACTTTTATTATTATTTATAATAGTATTAGTATTAAAAAGTATTATACTAACTTTAATATAATTATTAAAAATAGTAGTTTAAAGTAATATTACTTGAGTAGTATTTACTACTAAAGTATTAATATTTATATTAATAGTAAAAAAACTTAAACTAGTTTAGTATTATTATTTTTAGCTACTTATTAGAAAGTAGTTTTTATTTTATTTTTTTTACTAAAATATTAATATTTATACTAGTATTAAAAAAACTTAAATTAGCTTTATATTACTACTTTTAGTTATTACTTAAAAAGCAAATATTTTAAACTAATTTACTAATATTATAGTAACATAATAAAAAGGAAATTAAATACTTAAAAAAAGCGTTAATTAATACTAAGTATAGTACTAGATAATAATTTAAAATGTTACATAAAAAAGAAATAAAACGTACTATAAATAAAAATATTTAAGTAAAAACTTATATGCTAGTATAAAGCTTATAAAAAAAACTTTTTTATAAAGCTTTAAAGTATTATAAATAGTTATTATAATAACTAATAAGTTATTAATATTTATATTAATATTAAAGCCTTTTTAATTAATTTAATATTATTATTTTTAGCTATTACTTAAAAAACGTTATTTACTAAAAAGCTATTAATATTTATACTAGTATTAAAAAACTTAAACTAGCTTAATATTATTATTTTTAGTTACTACTTTAAAAATAGTTTCTTTAAACTAATTTATTAGTAAAGTGTTAATATTTATACTAGTATTAAAAAGAACTTAAACTAACTTAATATTATTATTTTTAGCTACTTTTTAAAAAATAGTTCTTTATTTTAATTTATTAATAAAGAGTTAATATTTATACTTATATTAGAAAAAACTTAAACTAACTTGATATCTTTTATTTTTTAGAAATATACTAAAAATAGGTTTATTTTTAAACTAAAATATCTAGATTTTATTATACTTTTAAAAACCTTTTTATAAATATTTTAACTATTAAGTTTTATATTAATAGTAAAAACTTAAAAAACTATACTTTTATTTTTAAAAAAAATTCTAGCTATTAAAATAACTTTTTTTATATATAAAATATTATTAGTTAGTAAATATACTATTAGTCTAAAATATTAGATGTTTTTATTTATTTTAATAAGCCTATATATTTATTTAATACTACTTTTTAGCTTTTTATTAAAACTTTTAATATTATAGTATATAGATAATTATAAATATATTAAAAAGTATTTAACTAACTTATAGAAGTTGTAGTAGTATTTATTTTTAGTAATGTAAGTATTATATTTAATATTTAAAGGCCTTTTAGTTATAGTAAAACTATATTACTAGTAAAAAAGTTAACTATATTAATAGTAATAGTAGTTAAATTTAAGTAAAAACTAACTAATATAGTATTAACCTAATTTATAATTAATTAAAACTAGTAGTATACTAATCTTGAAACCTAATTATAATTAGAAACTAAAACTAAAAAAAGTTATATAATAAATACATATTAGTATATAAAAATAAAGAAGTGTAAATATTTTTTTTTAAGTATTTTAAAGTAAGTACTATAAACTATAAGTATTTTAAATTAAATATTAGAAATATTTAAAGAATAGTAATTATCTTAAAATTTATATAAAAATATAGTTTTATAACTATATATTATAAAAGCTTTTTTTATAAATTTTTTATAAAAATAACTTTATTACTAATTTTTATTTTACTATTTTTATTATTCTTTTTTTATAACTTTAAGTATAATAGTTTTTTAAATGTTTAATTTTTTTTTAATTTTTACTTTTTAAAGTATTTTTTTATACTAAGTTTTTTTTAAAATATTATTAATGAATATTTAAAAAAATTAAAAAAAAGTTTTTTATATAATATTTAATTTATATTTATTAATATTTTTTATATTATACTATTAAGTTCTTAAAACCTTTTATTTTTTATAAAAAAAAACGAAATAATAGCCTAGTATAAATTCTAATTATTTTTAGTAAAGTTAGTAAATATAATAAATTATATATAGTACAAAAATAAATAAAAAGTTTAGTAAAAAGTAAATATAAAGTTTAAATTATGTAAACGTTTTATAAATAAAAACAAGTATTTATATTTATGTTTAGTTAGTAGAGTATAATAAAATAGTAGTAAACTATAATTATTTTTAAAATTAATAATAATATAAACTATATTAATTTAAATATTTCTATATTACTAGTTTTAGTTTTAAATTTTTTTTTATAGCTACTATAAGTAAGTAGCTTTTTTATTTACTATTTTTAGAATTTTTTCTATACTATTATAACAGCTGTATATTATAGGTAAACTAAAATATAAAAAGCTAAATACTAAACTATAGCTTAAGTATAAAAAGTATATTAATTTCTTAATTTTTATAAACCTACTCTTTAGTTTTATATAGCTTTAATATAGTACTTTATTACCTATACTTATATTTAATTACTTATAAATTTATACTAGCTATAATAACTATATTACTACTATTCTTTATTTGTATTTTATTACTACTTATTAGTAATATTTAAAATCTATACATAGTTAACTTTAATAGCCTAAATTAATATATTAGTATTAATATATATTATGTAAATTTATTTAAAGCTTTTATTTTATAAGTATTAATAAAAAATATAGCTAACGTGCTCTATTATACTATTATTATAAATAATTTTTTAACTTAAATAAAGAAATAAGTTAGAGTAAAGTCTATAAAATAGTATATTAAATATAAAAATAAGTAACGTATTTCACAAGCGAGCTGGTCAAACAAGCGAACCAGTCAATTTTCCAAGAAATTACTAAAACCTTAATAACTTTATTAATTCTTAATATTTTTTAATAAAATTTTAAGATTTATAAAGCTATATACCGTACCTAGCTAGTATTAAATTTATAGTATAATTATATTATTAATTAATTTAAATACAATAATTAGAATAAGTTTTAATAAAAAGGTATATAGATAACATATTTTCTTTAAACCTTAATAGAAATTTATAAAAATTTAATAACGTTTTATTACACTTATAAATTAAGTTATTAAATTAGTAAATAGTGGTAGAAGTTAATACTAATCTAAATATTAAAAATTGGGGGCCGAAAATAGCTCTATATAATGTAACTAATAAAATTAGACTAGTTATAAACAATTAACTATTTTATTATAAATTTAAATAGTTTGGAATAAATAATAAAAATTGTTCTTATAAATATTTACAATAATCTAATAGAATAGTATTATTAAAGCGAATTTTGCTAAGTCTTTCGTCTTAGTTAAGTAATTAACTTAATTAGTAATATAATTATACTGTAAATTCAATACTTGCTAGGTATAATATATAGGTTTATAAATTTTAAATTTTTATTAAAAAATATTAAGAATTGATAAAGTTATTAAGGTTTTAGTAATTTCTTGGCAAACTGACCGGTTCGCTTGTTTAACCAGCTCACTTATGAAATACGTTATAATAGTTTCTAAAAGTTTTTAATAAAAAAGATATATTTAGTTATAATTAAATAAAGTATAAAAGTAGAGTAAAACTTAAAAATTAAATACTAAAATAAAATTACCTTATAGTAAAAACTAGAAAGTAGATTTTTAAAAACTAAACTAAACTAGTATTTAAATTTTTATTAAACTAGTATTTAAATTTTTACTAAACTAGTATTTAAATTTTTACTAAACTAAGAATTATTAATAGTTATAGATAAAAAAGGCCTTAAAACTTAATAAATAATTTTTTTAAACTTAGTAGCTAATTTATTACTATATATATTTAAATAGTAATAATATATTTTATAAGTAAGTAGATTATATATAAAAGTAAGTAATATATATTTAAAATAAAACTTTAAGTTACTTTTATAAGTATATAACTATATTTTATTACTTATTAATTTAGTACTTAGTTATTTTTTATACATAACTAATAAACTTTATAATAAAAAGTAATTACTTTTTAGTTACTTTACTATTATATTTTTTAGTATTCAAAACTTTTTTATATAGCACTTTTTTAAAAAGTTAGTTGTAATAAGTTAATAAAAGTAAAATATAATATTTTTACTTTTTAGTACTTTTACTATTTTTTACACGTTATTTTCATTTATAAGCATATAATTTAATACGTTATTAGCTTATATAAATTATAAAATAAAGTGTTTTAAAAAACTTATAAAAATTAGTAATTAAAGTAGTAAAAGTACTTTTAGAAGTTATAGTTATTTCTTTAATATATATTTATTACTTATTATTATAATAACTACCTGTAAAATCTTATAAGAGCTTTTTAAAAAAGCCTTTTCTATAAGTCTCTTTATTATATTATATATTTATGTATTAGTTTTATGCTAGTATATAAGTTTTTATCTAAATACTTTATTTATAGCCTATTTTATTTCTTTTTTTTACGTAATATTTTGAATTATTACTTGGTACTATATACAGTAATTAATTAATACTTCTTTTTAAGTTCTTAACTTTTTGCATGTAGTATTTTTATAATACTATATTATATTACTACTACTATTAGTAGAATATTTAATTCTTTAAATACTCTTATTCTAACTACAGAACTCATGTAGTTATTTAAGGAGTAAATAATTATAATATAAAACATATTTACTAAAGCACTAAAATAATAATAAGTATAGCTAGAATATTAGTAAGTATAACAACAGGAATTTATTAACACTCTCTAAAAAAAATTATAAGAAGTTTAAAAATAAACTATATCTATTTCTCTTTATTTTACTGTTTAAGTAACTACTACTAAAAAAGTTTTAATAAATGCTACTAGTTTATTTAAAAGTAGTTTAAGTTCTATAATTCTAATTCTACTTATAACTATAACTAGTACTTATCTCTAAGTTTTCTAAATTATAGTTAGGTAAGTAAAGTTAATTTCTATGCTAAGTCTTATTATCTTATTAATAATAATAAAATCTAATTACTTACTTAACTTTTTAATATTTACTAGAAAGTAAAGAAATTTATTTATCTTTATTAGGAAACTCTATTATAAACTTGAAGATAATATTAACTAATATTCTACTAAACATTTCTAGCTTTTATATGTATACTTAAGACTAGAGAAAAACCTAGTAACACTTATGAACCCTCTTATAAATTAGGATATATATATAGTAAAGTAATTAATTGTCTTTTTACTAGCTATATATAGAGATCTAAATAAGAAACTTACTATTTTAAGTAAACTTAATTTATTTTATTAAGAGTAAAAAAGCTTTACTATTTACTTTACTAAATTTCATAACTAGCTGCTAATACTAAATTAAACGAAATTAATCTAATTATATAGTTAAGGAGATTATTAAACAACAAGCTTTACTAAATAATAGTAGATATTAAAATTCCTAATATATTAAATAACTACACTAACTTAATATTCTTATATAATAATAACTTTTAGTATTTTTTTATACTATACTACTATAGGCTATAACCTATATTATAATAAGACCTTAATATTATAGAAATTAATAGTTTTAACTATATTTTTTTTTAAATTAGCTAAATAAGAAGCCTAAAAGCATAATAGTTAATACTTTAAGCATAATAAATATAGCTATATTTTTTAAAACTGCTTTGTTTTTCTACTAGAACTTTAATTTATAAGTCTATTTAAATTCTAATAATTAACCTACTGTTGTTTTTTCTTTAGATTTAAATTTTTTTATAGATAAGAATGGTTTTGAATTTCTAAAGCTAGCTTACTAAAAGTTCTATTCTAGAGTTAAGTTACTTTTTAGAATGTTTCTAATACTAGATTTTTATTAACCTATAAACCTTCCACCTAATAACTAATTCTTGAAACTATTAATTAAATATTTTATATACTATTTAATAAGATAGCTCTTCTTATTTTATTACTACTTAATTAATACTAAAGCTATTAGTATAAATTATATTAGTAGACCTTTAGCTTATATCTAGAAACTCTATTTTTTACCCTTCTTAAATGTCCTTTAACCTACTAGTTTTAATAATAAATATCTTAAAGAGGATTATATTTTATACACTACTAATATAACCCTTTATTATTTAAATTATATTAAAGATATTTATCTTTTTAAAATAGCTATTAGAAATCATAAACTAATTTTTAGCTAACTATAAATAAAGAAGTATAAAGTTAACTTTGACTATAACTTATAAAAGTTACTTTTTAATATTTTCTATTACTAGGCTTACTATCTACGCTTATCTTAATTTCTAATTTACTTAAAAAAATATACTACTTACTTAAGAAATTTTTTGGTAAACTCTTTACTAAAAAGCTCTTACCTTAATACTATTTATATATAGTATACTTAAATCTGTTTTCTAAAGTTATTATTAATTACTTAATTCTAATATAATTACCAGTTAACTAAAATAAACTACTAGTTATAAAAATTAGATACTTATTTAAAGACCTTTCTAGTAAACTATTTTTTAGAGAATTTTTATTTAGAGTTTAAATTTATATCTAAAAACATACCGTAAATCTAACACTAAATTAAATAAGAATCTTGTAAAAAAGTTTTTTTTTTAAGGTCTTAAAAACTTTTTAATAAAAGCTTTACTAAAAAGACTTTATAAGGAACTTAAATTAAGTATAAATATTTACTTAATTAGGGCAGTCCCCTTTATATAAATAGCCTAGAAATATAAACACAAAATCTTTACTATCTTAATAGCTAATATTAATAAAATCTTAGCTTTAAAAACTTATATAAATCTAACTACTAAGATCTTAAAGAATTATTATAATATTTTTAAAATATTTTTACATAAGGAAGCTAATAGACTATCTAGATATTATTTATATAACTATAAAATTATCTTTAAAAAAGAAAAGTAACCTAGATTTAAACTTCTCTATAAAATATTCTAAAATAAATTAAAAGTTTTTAGAAAGTATTTTAATAATTATTTTACTAAAAAATTTATGAAGGTAAACACGTTTTCTGTAGTTATACTAGTTATTTTTATAAAAAAATTTAATATAGGTTTTTAATTTTATATAGACTACTAAACTCTAAACACTATTACTATTAAAAACTATTATTTTATTTTATTAATTTAAGAAACTTTGTTTTGCCTTAGTAAGATAAAGTACTTTATAAAGTTAAATATTATTTTAGCTTTTAACTATCTTCATATAATAAAAATAAATAAATAGTTAACTACTTTTTAAACTTAATATAACTTATTTAAATATTTTATTATATTTTTTTAAACTAGTTAACGCACTAAGCACGTTCTAATACTATATAAATAATATTCTTTAATTATTTCTTAATATATTTTATATAGTCTATTTTGATGATATTCTAATTTATAGTAACTTTTTACGTGAATATAAATAATATATAAAATAGATTCTAAAAGCTCTAAAGAAAACTAGCTTCTAACTTAATATTAAAAAATATAAGTTTTATTAAAAACAAGTTACTTATCTTAGGTACGTAATTTTAATAAAAGGAATTAGTATAAATCTAAATAAAATAAAGGATATTCTTAACTAATTTTTTTTTAAAAATATAAAGAATATAAAAGTATTTCTAGAGTTTGCTAATTTCTATTAACAATTTATTAATAATTTCTTCTGTATTATATTCCTACTTATAGCCTTAACTAAAAAGAATACTTAATTTAAATTTAATAACACTTACTAAATAGTATTTAAATTCTTAAAATATATATTTATAATTATTTTAATTCTCTAATACTTTAATTTAGAGTTACTAATTATTGTGGAAGCTAATTTTTTAGACTATATAACTACTAAAGTACTTTTCTAAAAGAATAAATTAAATAAATTAAGACTTATTATTTACTTTTTAAAAAGATAAGGCTTACTAAAAGTAACTATAAAATATATAATAAGAAGCTATTAGCTATTATATACTATTTTAAATAATAGAAACCTAAGCTAAAAGGTGCTACTTTTTTAGTTTAGGTATTAAGTAATTATAAGAATTTATAGTATTTTACTATTATAAAATAGCTAAACTACTAATAGGCCTGTTGAGTTAAATACTTATTTTAATTTAACTTCATGATTATATACTAGCTTAGTAAATAGAATAAGAAACTAAATATTTTTACTTATTATATATAAAATACTCTAGCTTAAAAAGAAGCTTATAGAGCTTAATAACAGATACTTCTTTACTCTAAACTATTTAATAAGATACTAGAATTAAACTTAACTAAAACAAATAAGTTTATTTAATAATTTATTAATAATAAGTACTTTAATAATAAGTTTATTTAGGAAATTCTATTACTAAAATGGGATAAAATCTAACAGTCTAAAAAGTCTTTTAAGTAAGTATAAAGACTAGAAAGATTAATTATACTATTACAGCTAATTAGTAATACTAAATAATAATAAACTTAAAATTAAGATTCTCTAAATTATATATAATTTCTTTGTTTATAGTTACTTTAGTTATAAAAAGACTTTTAAAATTCTACAACACAAATACTACTAGCTTTAAATGTTTAAAATAATATACTAATACATTTTCTATTACTATACTTATTAAAGATTTAAAATCTTTTATAAAAAGTATTATAGCTTTTTAAAGCCCCTATCTATTTTTTAAAAAAAGTAAAAGGATATTTCTATAGACTTTATTACTAATTTCATAAAATCTAAAAGCTGTATTAATATTATAATTATAATAGACTACTTTATAAAATATTAATACTTAATTCTTTATATTAATATAATTACTATAGATATAGCTTGCTTCTTTTATTAGCACGTATAAATAGACTATAGCTTTCTAGAAATAATTATATTAAACTAAAAAACACAATTTATTTTTACTTTCTATAATAAATTCTAGAAAGTATTATAAATTAAATTCTAACTGTTTTCTATATACTATTTCGAAACTAATACCTAAACAGAAAAAGCTAATAGTATAATAGAATAAATTCTATATACATCCATAAACTATTAATAAAATAACTAGGTAAACTAGCTTTTTTTAGTATAATTTAAAGCTAATAATATAATATTTAAATTTATAAAGGTTTTATTATTTCTAGCTAATATAAGTTAACACCTCTAAATAGGTTTTAAATTTTCTATAAAAACTTAAAAACAGCTTTACTAGGTATTACAAGTCTTAAAAGCTAACTATATAGTATAAAAAATAGCTAATATTTAATAGCTAGTTCAAAAAGAAATAATTTAAGCCTAAACTCTTTAAGAAAAATATATAAATTAGAAATAATTATTTATATCTAACTACTAGATAAGAAACATAGTCTAGCTTAATATATAAAATATTAAAACTAAATAACTATCTAAAAAGCTAGACTTAAAGGTTTTAGGAAAATACTATATTTTTTATGTAATTTCCTTATATACATACTAACTTAAACTTTCTGAATTCTTGAGTATATACTTAGTTTTTTATGTATCTTTACTTTAGCTAGCTGTATCTGAATTTGAATACTTTCTAAGTTAATAAAACCTACTACTAGAACTTATTAAAATTAATAGTAATACTAAATACTATATTAAGTAAATTAAAGAGCTGTGTTTTAATTATAGACGAAAATACTATAAATACCTTATTAAATAAACTAAGTATAATAACCTAATATAGTAATCTATAAACAATCTTTAAAATATAACTACTATAGAAAAATTCTATCTCTAGAATTTAAGCTAATTTATTATTTAAGACTTAATATAAACACTTATTATAGAAGCTTAAATTTAAAAAAGGAGTACTATTATAGTAACTACCTATAATACCTTATAAGAGCTTTTTAAGAAAGTCTTTTTTATAAACTTTTTTATTATATTATGTATTTATATATTAGCTTTATACTAGCACATGAGCTCTTACCTAAACTCTTTATTTATAACTTATTTTATTTCTTCTTTTCTTTATATAATATTTTAAATTATTACTTAGTACTATATATAGTAATTAATTAATACTTTTTTTTAAGTTTTTAATTTTCTGCATGTAGCACTCTTGTAACACTTATAGTTTTAATATTTATATATAAAATACTTAATTTAAAAACTTATAAAGCTTATATTATATATAACTTAAATTACAATACTATTAATATAGTAGTAGGTTTATAAAAAAAATATTAAAACGTAAATATAAGTTAGTAAGTTTAGAGAATTTTAAAGGTACTATTTAATTTATAATAAGTAAAAATAATAATTATGTAAAATTAGTAATAATTATACATTTTTTTTATAATTAAGTAAATAGTATTAATTTAAAATCTAATGAAATTAAATTAAATTTAAGTATTTAAGTTTAATTTTTACTTATTTCTATTATATTAATAATTTTTATATACCTAATTTTACTAAACTTTTCATTTTATAACTAACTTTTTTATACTTCTTAAATATATTATTTTTTTTAGATTATATTAAGCCTTATTTTTAATTAGTATAGAAAATTAATATAACAACTTATAATTAATTAAATAAGTAGAAAATTTAATTTTATATATATTATTAAAGTTAATTATATAAAAAAAAAATAATCTACTAATATAGTAAAAGCCTATTATATTAAAAGTAAAGTAGTTAGTAGTAAGTAATACTATTAGTAACTACTATAATAGTAATCTGTATACTTATAATAAGTAAGTAAATAAGCTTTAAAACTTATAGTAAGTTAGTAAAAAACTTTTTTATATAGTAGTTACTATATATAGTATATAAATCTAGTATTAAGTTAAAGTCAACTTTTAATATTAAAAAAGCTAAAGTTATTAAGTAAAGTTCTAAAAAGCTAATAAGTTTTACTAAAATTATTTAAATTTTAAAGCCTTTATTAGCTTAAAAATAAATTAACTAATTTTCTAAACCTTATATACTAATACTAAGAATGTACTTTAACTATTAATATAAACTTCTTTATATTAAATTTTATAAATAAGTACATTATTTAATTTTTTTTAATACTATTTTTTTTATAGCTATTTTCTAATAATACTCTAGATATTTTCTACTATATAGTAGTTTTTTAAACTCTTATTAATATATAGTAGTAATTATTATTTTATATATTATTATTATTTTAAAATTTCTTATTTACTAATATATTAATTACTTTTTTATATAATTCAAATTAAGCTAAAAATACTACATACTTTAAAATTACTTAAAATTATATATATTACTAGTATATAAAGATTTTGCTTAGCTGTATTAACTACTATATATAGTATAAAAATAAACTTAATAAGTAAAAAAAAAACTTTTATTTTTAAATATAAAGCTAACTTTACTTAAAAATTACTTAAAAGTTTTAAAAAAGACTCTAGTTTTATAAAAACTATTATAGATACTATTTACTTAATAATATAAAGTTTATTTTAACAAATATATATATTATTAGCTACTTTACAAAAAAAATTTATTAGTAAAAGTATTAGTTTTAAAGTAAGTAGTTAACTACTTATTTTAAAAACTAAAAAAGTAACTACTTATTAAATTTAAAAAAATAAACTATCGTTAACTTTATTAAATTAAATAATTATATAAAACTAAAGTTTTTAAAATATAGTATTTATTATAATAACTATTTATAATACTTTATAAAAGCTTTTTAAAAAAGTCTTTTTTATAAGCTTTTTTTTAATTACATGTTTATGTATTAATTATATACTAGTATATAGACCTTACTTATAAATATTTTTATTTATAACTTATTTTTATTTATATAGCATTTTAAACTATTACTTAATATTATATATAGTAATTAATTAACACTTTTTTTTAAGTTCTTAACTTTTTATATATAATACTTTTATAATACTATATTGTGTTACTAATTCTCTATAAAATAGATAACCTAAAATTTATTAAAATTTTTAGAAACCTTACTTCTTAATTTTTAACTTTAAAAGTAAGTAATAAATTGCTTATAAATACTTTAGAAAAAACTTTTTATAAAAAATTTTATAAATTAAAGTTAGTATTTACTTACTTAGTTTCTACTATTTTAATTTTTTTTATTAATAAAAGTTTAGCTCTTACTATTAGTATATTTAGAAATAGTTTAAGTTCTATAAACTTAATACTTATAGTAACTTTAATTATATTTTTTTTTACTAACTTTATTAAAATAATTACTTAATTTTTCTACTTTATTTAGCTAATGTTTTAAATTATAGATATTTATTAAATAACTATATAATAAGCTTATAGAAAATAAAGATTAGAACTTAACTAAATAAGCTTATTTTTACTATACTATCAGTTACTTATAAAAGCAAGCTTTTAATTTAGTAAAATTATTTTAACTAAATACTATATAAAGTATTGTAAACTTACTTAAAAGTATTTATAAAAATTTAAATTAAAAGGCTACTATGTAAAAAAAGTTCGTTTATAAAAACTAAAAAAACTAAAGCTTTTTATTTTTATAAAATTTTATAAATATATTTAAAAAACTAAATAAAATAACTTTATTCTAATTATATATTTAATAAAAGCTTTTTACTCTAACTTTTACTATATTTTAATTAAAGTTAACTTAATAATCTTATTAAATATATAAATATAATTAGTAAATATTATAATAATATACTTATATTAGCTTTAAAAAAAATAATATAACTTATACTACTTAATTATAAAACTAGAAACTATACTATAAAAAAACTCTAATACTATAAAAATTAATTCTTTAAATTATACTTTTTTTTTAACTAAAAAAACACACGTTTAAAAGAATCTTTATTTTAAATATAGTAAGTATAGTTATTTTATTTAAAATTACTAATTTTTTTTACCTAAACTTTAATCTAATAGTCTACTTTAAAGAAACATTTTTTAATAATTATTTTACTTATTTTTTTTTAGTTTTAATAAATCTTATAATTAGAAACCTAACCAGTAATTTAAACCTAATTTATTAAAAGTTTTATTCTAGAAATAAGTCGCCCTCTAAAATACTTTTAATACTAGATTTCTAATAACTTATAAACCTTTTATTTAATAAGTAACTTTTAGAACTATTAAGTAAACATTTTATATATTATTTAATAAAATAGTGTAAAATAAAAAACCTCTTAATGAATATATATTAAAGGCAGTTTAAAAGAGCTATTAGGTATTATAAAAATTAAGAATATTTATTTATTAATAAATACTTTTAAGCCTAGAGAGCTGCATCAAGTCGCTGATGATATACTATTAAGTTATAAATAGTTATTAAAGTTTAAGGCCTTATAATAAAGATTTTTTTATACTAAGTTATTATAATATGCTAGTAATATAATAACGCTAGTAACTCTATATAGTTTAACTAATTATATAAAGAGATACTAGAATATAAAAACTACCTAACTTAAAACTATTTTAGTAAATAAATAAAATACTTTTAGTTTTAACCAGCTCTAGGATTACGTTAGCACTTTATAATATATATATAAGTATAAAATTTCTACTAGCATAGTAAAAGCATAGACGAAGTCTAAATATTACTACTAAAAATAAAAAAAGTTATTAACTAATAGAATTATAAAAGTAGCTAATAGATTTATTAAGTTAGAATATAGGTAATTAAGCTATTTTAATAAGTTAAGTTAATATTAATACTAAAATACCTTCTTAAAGATAGTATACCGTATTTAGATACATATATAGCAGGATTAGAACAGGTTAGTAGATAATATAATTAAAAACTTTATATTAATTAAATAAAGCCTTTAAGTTATTTACTTATAAGATATAGACAGCTTATAGAGGGAGATCTTTATAGATAATAAAAAACTAACTTTAAGGTAATACCTAAATAGCTAGTAAGCTATAATATTATATTATAACTAAGAAAATAGTAATAAAAGACGTAGGTAATACGCTCTCTATTTATACTAAAAACTAAACCAGACTGGTAATCTATCTAGAGCATAGAAGTAACTTAGTTTATATTTAAATTATACTAAAGAGTATGCTTTTTACTTTTAGTAAAATATTACTAGCATAAAGCCTACATACTAAAGTCACTATCTAAAGAGATAGTATAATAGTTAGAGAGAATAGATATATATATTAGTAGACTAAGAGAGTAGAATCTAAAAGACTAAAGTAAACTTAACTTATACTTAAGCTAACTATAAACATATACATAGTATAGATATTACCTTTCTTTTTAACTTCTTTTAAAAGACTAAAGTAAACCTAACTCGTACTTAGGCTAACTATATACGTAGATATAGTATAGATATTATCTTTCTCTTTAACTTCTAAAGGTGCTACTAGAAGCCTGTTTAAGATATAAACTTCTAAAATATAACTACTAAAAATTCTTTTCTATATAGTAATAAACTACTTATATAAATGGTGATAGCTTAAAAGTAGTATTATAAAGAGTTTTATAAACTCTCTACTATCTAGACCTAGCGTAACTAGATTTGTTAAATTTAATATAAATAGTATAAATATTAAAAATCTAAATAGGACTCTAGAGAGCTAGTATTTAGCTTTATTAATAATATAAATCTTATTTTATAGAGAAACTCTACTACTAAGAACTGCTAATACCTAATAGCTATATATAATTAATATATAGCATAAGTAAAACATCACGAAGCTATATTTACACTAAAAAAATACTAACTTATATACTTTACTAAAAAAAAAGTTATAATAACGTAGATTTAGTGTTAACTGTATGAATTATTAGCTATAAAACTACTCTCCAGAGCTTAAGTATATATATACTTAGAATCTAAATAGACTTAAAGTTTTAATAAAAAGAATATATTTATAAAGCAGTAGAGAAGGGTATAGTAGTTTTTAAAGCTATATTATAAATTACTATATTAATATAAGGCCTGTTTATGAGATGCTTATATTTTCTATATATAGTAATTATCCACCTAATAATATTCTACAGTATTTAGATATAGGGAACTTGTAATAATAGTAATTTAATAACAAAAAATCTCGTCCAGCCGCTTTAGAAAACTTAAAACTAGTATTTTTATAAGATAATAGAGGTATATAAAAGAATACTAATAATAGCTATTAAGAGAGAGATAGTAGTTTTACTAATTATACTCTATATAAATACTATAGCTCTCTAGAGGACTTTAGATACTAGCTAGAATTTAATAAAAATAATAATAATAAATACTCTAGATAATATTTAGGTATTATTAGTGAGTTAATAGTGGACTATAATATAACCACTAACTCCACTAGAAAATCTTTAAAACTAGGTAAAAGAATATAAGAAAGAAGTCCTAGCCTACTTTATAAAAGAAAACTCTAGAAACTACTAATACTAATAAAAACAGAGATATATAGGGAAATTATAAGTATACTATATTAATAGCTATTAATACTACTAGCACACAGCCACCTTTATCTTAAAATAAATAAATATAAAATAGTAATATTAATAGTAAAGTATAGTAAAAAAAATTAATAATATTTACCTAGCGCACCTTATAAAAAACACCTATAATCTTATTTTATAAAAAACTTTTAAAGGTTGAAGCTACTGCTCTGTTTTTATTATATATAAAAATCCTTAGCCTTAATACCTAACTATTAAAAATAGGGGTCCTAAATAAATTCCTATAGTATAATTATAGCTAGCTAGTATAGATTATATACTATACTCTTTTTTACTACTTTAAACTAAAAAGAACTAAATTATTAATATTATTTCTATTAGAATAACTAGAAAAAATACTAAGCTAAAGAGATAATACTTAAGTAGTAGTAAGATAGTTTATAAGAACAAAATTACTTACTTAGTTCTAAGTAGTAAAAGTAATTAATACTAAGAAAATAAGATTATCTATAAAACACAAGTATAATAGCTAAAATCATAAACTATATAAAAAATAAAAAGATAGAAAAGAAGTATTATAATAGTAGAGTATTAACGCCCCTCTAACATGGCATGTTAATAGATTTTCTTATTAGTAAGTTTTTTTTATAAAAGGAATTAGCCTATATATACCTATTAGAGAGACCGAATCAGGCAGTAAATAGAAATAATAATAATAATAAAATAGTGTATTTTACTTTATTATTACTTTAATAAATACTAAAGTAACTAGTATAAGTTATATTAGTAGATTTTTAGTTAATACTTAAAAATTCTATTTTTTACTACTTTTACACATTTTATATTCTTTTAGTTTTAATAGAAAATAACTTAAAAGAAGTTATATTTTATATACTACTAGTATAACTTTATATTATATAAATTATATTAAGAAGATTTGTCTTTATATAATAGATATAGAAAACTATGAATTAATTTTTAGTTAACTTTAAATAAAAAATTATAACGTTAACTTTAATTATAATATATAAAAACTACTTTTTAATACTTTTTATTATTAAGCTTACTATTTATACTTATTTTAATTACTAATATTTTTAAAGAAATTTACTAACTACTTAAAAAACCTTTTAGTAAAGTTTTTACTAAAAAGCTTTTATCTTAATACTATTTACTTACTTTACTTTCTAAAGTTACTACTAATTACTTAAGTATAATATATTAACTAGTTAGCTAAAATAAACTGTTAATTATAAGAACTTAATACCTACTTAAAGAACTTTCTAGTAAACTATTCTTTAGAAAACTTTTATTTAGAAACTAAATTTATATTTAACTACATACTTAAATTTAATATTAAGTTAAATAAAAACTTTTTAATAAAGACTTTACTAAAAAAGCTTTACTAAGAATTTAAACTTAATTTAAGTATAAATATTTACTTAATAAAAGTAGTACCTCTTACTTAGCTTACTTAAAAATATAAATACAAAATTTTTACTATTTTAATAACTAATATTAATAAGATTTTAGCCCTAAAAACTTATATTAACTTATTTATAAAGGTTCTAGAAAAATACTATAATATTCTTGAAATATTTTTATATAAAAAAATTAATAAACTATCTAAATACTAACTATATAACTATAAGATTATTTTTTAAAAAAAAATTCCCTAGATTTTACTCTTTTTATAAAATGTTCTAAAATAAACTTAAAGTTCTTAGAAAGTATTTTAATAAACAATTTACTAAAGAATTTACTAAAGTAAGTTTTTTTTTTTTTAATTTTTTTCAATTATTTTTATAAAGAAACCTAATAGAAATTTTTAATTTTATATTAACTATTAAGCTTTAAATGCTATTATTATTAAAAACTACTACCTAATTCTATTAATTTAAGAAACTTTATTATACTTTAGTAAAGTAAAGTACTTTATAAAGCTTAATATTATTTTAGCTTTTAACTACTTTTATATTATAGAAAAAGATAAATAGTTAACTACTTTTTAAACTAAATATAGTTTATTTAAGTATTTTATAATACCTTTTAAATTAACTAATATATTAAGTACTTTCTAATATTATGTAAATAATATTTTTTTAGCTATACTTTAATGTGTTCTACACGGCTTATATTAATAATATTCTAATTAATAATAACTTTTTATGGAAATACTAGTAATATATAAAATAAATTTTAAAAAAAGCTGGCTTATAACTTAATGTTAATAAATATAAATTCCACTAAAAATAGGTTACATTTTTTAAGTACGTTATTTTTATTAAAGAAATTAGTATAAATTTAAATAAAGCAAAAAAACAATTTTAATTAAAAAAATTCTTATAATATAAAAAATATAAGAGTATTTTTAGAGTTTCCTAATTTCTATTAATAATTTATTAATAACTTTTCTTATATTATAGCTCTACTTATAACTTTAATAAAAAAGAGCACTTAATTTAAATTTAATAATACCTATTAAAGAATATTTAAAACTTTAAAACTTATATTTATAACTATATTAATTTTCTAATATTTTAACTTAAAACTGCTAATTATTATAAAAGCTAATTTTTTAAATTACGTAACTACTAGTATACTTTTCTAAAAATATAAATAAAGTAAACTAAAACTTAATACCTATTTTTTAAAAAAGCTAAATTCTACTAAATATAATTATAAAATTTATAACAAAAATTACTAGCTATTATATACTATTTTAAATAATAGAAACTTAAACTAAAAAGTGCTATCTTTTTAATTTAAGTACTAAATAACTATAAAAACCTATAACGTTTTTTATAAGTAAGTGGACTATATAAGTGAGTGGGCCATATAAGCGAGTGGGCCACTTTTACCAAGAATTACCTTTTCTTTAATAACTTTACGAAAACGTAATATTATTTAACAAAATTTTAAGATTAGCTTTTTAGATATTAAATGCAGCTAGTATTAAATTTGCATTATAATAACCTTACGTAATTATAAGTTATTAAGCTTAGAATTAGCTTTTTAAAAATTTAGTTTTTAGCTATTAATATTTTAATAACTATTAAATAAGAAACTATAGAAGTTGAATTTAAGCTATTTTATGTATAATTTAAACTATATTATGCTTTTATAGTAATAGAATAAGTAGGTTTTTAAGAACTCTAGGTAAGAAGAAGTTTTAGCTCCCACTTTTTAATATCTTAAAAACTACTAATACTATAGCTTCAAAATTTCAATATATTATAAATTTAGGCTTTAATACCTTATATTTAAGTTTTTATAATTTATTATTAAGTAATATTATAAATATAAATAGCTAAAAATTAATTTAAAGTAAAGTAAATTCTAAGCTTAATAACTTAGAATTACGTAAGATTATTATAATGCAAATTTAATACTAGCTGCATTTAATATCTAAAAAGCTAATCTTAAAATTTTGTTAAATAATATTACGTTTTCGTAAAGTTATTAAAGAAAAGGTAATTCTTGGTAAAAGTGGCCCACTCGCTTATATAGCCCACTCGCTTATAAAAAACGTTAATACTTTATTACTATAAAGTAGTTAAGCTATTAATAGGTTTACTAAATTAAATACTTATTTTAATTTAACTTTATAATTATATACTAATTAAGTAAATAAAAAAGAAAATTAAATATTTTTATTTAATATTACGAAAGTGCTACGTGCAGGAAATTAAAAACTTAAAAAAAAAGTATTAATTAATTACTATATATAGTACCAAGTAATAATTTAAAACATTATATAAAAAAAAGAAATAAAATAGGCTATAAATAAAGTATTTAGGTAAAGGCTTATATATTAGTATAAAACTAATATATAAACACATAATATAATAAAAAAATTATAAAAAAGACTTTTTTAGAAAACTCTTATAAGGTGTTATAGGTAGTTACTATAATAATATTCCTTTTTTAAATTTAAGCTCCTATAATAGGTGTTTATGTTAAGTCTTAGATAGTAAATTAATTTAGATTTTAAAAATAGAATTCTTCTATAGTAGTTATATTTTAAAGATTATTTATAAATTACTATATTAAGTTATTATACTTAGTTTATTTAAAAAGGTATTTATAGTGTTTTTATTTGTAATTAAAGTACAGCTCCTTAATTTTCTTAATATAATATTTAATATTACTATTAATTTTAATAGGTTCTAATAGTAGGTTTTATTAACTTAAAAAATATTTAAATTTAGGCGCAACTAGCTAAAGTAAAGATATATAAAAGACTAGATATATACTTAAAAATTTAGAAAGTTTAAGTTAGTATATATATAAAGAAATTATATAGAAAATATAGTATTTTTCTAAAGCCTTTAAGTCTAGCTTCTTAAATAGTTATTTAGTTTTAATATTTTATATATTAAGCTAGACTATATCTCTTATTTAGTAGTTAGGTTCAAATAATTATTTTTAATTTATATATTTTTCTTAAAAAGCTTAAGTTTAGATTTTTTCTTTCTTAAACTAGCTATTAAATATTAACTATTTTCTTTACTATATAGTTAGCTTCTAAGGCTTATAATGTTTAGTAAAGCTGTTTTTAAGTTCTTATAAAAGATTTAAAACCTATTTAAAAGTGTTAATCTATATTAGCTAGAAATAATAAAACTTTTATAAATTTAAATATAATATTATTAGCTTTAAACTATACTAAAGGGAGCTAGTTTACTTAATTATTTTATTAGTAGTTTATAGATATATATAGAACTTATTCTATTATACTATTAGCTCTTTTTATTTAGCTATTAGTTTCTAGATAGTATACAGAAAATAGTTAGAGATTAATTTATAGTTATTTATAGAGTTTATTATAGAAAGTAAAAATAAATTATATTTCTTAATCTAATATAATTATTTCTAGGAGACTATAGTCTATTTATATGTGGTAGTAAAAAAAACAAGCTATATTTATAATAATTATATTAATACAAGAAATTAAGTATTAGTATTTTATAAAGTAGTTTATTATAACTATAATATTAATATAGTCTTTAGATTCTAAGAAATTAGTAATAAAGTTTATGAAAATATCCTTCTACTTTTTCTTAAAAATAGATAGAAACTTTAAGAGGCTATAATACTTTTTATAAAAATCTTAAATTTTTAACAAGTATAGTAATAGAAAATATATTAGTATATTATCTTAAATATCTAAGGCTAGTAGTATTTATATTATAAAATTTTAAGAATTTTTCTATAACTAAAATAGCTGCTAATAGAGAAATTATATATAATCTAAAAAATCTTAATTTTAAGTTTATTATTATTTAGTATTACTAATTAGCTATAATAGTATAATTAACTTTTTTAGTTTTTATACTTACTTAAGGAAAGTTTTTTAGAGTGTTAGATTCTATCCTATTTTAGTAACAGAATTTTCTAAATAAACTTATTATTAGAGTACACATTATTAATAATCTGTTAAATAGATTTATCTATTTTAGTTAAGTTTCATTCTAGTGTCTTATTAAATAATTTAGAGTAAAGAAATATCTATTATTAAGTTCTATAGACTTCTTTTTAAGCTAAAGCGTTTTATATATAGTAAGTAAAAATATCTAACTTTTTATTCTACTTACTAAACTAGTATATAATTATGAAGTTAAATTAAAATAAGTATTTAGCTTAACAGGCCTATTAATAACTTAACTATTTTATAGTAGTAAAGTACTATAAATCCTTATAGTTACTTAATATCTAAATTAAAAAAATAATATTCTTTAGCTTGAGTCTCTATTATTTAAAATAACATATAATAACTAATAGCTTTTTATTATAGATTTTATAGTTACCTTTAATAAGGCTTAACTTTTTTAAAAAGTAAGTAATAAATTTTAGTTTATTTAATTTGTTTTTCTAAAAAAGCACTTTAGTAGTTACGTAGTTTAAAAAATCAGTTTTTATAATAATTAGTAATTCTAAATTAAAGTGTTAAAAAATTAGAGTAGTTATAAATATATTTTTTAAAAATTTAAACACTATCTAGTAATTGTTATTAAATTTAAATTAAGTATCCTTTTTAATTAAAGCTATAAATAAGAACGTAATATAAAAAAAGTTATTAATAAATTATTAGTAGAAATTAGTGAACTTTAGGAATACTCTTATGTCTTTTACATTTCTAGAAGATTTTTAATTAAGAATATTCTTTATTTTATTTAGATCTATACTAATTTCTTTTATTAAAATTATATATTTAAAATAGGTAACTTGTTCTTAATAAAACTTATATTTTTTAATATTAAGTTAAAAGCTAGTTTTCTTTAGAACTTTTAGAATTTATTTTATATATTATTTATATTCACGTAAAGAGTTACTATAAATTAGAATATTATTAAAATAAACTATATAGAATATATTAAGAAATAATTAAAGGATATTATTTATATAGTATTAGAACATGCTTAGTGTATTAGCTAGTTTAAAAAATATAATAAAATATTTAAATAAACTATATTAAGTTTAGAAAGTAGTTAACTATTTATATCTTTTTACTATACAGAAATAGTTAAAGGCTAAAATAATATTTAATTTTATAAAATACTTTATTTTACTAAAGTAGAATAATAGTTTTTAATAGTAATAGCGTTTTATTATAGTAATTATTAATAATATTTTATAAAACCTTTCTAAAGAAGCCGTTTCTATAAGCTTTTTTATTATATTATATATTTATATATTAGTCTTATGCTAGTATATGAGCTTTTATCGAAATACTTTATTTATAACCTATTTTATTTATTTCTTTTTTATATAATGTTTTGAATTATTACTTAGTATTATACCTAGTAATTAATTAACACTTTTTTTTAAGTTCTTAACTTTCTGTATATAGTATTCTCGTAATACTATATTATATTATTACTATTATTAGTAGAATATTTAACTCTTTAAATACTCCTATTCTAACTACAGAATTTATGTAGTTATTTAAGAAGTAGATAATTATAATATAGAATGTATTTACTAAAGCACTAAAACAACAGTAAGTATAGCTAAAATATTAGTAAATATAATAACAAAAATCTATTAATACTTTCTAAAAAAATTTATAAGAAATTTAAAAATAAACTATATTTATCTCTTTTTACTCTGCTGTTTAGGTAACTACTATTAAAAAAGTCTTAATAAGTTTTACTAGTTTATTTAAAAGTAACTTAAGTTCTATAATTCTAACTTTTTTATAACTATAACTAGTACCTATTTTTAAGTTTTCTAAATTATAGTTAAGTAAGTAAAGTTAATTTCTATACTAAGTTCTATTACTTTATTAGTAATAACGAAATTTAATTACCTACTTAACCCTTTAATGTTTACTAGAAAGTAAAAGAATTTATTTATTTTTATTAGAAAACTCTGTTATAAACTTAAAAATAATATTAATTAATACTTTACTAAACGCTTCTAGCTTTTATATATATACTTAAAACTAAAAAATAACTTAGTAACGCTTATAGACTCTTTTATAAATTAGAATATATATATAATAAAGTAATTAATTACTTTTCTACTAGCTATATATAAAGACCTAAATAAGAAACTTATTACTTTAAGTAAACTTAATTTATTCTATTAAAAATAAAAGAGTTTTATTATTTATTTTATTAAATTTCATAAACTAGCTGCTAATACTAGATTAAATAAAATTAATCTAATTATATAGTTAAGGAGATTATTAAATAATAAGCTTTACTAAATAATAATAGATATTAAAATTTCTAACACGTTAAATAACTATATTAATTTAATATTCTTATATAATAATAACTTTTAGTATCTTTCTATACTACACTACTATAAGCTGTAATCTGTATTATAATAAGACTTTAATATTATAGAAATTAATATTTATAACTATACTCTTTTTAAATTAGCTAAATAAAAAACTTAAAAACATAATAGCTAATATTTTAAGTGTAATAAATATAGTTATATTTTCTAAAACTATTTTATTTTTTTACTAAAACTTTAATCTATAAGCCTAATTAAATTCTAATAATTAACTTATTTTTGTTTTTTCTCTAGATTCAAATCTTTTTATAAATAAGAATATTTTTTAAACTTTTTAAGCTAGCTTATTAAAAGCTTTATCTTAAGGTTAAGTTACTTTTTAGAATATTTATAATATTAGATTTTTATTAACCTATAGACCTCCCACCTAATAACTAATTCTTAAGACTATTAAATAAATATTCTGTATACTATTTAATAAGATAGCTCTTTTTATTTTATTACTACTTTAATTAATACTAAAGCTACTAGTATAGGTTATATTAGTAAATCTCTAGCTTATATTTAAAACTCTATTTTTTATCTTTTTTAAATATTCTTTATTTTACTAGTTTTAATAGTAAATGCCTTAAAGAGAGTTATATTTTATATACTACTAGTATAACTCTTTACTATTTAAATTATATTAAAGATATCTATCTCTTTGTTAGGAAAAAAATTAGTGGCATTTTTATAATATTTAATAGTAGTTAGCTACTATTTGCGCATTTTACGTATTCTATTCTATAACTTATTATTTTAACTTTAAAGTGGTATTAAGCCGCTAAATATAATATTATCTTATAAGATACTATAAAATGCGCGATTATATCCTCTAAAGCTTTTATTATTATTTATAATATTTATAATATTTATTTATTATGCGTATTTTGTAAATTTAACGCTAAGTATATTATATATCTTATATCTAGTTTACTTTTTACACGTAGTACGTATATTTTAAACTATAGTTTTAAATTACTAGCTACTACTAATTTACTATATAAAATAATAAAATACTATATAAGCTCTATTTACTTTCTCCTTTTTATATTAAATTAGAATTAGTTTTTATACTAAATTGAAATTGACTTTTATACTAAATTAAAATTAGCTTCTACACTAAATTAAAATTAGCTCCTATATTGTATTTAGAGCTTTATGTAGAAGTTTAGAGATAGTTTAGTATATAGCTCTAGAAATAGCTTAGTATATAGCTCTAAAAATAGATTAGTATAGAGCTCTAAAGGCAGCTTAGTATATAGCTCTAAAAATAGCTTAATATATAGCTCTAAAAGTAGCTTAGTATATAGCTTTAAAAGTAACTCAATATAGAGCTCTAAAAGTAGCTTAGTATATAGCTTTAAAGATAGCTTAGTATATAGCTCTAGAAATAGCTTAATACAGAGCTCTAGAGGTAGCTTAGTATATAACTCTAGAAATAGCTTAATATAAAGCTCTAGAGACAGCTTAATATAGGTCTAAATATATATTAGTAAATAGATTAGTAAAGAGCTTAGTAGACTTAAATATTAGCTTAATATAAATATATAAAAGAAAAAGAATAGAGAGAAGAAAATTCTGTTAAAGCTAAATAAAAAACTAAGTTTAGCTTTTCATATACAAAGAAACTTAGCGTATATAAATAGAAAATAGTAACTTTACAAGCTTACAGCGCCCGTATATATTAGTAATAAATTTTAGAAAGTAGATAGACAAAAACTAGACTATTATACAAGTAAAATAGTATAGAATTTAGGAGGAAAGTATAGTATATTATAGTATTTAATAGCATTTTATAGCATCTTACTGCATACTTATAGTTAAAGTCGTAATTAGCTATACTTTCTAGTAGAAGAGTTATAAAAAAAGTCACGTTTAGCAACTAAATACCATTAAATACTTAAATAAAGTTATAATTAGTTGTACTTTATAGTAGAGTTATGAGAGGAGTCATGTTTAGTAGCTAAATACTACTAAATACTTAAAAATACTAGAAATGCTAGAATAGCATGAATATAAAATTCTTAGCCATAAATTTTTTTCCTAATGCTTTAAAATAGCTATTAGAAATTATAAATTAATTCTTAGCTAATTATAAATAAAGAAGTATAAAGTTAACTTTAATTATAACTTATAAAAATTGTTTTTTAATGTTTTTTATTATAAAGCTTACTATCTATATTTATTTTAATTTCTAATTTACTTAAAAGAATAAACTACCTATTTAAGAGATCTTTTGGTAAACTTTTTGTAAGAATCTAGGCCAATAATAGCAATTAAGTGTAATAGAGTGGATTTAATAAAGAGTTAACTATATATACTATAGAGACTTAATAGCTACCTCTACTAAGTCACTAAAGTCACGTGGTTACACACAGAGTTAAAGCTAAGATAACTATTTTAATTAATTATTTTAGGCTCTAGCCTATTATATTACCCCTTTTTTTATAGACTAGATAGAGGCTTTCTAGTAAACTGTTTACCTAAAAGCCTTTATAAGCCTATTTTAGGTTCTATTTGCTGTAGCTTTTTCTAAAGCTTTTATTAGTAGTTTACTAGTAGAAGTTTATGTCTACCTTTTCACAAAGGTGTTATATGCTCCTTTTAATAGTCTAATATTATTATATCTTTTAGCTAGCTTACTAGCTCTATAGTTATTAATATATAGTCTTTTTACTTTACTTTATACTGTAGCTAGTAGCCTTGCTTTTGTCTTATCTATATCTTAGTAATAATATCCTATACTACGTGCTCTTTATAGTTATTTACTTAAATTAATAATAGCTAAGGGTTATTTATAGGCCAGCTTAGTAATAGGTTATTACTTACTAGCTGTAGTCTATCTATATAAAACGTTGAGTTTAGTTTTAGGGGCGTATTTAGCTTTATAGCGTACAAACTAATTATATTTTCTATAGTATATTTAGTATTCTTCTAGTCTAGCTTCTTATTTTCTCGTCTAATAGAGAGTTAGTTACTGAGCTTTAGCTATATCTTATTTCTAACACGTAGTTATAAAGCTTTATCTTAATATTAGTTTATCTATCTTTTTTATTTTTACTATATCTTAGCTATAGTTGCTTGTGCTAAGTTAATATACTTTTTTAGCTTTTCTATAATTTCTCTAGCGCTAGCTTTTAGGTCTTAAGCTATTATATTACGCTTAATTCTAATATCTACTTATAGTAGTTCTATATTATATCCGTGCTAGAGAAAGAATAGGCTTATTCTTATTAAAATAGTATCTTTTTCTTTTACTATAATTTTAGCTATTAGGCAGAGCTTTACCCAGTTTACTTAATCTTACATAACAAATACTTAAAAATAGGCCTTAACTATACTATTTATTCTTTTTATTAAACTATTTATTTATAAATAGAACGCTGTCGACAATCGCCTTTTAATTTATAGAATTTTATAAAGCTTAGTTTAGAACTTGCTAATAAATTAGCTGCCGTGATTAAATACTATAGTATTAGAAATCTAATAGTAAGCAATAACCTTATAGATAAAAGCCTATATTACTATTTTAATATCCATGTTTAGAAGAGGGTAAAGAGTTATGTTCTTACTTAGTCTATTAGTAATTACTAGTAAGACTATATAGCTATCGCTTTCTAGTAATCTGGTTACAAAATCTATTAAGATCTTTTTTTAAATATGATTGGGAATAGATAATAGGCATAATAGCCCTTACTAGTAATCTCTTTATAACTTTATATAGCTATAAATATTATAGTTTTAAATATAACGCTATACGTGGTTTAATATCCCTGGCTAAAAGTAATCTCTTATTAATATTAAATAGATGCTTTACCGTTCTGGGTGTTCTATTACTTATAATAAATAAATTTAGTAAATAATTAATATTCTTAATAGCTCTAAGTCAGGCACCTACTTTTTATTCTAATAATAAAGGGTTTTATCTTTATTAATTATGTACTTAGCTAGTAAAACTTTTAGTTTAAGCTCTAAAGAAAATTTCTGCTTCTAATTACAGAAAGCCTATACTACTTTTATATATACTTTATTATCTAGTACTGCATTATACTATCTTTATTTAAGCTTATTATAAGACTCCTAAGTATAAGACTTCTAGACTTCGGTTATACTATCTTTTATAATTATTAAAAGACTAATTTAAGTAGAGAAAGCCTATATTGCTTATTTATTATTATTTAATTTAAGCTCTTCTTTCTAATATATGACTATTAGCTTTAGTAGCTGAATTATATAGCTCTTTAGCCTTTTATTATCTTCTTTATTTAAATGATTTTATTTATGTCTTAATAATGTATTAGCTTATACATTTTCTTTCTCTAGCTTATATTAAATCTTTATATTATATTAGCTAAGGAATAACTACTAGCGCGTGTGTCTTTTACTTAATTTTTAAAGCCTTATAAAGTACTTAAGGTTCTTATAATTAGTAATAACCTAGAATTTTTTAATAGACCATAATTCAGCATCTCATGCCTCCAGGCAATAAATAATTATAAGAAGTTCTTTATTATATATCTTGTAATTACACTTTGTAAATATATTTTTTTTTAAAAAGTATGTATATAAACATAGCATGTTATTGTCACTATATTATGAAAGAACTTCTCTAGTTATATAATTTAAAGAGTTAGCTTTTAAAATAGTTTTATAGTTAGAATTAAATTAGACTAGTATTAGTTCTAATATAAAGATCTTTTTTAGCTTATTAAATACTATTTGCTCTTTATTAGTCTATTAGAATAGTATATTACTTATAAGTCTTATAAGTAGAGCAGCAATTTCTAAAAAAGACTTAATAAACTAATAATAGAAATTAGCGAATTTAAAAAAGCTTTTAACTTCTTTTACAGTTATTAGAGGCTGCTACTTAGTAATTACTTTTATTTTAGTAGGATCTATTTAAATTCCTTACTCTACTTTAATAATAAACCCTAGATATTTCGTGCTCTTAGTTTTGAATTTATATTTCTTAATATCTAAATATAAATCTATAGCACTAAGTTTTTCTAGTACTAAGTTAACTTACCAGTAATACTCTTCTAGTAAGCCTAAAGAGTAAATAAGTACGTTATTAAGAAAAGCTAAATAGAACTTATTAAGATACTTCTATAGAGTTTAGTTTATATACTACTAAAATATACTAAAGGCTTTTACTAGTCTAAAAGGTATAACTAGCTATTTAAAGAGTCTAAATCTTATATAAAAGGCCGTTAGCTATTTATCTTCTTTTATAATATAAATCTTATAGAAGGCTGTTAAAATGTTGAGCTTAGTATATTATCTTATCTTACTAATCTAGCTAAGCGTTTTATAGATTAGAGGAAGAAAGTATTTATTTTTTTTAAAAATCTTATTAAGCGCGCAGTAGTTAACGTAAAAGTAAAGACCTTTACTAAACTTATATATAAATAGTATTAAGACTATAGTTAGAGAGTTACTTACGTAGATAAAGCCCTTTTCTAATAGCAGTATTAACTCTTTTTATAGTACTAATAGTTTCTCTTTTAATATATTATACAGCGGTTCTTATAGGACCTTAGGGTCCTTCCTATTAATTTTTTTAAGTTTAATATAATAGTTTATTCTATGATCTTATAGCAGTAGGAGTTTGTCTACTTTCTTCTCTAAAAACAGCTTTAGATGCTTCTAATAGGCCTTAAGAAGTAGTATTTTAGAATCTAGCTTTAGTTTAAACACTAAGGCCTTTTAAATATCTGCTAGTGATACTATAAAGATACGTATTTTACTTATTCTTTTTAATTTATCTATTTATATTAAAAAAGTAGCTATGCTAATTTCTATTAGCTTTTGCTAACACAGTTTCTTTCTTTTCTTACTATAAACTCTTATTCTTAAAGCATGAATATAGAATGATTTCTTTGCTGGCGTGATTATGATATTATTTTAGTTTATCTAGAGTTTACCTAAAATAAGATTAAACCCAAGCGTATTATTAATAACATATATATAGGCTTATTTAGTATATCCTTTAATATTAAGGTTAATTTGTGTAACCTGGATAACCCTTTTAGGTTTCTTATATACTCTAATAATCCCCTATAGGGCTATGTTAATACGCGCTAAATAGACTTTAGTAGTAAAAATAAAGCTTATAAGACTATAGTATAAATACCTAGTATTAATTATTATGTATGCGATATTCGTCTGGTTGATTAATAAGTATATAATAATAAAGTCTACATTCATATATGTATTTCGAAACTTCTATTATTCTTCTTTATAATACTACTTTATCTATTTCGGCTGGGAGCTCCTGCTTGTGACTATAAGTAAGAGCTATTCTTTCTCTAACGCTTTTTCTTTTTCTCTTTTATCTCCATCTTCTTCGTCTCTTTTATTAGCGTCTATTTATCTAGCCTTTACTAATATTATAGTAGCTAGGCGTAACTAATTTGCTCTTGTATATTTATACTTATTCTTTATATAGCTAGGAGAATTGTATTGATAATAGAAGCCTTACTTATAGTGTTAGTTAAATTCCTTTTAGCTTACTTAAAGTGTTTTAGATTAGTTATCCTATAGCTTTACTGTTCCTACATGTGTAGATATTACTTTCTAATCTATTAATTCAGGTATTAGTATAGATAGTATTATATAAATAGCCATAGCAGTCCTATAGTTACTTAATGTAATCTATATAAGGTTATTACTAACACGAATTATTTCTTGAGTGTACTTTTTGAAACTTTGTGATGACGGGCTCAGTCTTCACGCGTCGTAGCATTGATGCAGATTGACGGGATAAGTTGGCTCTATTTCAGCTACACTAAGATGGAGAGAGAAGAGGTACAAAGGGGGCTCGCCCCTAAATAGGGCGGTGCATGGCCTGAGCGCGAGCTAGCCATGCTCCGGGCTCTGCGCTAGATCGTGGCTGGCGTAGCCAGTCGCGATATCATGTGGCCTGCAGCGAGCAGAGCGAGCAGCACCGTCACATTACCCCCCCTCTAAGGGAGGCTCGTCCCCGAGTCTCTAGGTTACAGTCTCCTCCTTGCCGGTCTCTGTACCACTCTTGTCTTTGAAGCCGCCTTGTCGTCCTCCTCTGTTACTTCCAGGTCCTCCTCTGCTTCGTACGCTTTCAACCAGGCGTCTAGTCGTGCCGGCGGTCCTGCTTTCTCTGGATAGGCCTCGTGGTAGTCTCTTACCTTGTGTGGGGCGCCTATAAAGCCTCGGGCGTTGTACCAGGTAGGATCTGGGTCATGAGCTAGCCAGGATGCTTTGTACTGTAGTCGGCCATGGAATAGGCGGCTATCAAGGATTTCCTGCACTGGCCACTCGGGATGCCTGTTGATCTCGATAGGCGGTTCCTCAGGTTCAATTTGGCCAGGCAGTGGGTGAGTAGAAGCCTTCCGTAGGCAGTCTACGTGGAAGACGTCAAGCATGCGCATGTACAGCGGCAGCTTAAGGTGATAGAAGTGTCCCTTCATGCCTATAATAGGATAGGGTCCGTACATCTGCTGGTCGAGCTTCTGGCTAGGTCAACTAGTGGTAAAGCCCTTAGGTGTAACGTACACCTCGTCTCTTGTAGAGAAGTCTGGCTCACGGCGCTTCTTGTTAGCCTGTCGAGCCTATCGCTCTTATGCTTAAGCGATCCCTTATTAAGCTATCTCTATAGCTAGCTTTACCGCGTCGTATCGAGCTTTAGCGTAGCTCTGCGCTTCCTCACGAGACATCTGTTTACAGACTATAGTAGATGTCCTCATACGTTCCTCCTAGTCCCAGTAATAGATTAGCTGGTAGCTAAACTCAATTTAATAGAGTGACAAGCCTGTAGTCTTATGTGGCAGAATTACTTAGGCCTAGTCCATACAGGGCAGCAGGTCTGACTAGTTGTCTTAATAGTGGTTGACGAATAGGCGTAGGCGCTGGTCAATGTACTAGTTTAGGACCTTAGTGTTCCCATTAGTTTGGGGGTGATATGGCGTTGAGAGCTTTTACTTAATTCCTATTAGTTAGTATAGCTTATTTATGAATGCTGAGATGAACTAAGGACCGCAGTTAGAGACTATTAACCTAAGTAAATTAAATACTTACTAGATATAGCAATAGTACATATCAGCTGCCTAAGTAGCTGTAGTTATCTTACGGTAAGATAGTAAGAAGCAGCACTTGCTTAGCCAGTCCATAACGACAAAGGCGCAGTCATATCCTTTCTTATCTAGAGAAAAGAACTTAAAGTCCATAGAGACGTCTTACCATGCTCGCTTAGGGATTGGCAGTAATTTAAGTAAGCCTGAGGTCTTATTACGAGGTATGTGGCTTCATCTACAAGCTTTATACGTAGCTACGTAGTTGTCTACATCTTTACTCATACGGCTCCAGTAGTAGCGGTCACGAAGTAGCTTATCTGTCTTTCTCTTACCTAGGTAAGCAGTCACCTGGGTAGCATGGATAGCTTAAATAAGATAGGTTTTTAAGAAGTGTATAGCAGGGACTACCAGCTTGTCATGGTGCATGAGAAGGCTTTGGCTGAGTTTTTATACTAAGTAGTTGCCAGAAAGGGCGCGCTCTCGGAATAGCTGTAGACTCTCATAGCTACAATTCACCTCAATAATGCGATTAATTAGTGAGTAAGGGTCGTTTAGAGGAGGTAAGGTTATAAAAGTATTAGTAGTAGCTACTTTAATTACATTAGTAGCTAGCATGCCTTTTGTTAATAGCGCAGCTAGGTTATTACTCGCGGTCTTAATAAAGCTAACGTCGATTTACTCTGCTAAGAAAAAGGCACGTGTTCAGGCTGCTTTGTCCTTATCTTTTTAGGTCTTTAGTTCCTCTTACTTGCGTGAGAGCGCGTCGGCTACTACGTTAGCCATATCAGGGCAATAGATAAGCGTTAGGTGATAGTCTACTACATTTATTACCTAGTACATCTAGCGGGGAGTAAGCTCTTACTTTATAGAGAAGTACTCTAGCGCGCGGTAGTCAGTTAGGGTATTAAATAACTCTATAGTCTATAAGCCTATAAGCTGCGAGCGCTATTCTTAGAGGCTATAGATTACAGCTAATATTTCTTTATTATATATATTATAGTTTATCTGGGGCTTGCTTATAGTCTTAGAGTAGAAGGCTATAGATTACTAGAGACTATTCTCTTAGAGCTATAATAGCACCCCTATAACGACCTTATTACTTACGTCTATCTCCATACGCGTCTAGCGGTAGGGCAAGTAGTAAGCTAAGATATTATCTAACAGTATTAGATTTTTAGCTTACTAGAAGGCTGCTAGCTTATGTTTGCTAAAGGTATACTATATACCCTTCTTAAGCAGCTTAGTAAGTAGTTAAATAATACGTCTATAGTCTTTTAGGAAAGCTCTATAGAAATTGCAGAATTTTAGAAAGGATTATAGGCTTTTAACTAATGTAGGTACTAGCTATTTCTGTATAGCAGTAATCTTCTCAGGGTCCTTTTAGATCCCTTCTGTGCTAATAATAAGGCCTAAAAACTTCGTTCTAGTAATAGTAAACTCGCTCTTTTTAATGTCTACCTAGAGGCCTATATCCTGAAGATATCTTAGTACCTAAGTAACATGCTCCTTATACTACAGCAGGTCTTTAGAGTAGATCAGAATATTATTAAGGTAAGTAGTATAAAAGTTATTTAGTAGGCTATAAAGCACTTTATTAATATAGTACTAGAATATAGCAGGGCTATTACAGAGACTAAATAGTAGCACGTGATACTTATAATTTCTATATTAAGTACAGAACATAGTTAGGTCCTCTATGTCCTTATTTAGACGTATATAATAGAAAGCCTGTTATATGTTAAGCTTAGTGAATATCCTTGCACGTACTAGGCGGGCAAGGGTCTTCTAAATCAGCAGGATTAGATAGGCGTCTTTCTTTATAATAGTATTAAGCTTATAGTAGTCAACATAGAAGTGCTATCTTTCTTTAGGCTTCTTAGTAAATAGTACTAAAGAAGCATATAAAGCGTCACTATAAGTGATAATTCCTTATCTAAGATAGTTATCTAGGTAGGTCTTAACAAGCTATAGCTACTTAAGAGACATGCTATATAGTAGGCTTAATATTAGCGTGTTTTTAGCTGTTAGTTTAATATCATAGTTAACACCTTCGCGATGCGGGGGTAATATGTCTGAGTTTTTCTTTAAAAAGTGGGCCTGAGTCGCGCCGGCGTAGCTAGGGTAGAATAGTTTCTACTTAATAAGCTATCAAAGTTCCTCTTCTTTTATGAGGTCTTTGTTTGATTAATAGGGCCCTTCTGGCGAAGGTTTTACTAAGGAGTCTTTAGGGCCTTAGGAGGAAGGCTTCCTCATAAGGTCCCTACAGTCCTAAATAAGCTTATTTACTTTATAGACACTGGTGTACTCTAGTATAGTTTCCTTCTACCATACGTGCATTATAAAGGCAATAGCTTCTATAGTATTAATCTCAAGGCCTGCCTTAGAGAGGTCTTCGCGTGAGATAGGCTGAAGATAGAGGGTTTACTTATTTAGCTCTAGCTACTATCATGGGTGAAGCTGCTCTTCTATTTTCCTAAGATTCTCTTAGTATATAACATGTTAGGATGAGTGCTAAAGTAGCTTACAGGTACGCTATAGAATTACTACATTCATCAGCTTATCGCGTCAGTCAGCATCAGCTTAGTGCGAGGGGTTGATTTTAGTTAATAGGTCTCACATTAGAATGATAATATCATGCTTATAGTTAATTAGCTTATTATCTGGCCATTTAAGCGCTCGCTCCTTGCAGTTAATTAATGCGCCTATATCTTCAAACAGCTTACAGCCGATTATAAGGTCGTGGCGGCTAGTATTACAGAAGATAAAGTAGGTTGATAGGTGGTAGTTATCTAGTACTAAATCAGCCTGAAAGTACTTATTTACTTATCCGTTTAGTCTGTTATCGTAGCCAGCTAGGGAGATAGATTCTATCTGATAAGTCTTTATCTTAAGCCCTTTCTTGATAGCGCGTATGTGCTTTAGGTGTACTAGGATAAAACTACCAGCTCTAGTATTAAGAAGGCCGCTTAGCTTAATAGCCAGTCCGCCAGCAGAGATATGACAGGGCAGGGTAAAAGCCGGTCCACTGAATAGCAGTTAGCGAGGGTTGAACTGGTTAGTAGCTCTAGGAGGTAACCCTAGGAAGGAGACTTCCCCTAGGGTGAGTCTTCTCCTGATAGTTCCTTTGCAGCAAGCTGAAACTCCTTATCGTTGCTAGTGTCCTGGGGCGTATAGAGCTCTTCATTAGTATCTGCAGGCTCGATTGCTTTAGCTGTAGCTTAGGCAGGTAGTTGGCAGTTTTTTGCAAAGTGGCCAGGTTTCCCGCAATTGTAGCAACTAGCTGGCTTGGGGATGGGTATTGGTAGGATGGCGGTAGCTGCTGCGCGAGTCAGGCGCTCGGCTTCTGGGCGAGACTGCTGAGTTAGCGGCGGCTGAGTTTTCCTAGTTCTCCTATTAATCTGCTCGGTAGCTTTCCTGGCGCTGAGAGCTAGCTCTCTAGCGAAGTCTTGGGCCAGGTCTACGTACTCATCGTACTGGTCACGGTACTGCTGTTGGTAGATGCCCATCTGCGTACGCAGAGCGTCTGGGAGCTTCTTATGGAATTCTTCTACCCATTGGTCTGCAGGCAGGCTGTGTTCTTGAGCTAGGCGGAAGAAGTCGCCCTAGAATACAGTAAAGTTGGTAGGGTCTCTGAGGTAGAGCTTCTGGAAATCGCGGTGAGCGTTGAGTCTCTTGTGTGGGTCGTCGTACGTTCTCTCTAGGCGATCTACTATGTACTGGTAGCTGACTAGCTGCTCACTCTCTCTTATTGTATGTATGAGTATTGAGAGGTACTGGTTGGCAGGACCCTCTGTACGCGTACGCATGTAAGAGACGATGTTCTCCTGGGTAGCTTGCTCGCTGGCTCCAGCGAACCAGTCTCGGTTGGCGCGTACCTTGTTCTCTAAGACATTCCTCCATTGATTGAAGGTGACGTCCTTGCCGTCCTTAAGTATTGGCGGGTCGGGAAATCGTGCTGAGCAGCTGTTGCCTTGATGGCTGCCTACAGTAGGCGTAGCTAGTGGAGTGGCGGGTAGGTAGGGTGATGCTCGAGGAGTTTGGTTACTGAGATCTCCTGTATCAGAACTATTGTTAGGTCCTACAGCGACATAGCTAGCCTGGTTCTGAGGGGTCTGTGGTAGAGCTGTGAAGCGCGTCTTCTTTGCTGGTGTTGACGATAGCGCTAGGCTGGCCTTTGCAGAGAGGAAGAAGTGTATATTGTGCGTGGGTTTCTTTGTCTGTACCCTTAGTGTTTTGATCTTGTTCTCTTGATCCGCTACGTGCTTGAGCGTGTTGTTCAGTAGCTGATGAAGCTCAGCAAGCTCGTCTCTAGCCTTGTTAAGCTTAGTTTCGGCCGTGTTGAGCGCTTTTCCTAGCGTATCGGCATGGTCGTGATGTGTGAGTACTTTGAGGTGGCTACGCTCTAGCTCGCTAGCGATTATCGCTTGATTGAGGGTTATCAGGGTAGGAAGCGTAACCTCTATCTCCTGAGGCTTGTAGGAGTCGGTTCTCCAGGTAGTGCTCTTGGTAGTAGCCACGAAGGGTTTCTTGTCGTGTCGTGCCTGGATGCGGAGCTTCTTGATGGTGTAGTCTTCTCTAATCACGTTGTTAGGGTAGTGCGTGGCGGCACACTTGAGCGACTTAGGGATAGGCGTGTAGTTATTGCTAGTGGCTGTTGCCTTGGGATTGACTCTTATCTCTAGCGTGGAGAGCTTTCCTATGGTCCTAATCTATCTGTTCTTGTATTTGTATAGAGCTTCTGGCCTTTAGCAGGGTGAAGCAATTGGCTGATTCTCTGGCGTGGAGAAGATGAGCTGGTGGTGCTCACGGGGGTCGGTTTCTCTAGCAGGGAGAAGATGAGCTGGTGGTGCTCACGGGGGTCGGTTTCTCTAGCAGGGAGAAGATGAGCTGGTGGTGCTCACGGGGGTCGGTTTCTCTGGCGTGGAGAAGATGAGCCGGTGGTGCTCACGGGGGTCGGTTTCTCTGGCGTGGAGAAGATGATGGGGGGGGGTTCGCTAGAGCTCTCATAGCTCTCTTCCAATCTAATGAGTATGTTGCCTACCGCTGTAGGTCTTCCGGTTACCTGCCGAGTCACTCTTGAGGCCTGCCGTGCAGGGCTTATACAGGCTATCGCTCAGGGTTTCAACTGCCTACTGCTGTAGGGCTTTCCGGTGGAGATCGTATGGTTGACGAACTAACGACTCAGCGTAGTCGTGTAATTGATTCTCTAGGTGCGGTCGTTGGCGAATCAAACGCTCAGGTTGATTGCGCGGCTTGACCTCGATATTGTGTCGCCGTCGTCCGGCCGAGTTAGATTGATCTTAGTGTAATGTGATGATGGGCTCGGTCTTCACGCGTCGTAGCATTGATGCAGATTGATGGGATAAGTTGGCTCTATTTTAGCTACACTAAGATGGAGAGAGAAGAGGTACAAAGGGGGCTCGCCTTTAAATAGGGCGGTGCATGGCCTGAGCGTGAGCTAGCCATGCTCCGGGCTCTGCGCTAGATTGTGGCTGGCGTAGCTAGTTGCGATATCATGTGGCCTGTAGCGAGCAGAGCGAGCAGCACCGTTATACTCTCTATAGAATTTAAACTTACTTTAGAGTAAGCTTATTTATAAGTTCTATTTATACTAGTTTATCTCTACTCTTTAGTATTACTTATATATTTTCTTATACTATTTTTTCTATATTAATGCCTCCTTAGCTGCGCTTTTTTTTTTTTTATAGTTTATAATATTATCCCCTTCCTTTAAGCCTTTAGTCTAAAGGTTATTTTTTTTATAGATAATATAAAGGCAGCTAGTTCTTTATATAAAAGCTAAGATTATAAGAATTTCTTATACCTTTTTTATTCTTCTAATTTTCTAAGGATGACTTGAGCGGAATTGTCTTTAATATAAGCTCACTATCTAGTAAAAAAAATCTAAAAGAATATTTATTAAATACTATTCTCCTACTCTTATTATTATAATAATTATTATTATTATCTAATCTGTTTAACTTTTAGGTAATGTTCTGAGTATATTAATTAAAATATAAAATATAATTTTATTATAACGCAGCCTAAGTAGAACTGTCTTAATTAGAATAAAAAAAAACTCTAGTAGTAACTTTATATTACTAAAAAGGAATTTTTTACTATAAAGTCTCGTAAGCTCTACTTCTATTATTAGTTAACTTAAATAAATTCTTAAAAGAAAAAGATATTCTAACTTAAGCTTACTTTAATTAATAAAGTTTATATAATAAAAAAGAAAAAGTAAAACTATTAGAATTAATTTAATATACTATAATCTATAGTGTCTAGTGTTACTTTGTTTTTTTTCTCAGATTTTAAATAAAACGTTTTATATTCTTTTTATTTATTAAATACAGCTTTAGAGTAAGCGTTTACTGTTTTATCTAATAATACTACCGATCGCTTCCTACTAGCAGCAGCTTCTTATTAAACTCTATATAGTATTTTCTTACTAACTTCTTTTTCTATTTCATGCTTTGCAGCTTATCTAGAGACTTTTACCTTTAGTACTAGTCTTTAAACTAGGAGTTCATAAACGCCTATATTGCTTTAAGAGTGGCATTATTTCTTTAATTAGAGAGCCATAAGAGAATAGTTTATACTACTTATTCCTTTAAATACTAAAAGAAATAGTCTATCTGTTCTTTCTTACCGCTTATATAGTATCTGTTAAATCGTAACTTGGCCTTAGCTTAATGCTTAAATATAGAGTAAAAAGACTATATACCATTAAACATAAAAGGTTTAGAGAAATTAAATAGTTTAACTACTAGTTTAATTGCTGGTTATAGTGTTAGTATAAAGAGAGTTACTAGTATTATCACTAAAACCTATAAAGATAGCCTTAATAGGGAATTGCGATTTTCTAGTGTAGTTAGTCTCTTAAATATTACTTATAATACATTTATAATCTCCCTAAGTAAGGTGCTGTTGCTGGCTTTATTTACTAAAAATAAAACTTTCCCTTTATCACGCTAAGTAGGGTAGTTATTAAGTTTAATTTCTACTTAGCTTATTACTATTTTAATAGCTAGAACTTTTAACCCTTATAAAGTAAGTAACCAGTATAGTTTACAGCTAATCTATTTATTATTATATCCTATATTAAGTAGATTTATTACTTAGGCTATTAGTACAGGTACTAAGTGGTTATTAGCGTTTATTAATATTTACTATACTACTAGATAGCTCTCCTAAATACTAGAGAGCCTTTTATTTTTCTATAAAGTTAATTATACTACCAGAGGCCTCTCAGCCTCTTGTGAGAAATAGAATTAATTAAATTTAAATATAAGAATCCAGGCCAATAATAGCAATTAGATATAATAAAGTGGATTTAATAAAGAGTTAACTATATATGCTATAGAGACTTAATAGTTACTTCTATTAAGTTACTAAAATTACGTGGTTATGTATGGAGTTAAAGCTGAGATAACTATTTTAGTTAACTATCTTAAGCTCTAGCCTATTACACTTTTTACTAAAAGACTTTTATCTTAATACTATCTATATATAGTATACTTAAATCTATTTTTAAAATTATTATTAACTACTTAATTCTAATATAACTATTAGTTAACTAAAATAAACTACTAGTTATAAAAATTAGATACTTACTTAAAAAATTTTTTAGTAAACTATTTTTTAAAAGATCTTTATTTAGAGTTTAAACTTATATCTAAATACATACTTAAATTTAACACTAAATTAAATAAGGACCTTATAAGGAAGCCTTTTTTTTTAGGTTTTAAAAACTTTTTAGTAAAGGCTTTACTAAAAAAGTTTTATAAGAAATTTAAATTAAGTATAAATATTTACCTAATTAGCGCAGTCCCCTTTATATAAATAGTTTAAAAATATAAACATAAAATCTTTATTATTTTAATAGCTAATATTAATAAGACTTTAGTTTTAAAAATTTCCATAAATTTAGCTACTAAAGTTCTAGAGGATTATTATAATATTCTTAGAATATTTTTACATAAAAAAGCTAATAAACTACCTAGATATTATCTATATAACTATAAAATTATTCTTAAAAAAAGAAAGTAACTTAGATTTAAACCTTTCTATAAAATATTTTAAAATAAATTAAAAGTTTTTAGAAAGTATTTTAATAATTATTTTACTAAAGAATTTATTAAGGTAAGTAGGTTTCTTATAGTTATACTAGTTATCTTTATAAAAAAATCTAATAAAGGTTTTTAATTCTATGTAAACTACTAAGCTTTAAATACTACTACTATTAAAAACTATTATTTTATTTTATAAATTTAAGAAACTTTGTTTTGTTTTAGTAAAGTAAAGTATTTTATAAAATTAAATATCATCTCAGCTTTTAACTACTTTTATGTAATAATAAAAGATATATAATTAACTACTTTTTAAACCTAATATAGTTTATTTAAATATTTTATTATATTTTTTAAACTAACTAACATACTATGTATGTTCTAATACTATGTAAATAATATTCTTTAATTATTTCTTAATATATTTTATGCAGCCTATTTTAATAATATTCTAATTTATAGTAACTCTTTACGTGAATATAAATAATATATAAAATAGATTATAAAAGTCCTAAAAGAAGCTAGCATCTAATTTAATATTAAAAAATATAAGTTCTATTAAGAATAAGTTACTTATTTTAAGTATATAATTTTAACAAAAGGAATTAGCATAGATTTAAATAAAATAAAGAATATTCTTAACTAGAAATCTTCTAGAAACGTAAAGAATATAAGAGTATTTCTAGAGTTTACTAATTTCTACTAATAATTTATTAATATTTTTTTTTATATTACGTTACTTTTTATAGCCTTAACTAAAAAGAATATTTAATTTAAATTTAATAACACCTACTAGATATTATTTAAATTCTTAAAATAGATATTTATAACTACTTTAATTTTCTAAAACTTTAATTTAGAGTTACTAATTATTATAAAAGCTAATTTTTTAAACTATATAACTACTAAAGTACTTTTCTAAAAAAATTAATTAAATAAACTAAAACTTATTATTTACTTCTTAAAGAGGTTAAGGTTTACTAAAAGTAACTATAAAATTTATAATAAAAAGCTATTAGCTATTATACGTTATTTTAAATAATAAAGACTCAAGCTAAAAAATGCTATGTTTTTAATTTAGATATTAAATAACTATAAGAATTTATAGTACTTTACTACTATAAAATAACTAAGCTATTAATAAGCTTATTAAATTAAATATTTATTTTAATTTAACTTTATAATTACATACTAGCCTGGTAGGTAGAGTACGAAACTAAATATTTTTACTTACTATATATAAAATACTTTAGCTTAAGAAAAAGTCTATAAAGCCTAATAATAAATACTTTTCTATCTTAAATTATTTAATAAGGTACTAGAATTAAACTTAACTAAAATAAATAGATCTATTTAATAGATTATTAATAATAAGTTTATTTAGAAAATTTTATTATTAAAATAGAATAGAATTTAACGCTTTAAGAAACTTTTTTTAAGTAAATATAAAAATTAAAAAAGTTAGTTATACTACTACAGCTAATTAATAATACTAAATAATAATAAACTTAAAATTAAAATTCTTTAAATTATATATAATTCCTCTATTGGCAGCTATTTTAGTTATACGAAGACTTTTAAAATCTTATAATATAAATACTACTAGCCTTAAATATTTAAAATAATATACTAATATATTTCTTGCTATTATACTTATTAAAGATTTAAGACTTTTTATAAAAAGTATTATAGCCTCTTAAACTCTTTATCTGTTTCTAAAAAAAAGTAGAAGAATATTTCTATAAACTTTATTACTAATCTCTTAAAATCTAAAAACTATATTAATATTATAATTATAGTAGACTACTTTATAAAATACTAATACTTAATTTCTTATATTAATATAACTATTATAGATATAGCTTATTTTTTTTATTAATATATATAAATAAACTATAGCCTCCTAAAAATAATTATATTAGACTAAGAAATATAATTTATTTTTACTTTCTATAATAAACTCTATAAATAATTATAAATTAAACTCTAACTATTTTTTATATACTATCTAGAAATTAATAGCTAAATAGAAAAAGCTAATAATATAATAAAATAAGTTTTATATATATATATATATATATAACTATTAATAAGATAACTAGGTAAACTAGCTCTCTTTAGTATAATTTAAAACTAATAATACTATATTTAAATTTATAAAAGTTTTATTATTTTTAACTAATATAAATTAATACTTTTAAATAGGTTTTAAATTTTTTATAAGAATTTAAAAATAGCTTTACTAAGTATTATAAGTCTTAGAAACTAACTATATAGTATAAAAAATAGCTAATATTTAATAGCTAGTTTAAAAAAAAAATTTAAGCCTAGACTCTTTAAAAAAAATATATAAATTAAAAATAATTATTTATATTTAACTACTAGATAGAAGACATAGTCCAGTTTAATATATAAAATATTAAAACTAAATAATTATCTAAAAAGCTAAACTTAAAGGCCTTAAGGAAATACTATATCTTTTAAGTAATTTCTTTATATGTATACTAACTTAAGCTTTTTAAATTTTTAAGTATATACTTAGTTTTTTATATATCTTTACTTTAGCTAGCTATGCTTGAATTTAAATATCTTTTAAATTAACAAAACCTACTACTAGAACCCGTTAAAATTAATAGTAATACTAAATACTATATTAAGTAAATTAAAGAGCTGTATTTTAATTACAAACAGAAATACTATAAATACTTTATTAAATAAAATAGATATAACAATCTAATATAGTAATTTATAAATGATTTATAAAATATAACTACTATAAAAGAATTTTATTTCTAGAATCTAAATTAATTTATTATTTAAGATTTAACATAAACACGTATTACCGAAGCTTAGATTTAAAAGAGAAGTATTATTATAATAACTATTTATAATATCTTATAACAGTTTTCTAAAGAAGCTTTTTTTATAAGTTTTTTTATTATATTATATATTTATATATTAGTTTCACGCTAGCATATGAGCTTTTACCTAAATACTTTATTTATAATCTATTTTATTTCTTTTTTTTATACAACATTTTCAATTATTACTTAGTACTATATATAGTAATTAATTAATATTTCTTTTTAAGTTTTTAACTTTCTGTATATAACACTTTTGTAATATGTTTAGAACTTAATAGTTTATATAAAATTAGAGACCTTTATTAGATTTCTTTATAAAAACAACTAGTATAACTATAAGAGATATACTTACTTTAATAAATCTTTTAGTAAAATAGTTATTAAAATACTTTTTAAAAACTTTTAATTTATTTTAGAATATTTTGTAGAGAGGTCTAAATTTAGGTTACTTCCTTTTTCTAAAAATAATTTTATAATTATATAAATAATATCTAAGTAGTTTATTAGCCTTTTTATGTAAAAATATTTTAAAAATATTATAGTAATCTTTTAGAACCTTAGTAACTAAATTTATATAAATTTTTAAAGCTAGAGTTTTATTAATATTAGCTATTAAAATAGTAAAAATTTCGTGTTTGTATTTTTAGGCTATTTATATAAAGAAAGCTGCCCTAATTAAGTAAATATTTATACTTAGTTTAGATTTCTTATAAAAGCCTCTTAGTAAAGTCTTTACTAAAAAATCTTTAAAGCTTTAAGAAAAAGACTTTTTTATAAATTCTTATTTAATTTAGTATTAGATTTAAGTGTGTATCTAAATATAAGTTTAAACTCTAAATAGAAATCCTTTAGAAAATAATTTACTAAAAGAGTCTTTAAATAGATATTTAATTCTTATAACTAGTAGTTTATTTTAGTTAACTAGTAATTATATTAAAATTAAGTAGTTAGTAATAAGTTTAGAAAACAGGTTTAAGTACACTGTATATAAATAATATTAAAATAAAAGCCTTTTAGTAAAAAGTTTACTCAAAAGTTTCTTAAGTAAATAGTATATTCTTTTAAGTAGATTAAAAATTAAAATAAGCGTAAGTAGTAAGCTTAGTAATAGAGAATATTAAAAAGTAATTTTTATAAGTTATAATTAAAGTTACCTTTATACTTCTTTATTTATAATTAGCTAAAAATTAGTTTATAATTTCTAGTAGCTATTTTAAAAAAGCGGATATCTTTAATATAATTTAAATAATAAAAGGTTACACTAATAGTATATAAATTATAACTCGTTTTAAAGCATTTACTATTAAAACTAGTAGGATAAAAAAATATTTAGAAAAAGTAAAAAATAGAGTTTTTAAGTATAAGCTAGAAATCTACTAATATAACTTATACTAATAGCTCTAGTATTAATTAAAGTAGTAATAAAATAAAAAGAGCTATCTTATTAAATAGTATATAAAATATTTACTTAATAGTCTTAAGAATTAGTTATTAGGTAAGAGGTCTATAGGTTAATAGAAATCTAGTATTAGAAACATCCTAAAAAGTAACTTAACTCTAGAATAAAGCTTTTAGTAAGCTAGCTTTAGGAAATTAGAAATATACTTATTTAAAAAAAAAATTAAATCTAAAAAAAGAATAAAAGCAGGTTAATTATTAGAATTTAAATAAACTTATAGATTAAAGTTTTAGTAGAAAAATAAAATAGTTTTAAAAAATATAATTATATTTATTACACTTAAAGTATTAGCTATTGTACTTTTAGGTTTTTCATTTAACTAATTTAAAAAAAGCGTAGTTAAAGATATTAATTTTTATAATATTAAAATCTTATTATAATATAGGTTACAGCCTATAATAATATAGTATAAAAAGGTACCAAAAATTATTATTATATAAGAATATTAAATTAGTATAGTTATTTAATATATTAAGGATTTTAATACCTACTATTACTTAGCAAAGCTTATTATTTAATAATCTTCTTAACTATATAATTAGACTAATTTCATTTAATTTAGTATTAATAGCTAGTTTATAGAATTTAGTAAAGTAAATAATAAAACTTTTTTATTTTTAATAGAATGAATTAAGTTTACTTAAAGTAGTAAGTTCCTTATTTAAGTCTCTATATATAGTTAATAGAAAAGCAATTAATTACTTTACTATATATATATCCTAATTTATAAAAAGGTCTATAAGTATTACTAGGTTCTTTTTTAGTTTTAAGTATACATATAAAAACTAGAAGCGTTTAATAGAATATTAGTTAATATTATTTTCAAGTTTATAATAAAGATTTTTAATAAAAATAAATAAATTCTTTTACTTTCTAGTAAATATTAAAGAGTTAGGTGGGTAATTAGATTTTATTATTATTAATAAAATAATAAAACTTAGCATAGAAATTAACTTTACTTATTTAACTATAATTTAAAAAACTTAAAAATAGATACTAGTTATAATAACGGGCTCGGTCTTCACGCGTTATAGTATAGATATAAATAAATAAAATAAGTTAGCTCTATTTTAGCTATACTAAGATAAAAAGAAAAGAGATATAAAGAGAGTTTATCTTTAAATAAAGTAGTATATAGCCTAAGTGCGAGCTAGCTATGCTCTAAGCTTTATACTAAATTATAGCTAATATAGCTAGTTATAATATTATATAACTTATAGTAAGCTAATTAAACAGTATTATTATATTACCCCTTTTTAAAGGAAGCTTGTTTTTAAGTCTTTAGATTATAGTTTTCTTTTTACTAGTTTCTATATTACTCTTATTTTTAAAGCTGTTTTATTGTTCTTCTCTGTTACTTTTAGGTCTTTCTTTACTTTATATGCTTTTAACTAGGCGTTTAGTTGTGCTAGTAGTCCTATTTTCTTTAAATAAACCTTATAATAATCTCTTATCTTATATAGGGCGCCTATAAAGCCTCAGGCGTTATACTAAATAGAATCTAAGTTATAAGCTAGCTAAAATACTTTATACTATAATTAGCTATAAAATAAGTAGCTATTAAGGATTTCCTATACTAGCCACTTAAAATATCTATTAATTTTAATAGGTAGTTTCTTAAGTTTAATTTAGCTAAATAGTAAATAAATAAAAGTTTTCTATAAATAGTTTATATAAAAGATATTAAGTATACGTATATATAGTAGTAGCTTAAGGTAATAGGAGTGTCTTTTTATATCTATAATAGAATAAAGTCTATACATTTACTAGTTAAGCTTTTAGCTAGGTTAACTAGTAATAAAGTTTTTAAATATAATATATATCTTATTTCCTATAGAAAAGTCTGGCTTGCGGTGCTTCTTATTAGCTAATTAAGTTTTTTACTTTTATACTTAAGTAATCTCTTATTAAGCTATTTCTATAGCTAGTTTTATTATATTATAATAAGCTTTAGCGGAGCTCTATACTTTCTTATGTAATATTTATTTATAGATTATAGTAAATACCTTTATACGTTTCTCCTAGTTCTAGTAATAAATTAGCTAGTAACTAAACTTAATTTAATAGAGTAATAAGCTTATAGTTTTATATAATAAAATTACTTAAGCCTAGTCTATATAAAGTAGTAGGTCTAATTAGTTATTCTAATAATAATAATTAATAAATAAGCGTAGATGCTGGTTAATGTACTAGTTTAAAACCTTAGTATTTCTATTAATTTAGAAGTAATATAGTATTAAGAGCTTTTACTTAATTCCTATTAGTTAATATAACTTATTTATAAATACTAAGATAAACTAAGAACTGCAGTTAGAGACTATTAATCTAAATAAACTAAATACTTATTAGATATAGTAATAGTATATATTAGCTACTTAAGTAGCTATAGTTATTTTATAATAAAATAATAAAAAGTAGTATTTATTTAACCAGTCCATAATAATAAAAGCACAGTTATATTCTTTTTTATTTAAAGGGAAGGACTTAAAGTTTATAGAAACATCTTACTATACTTACTTAGAGATTAGTAGTAATTTAAATAAGTCTAAAGTCTTATTATAAGATATATAGTTTTATTTATAAGCTTTATATATAGTTATATAGTTATCTATATTTTTACTTATATAGCTTTAGTAGTAGTGGTTGTGAAATAGCTTATTTATTTTTCTTTTATTTAAATAAGTAATCACCTAGGTAGTATAAATAGCTTAAATAAGATAAATTTTTAAAAAGTATATAATAGAAACTATTAGCTTATTATAGTGTATAAAAAGGCTTTAGTTAAGTTTTTATATTAAATAGTTACTAGAAAGGGCGCGCTCTTAGAATAGTTATAAACTTTTATAACTATAATTTACCTTAATAATATAATTAATTAGTAAGTAAGGGTTATTTAGGGGTAATAAGATTATAAAAATATTAATAATAATTATTTTAATTATATTAATAGCTAGTATGCTTTTTACTGATAGCGCAGCTAGGTTATTACTTATAGCCTTAATAAAGCTAATATTAATTTACTTTACTAAAAGAAAGGCGCGTATTTAAGCTGTTTTATTTTTATTTTTTTAGATTTTTAGTTTCTCTTACTTACGTAAGAGCGCGTTAGCTATTATATTAATTATATTAAAATAATAAATAAGCATTAAGTAATAGTTTATTATACTTATTATTTAGTGTATTTAATAAAGAGTAAGTTTTTACTTTATAGAGAAGTACTCTAGCACACGGTAGTTAATTAGAGTATTAAATAACTTTATAGTCTATAAGCCTATAAGCTACGAGCGCTATTCTTAGAGGCTATAAATTATAACTAATATTTTTTTTATTATATATATTATAGTTTATCTAGGGCTTATTTATAGTTTTAGAGTAAAAAGCTATAAGTTACTAAAGACTATTCTCTTAGAGCTATAATAGTACTTTTATAATAACTTTATTACTTATATCTATCTCCATACGCGTCTGGCGGTAGGGTGAGTAGTAAACTAAAATATTATTTAATAGTATTAGATTTTTAGCTTACTAAAAAGCTACTAGCTTATATTTACTAAAGATATACTATATACTCTTCTTAAGTAGCTTAGTAAGTAATTAAATAATACGTCTATAGTCTTTTAGAAAGACTTTATAGAAATTATAGAATTTTAAAAAAGATTATAAGCTTTTAACTAATATAGGTACTGATTATTTTTATAATATAGTAATTTTCTTAAAGTCCTTTTAGATCCCTTCTATACTAATAATAAGGTCTAGAAACTTCGTTCTAGTAATAGTAAACTCGCTTTTTTTAATATCTATTTAGAGACTAGTATTCTGGAAATATCTTAGCACCTAAGTAATATACTTCTCATACTATAACAAATCTTCAGAATAGATTAGAATATTATTAAGATAGATAGTATAGAAGTTATTAAGTAGGCTATAAAGTACCTTATTAATATAACACTAAAATATAATAAAGTTATTATAGAGACTAAATAGTAGCATGCAGTACTTATAGTTTCTATATTAAATATAAAACATAATTAAATCCTTTATGTTCTTATTTAGACGTATATAATAGAAAACTTATTATATATTAAGCTTAGTAAACACTTTTATACGCGCTAGTTAGATAAGGGTCTTCTAAATTAACAGAATTAAATAAACTTTTTTTTTTTATAATAGTATTAAGCTTATAGTAGTTAACGTAGAAGCATTACTTTTTTCTAAACTTTTTAGTAAATAGTACTAAGAAAGTATATAAAACATTACTATAAGTAATAACACTTTATTAAAGATAGTTATTTAGATAGGTCTTAATAAGCTATAGCTATTTAAAAATATGCTATATAATAGACTTAATATCAGTATATTCTTAGTTATTAGTTTAATATTATAATTAATATTTTTATAATATAAGGGCAGTATGTCTAAGTCTTTTTTTAAAAAATAAGCCTAAGTTATACTAGTATAACTAGAGTAGAGTAGTTTTTATTTAATAAGCTATTAAAATTCCTTTTCTCTTATAAAGTTATTATTTAATTAATAGGGCTCTTTTAGTAAAGCCTTTACTAAAAAATCTTTAAGGCTTTAAAAAAAGAACTTTAGATTTAATAAACTAAGCTTATCTCTATAGTTCTAAATAAGCTTATTTATTTTATAGATATTAATATACTCTAGTATAGTTTTCTTTTGCTATACGTATATTATAAAGGTAATAGCTTTTATAGTATTAATTTTAAGGCTTGCCTTAGAGAGGTTTTCGCGTGAAATAGGCTAAAAATAAAGAATTTACTTACTTAACTCTAGTTACTATTATAAGTAAAGCTATTTTTCTATTTTCTTAAAATTTTCTTATTATATTATTTACTAAGGTAAGCGCTAAGGTGGCTTATAGGTATACTATAAAATCACTATATTTATTAGCTTATTATATTAATTAGTATTAGCTTAGTATGAGGGGTTGATTTTAGCTAATAGATTTTATATTAAAATAATAATATTATGCTTATAGTTAATTAGCTTATTATCTAGTTATTTAAGTATTTACTTTTTATAGTTAATTAAAATACCTATATCTTTAAATAGCTTATAGCTAATTATAAGGTCGTGGCGGCTAATATTATAAAAAATAAAATAAATTAATAAATAGTAGTTATTTAGTACTAGATTAGTCTAAAAGTACTTATTTACTTATCTATTTAGTCTATTATTATAGCTAGCTAGGAAGATAAATTTTATTTAGTAAGTTTTTAGCTTAAGCCCTTTCTTAATAGCGTGTATGTACTTTAAGTATACTAGAATAAAATTACTAGCTTTAGTATTAAGAAAACCACTTAGCTTTATAGCCAGTTTATTAATAGAAATATAGTAAGATAAGGTAAAAGCTAGTCTACTAAATAGTAGTTAATAAAAGTTAAACTAGTTAGTAGCTCTAGAGAGTAACTTTAGAAAAAAAACTTCCCTTAAGATAAGTCTTTTTCTAATAGTTTCTTTATAGTAAGTTAAAACTTCTTATTATTACTAGTGTCTTAAGGTATATAGAACTCTTTATTAGTATTTATAAGCTTAATTACTTTAGCTATAGCTTAAGTAGAGAGTTAGTAATCTTTTATAAAGTAACTAAATTTTCTATAATTATAGTAACTAGCTAGTTTAAAGATAGATATTAATAAAATAGTAGTAGCTACTACATAAGTTAGGTACTTAGTTTTTAAATAAAACTATTAAATTAATAGTAGCTAAATTTTCCTAGTTTTTTTATTAATTTACTTAGTAGCTTTTCTGGCGCTGAGAGTTAACTCTCTAGTAAAATCTTAAGCTAAGTTTATATACTTATTATACTAGTTATAGTATTATTATTAGTAAATACCTATCTGTGTACGTAGAGCGTTTAGGAGCTTTTTATAAAATTCTTCTACTCATTAGTTTATAAACAAGCTATATTCTTAAACTAGGTAAAAGAAATTACTTTAGAATATAATAAAATTAGTAAGGTCTCTAAAGTAGAGCTTTTAGAAATTATAATAAGTATAAAGTCTTTTATATAAGTTATTATATATTCTTTTTAGGTAATTTATTATATACTAGTAGCTAACTAGCTACTTACTCTTTGTTATTATATATATAAGTATTAAGAGGTACTGGTTAGTAGGACCCTTTATATATATATATATATATATATATAAAATAATATTCTTTTAAGTAGCTTACTTACTAGCTTTAGTAAACTAGTTTTAGTTAGTATATACCTTATTCTTTAGGATATCTCTTTATTAATTAAAGGTAATATCCTTACCGTCCTTAAGTATTAGTAGATTAGGAAATTAGGCTAAGTAACTATTACCTTAATAGCTACCTATAGTAAGTATAGCTAGTAAAATAGCTAGTACATAAGATAATACTTAAAAAGTTTAGTTATTAAAATCTTTTATATTAGAACTATCATTAGGTCCTATAGCTATATAGCTAGTCTAATTCTAAAAAGTCTATAACAGAGCTATAAAACGCGTCTTTTTTATTAATATTAATAATAGTACTAAGCTAGCCTTTATAGAGAGCAAGGATTATATATTATATATAAGTTTTTTTATTTATACTCTTAGTATTTTAATCTTATTCTCTTAATCCGCTATGCGCTTAAGTGTGTTGTTTAGTAGCTAATAAAGCTTAGTAAACTTATCTCTAGTCTTATTAAGCTTAGTTTTAGCTATATTAAGCGCTTTTTCTAGCATATTAGTATAATTATAATATATAAGTACTTTAAAATAGCTATACTCTAGCTTACTAGTAATTATTACTTAATTAAGAATTATTAGAATAAAAAGCGTAACCTCTATTTCCTAAAGTTTATAGATATTAGTTTTTTAGGTAGTGCTCTTAATAGTAGCTATAAAAAGTTTCTTATTATATCATACTTAAATATAAAACTTCTTAATAATATAGTCTTCTTTAATTATATTATTAAAATAGTACGTAACGGTACACTTAAGTGACTTAAGGATAAATATATAGTTATTATTAGTAGCTATTATTTTAGAATTAATTCTTATCTCTAGCGTAAAAAGCATTCTTATAGTCCTAATTTATTTATCTTTATATATATATAAAGCTTCTAGCTTTTAGTAGGGTAAAGTAATTAGCTAATTTTCTAGTATAAAAAAGATAAATTAATAGTACTTATAAAAGTTAGTTTTTTTTAGTAAAAAGAAGATAAACTAGTAGTGCTTACAGAAGTTAGTTTTTTTAGTATAAAGAAAATAAGCTAGTAATACTCACAAGAGTCAGTTTCTCTAGCAGGAAGAAAATAATTAAAAAAGAAAAAAAAAGAAAAGAGAATTACTAAAGCTTTTATAACTCTCTTTTAATTTAATAAGTATATTATCTATTACTATAGGTTTTCTAATTATCTGTTAAGTTACTCTCAAGGCCTGCTATATAAAGCTTATATAAACTATTACTTAAAATTTTAATTATCTATTACTATAAAGCTTTCTGGTAAAGATTATATATTTAATAAACTAATAACTTAATATAGTCGTGTAATTAATTTTTTAGAAGCAGTTATTAATAAATTAAATACTTAAATTAATTATATAAGTTGATTTTAATATTATGCCGCTATTATCCAGCTAAATAAGAGTAATTTTAGTGTAATATAATAACAGGCTTAGTCTTCACGCGTTGTAGTATAGATATAAATAGATAAAATAAGTTAGCTCTATTTTAGCTATATTAAGATAAGAAAAGAAAAGATATAAAGAGAGCTTATCTCTAAATAAAGTAGTATATAGCTTAAGTATAAGCTAGCTATGCTCTAAGCTCTATACTAGATTATAGCTAGTATAGCTAGTTATAATATTATATAATTTATAATAAGCCAATTAAGTAGCACCGTCACACTAGTTATAGTTATAAATAGAATTAAAATTATAGAACTTAAATTATTTTTAGATAAACTAGTAGTATCTACTAAAGCTTTTTTAATAGTAGTTACTTAAATAATAAAATAAAAAGAGATAAATATAATTTTTTCTTAAACTTTCTATAATATTTTTTAGAGAGTGTTAATAGATTTCTGTTGTTATACTTACTAATATTTTAGCTATACTTATTATTATTCTAGTGTTTTAATAAATATAATTTATATTATAATTATTTACTCCTTAAATAACTACATAAGTTCTATAATTAGAATAGAGGAATTTAAAGAGTTAGATATTTTACTAATAGTAGTAGTAATATAATATAATATTATAAAAATACTACATATAGGAAATTAAGAACTTAAAAAGAAGTATTAACTAATTACTATATATAATACCAAGTAATAATTCAAAACATTATGTAAAGAAAGAAATAAATAAAATAAATTATAAATAAAGTATTTAGGCAAGAGCTTATGCACTAGTATAAAACTAATATATAAATATATAATATAATAAAAAAGCTTAAAAAGAAGGCTTTTTTAAAAAACTTTTATAAGATATTATAGATAGTTATTATAATACCTACTATATATAAAATACTCTAGCCTAAAAAAAAGCTTATAAAGTTTAATAATAAATACTTTTCTACTTAAAACTATTTAATAATATATTAGAATTTAACTTAATTAAAATAAATAAGCTTATTTAATAAATTATTAAAAATAAGTATTTAAATAATAAGTTTATTTAGAAAACTTTATTGCTAATATAAAATAAAATTTATTACTTTAAAAAGATTTTTTTAAGTAAATATAAAAACTAAAAAAGTTAGCTATATTACTATAGCTAACTAGTAATACTTAATAATAATAAATTTAAAATAAAACTTTTTTAAATTACACACAATTCTTTTACTAGTAGCTATTTTAGTTATAAAAAAATTCTTAAAATTTTATAATATAAATACTACTAGTTTTAAATATTTAAAATAATATATTAATATATGTTTTATTATTATATTTGCTAAAAATCTAAACTATTTTATAAAAAGTATTATAGTTTCTTAAAATCTTTTTTTATTTTAAAAAAAAAAATTCTATAAATTTTATTACTAATTTTTTAGACTCTAAAAGTTGTACTAATATTATAGTAGTAGTAAACTACTTTATAAATACTAATATCTAATTTTTTTTATAATAAGATAACTACTTTAACTATAGTTTACCTTTATTACTATTATATATAGATAGACTATAGTTTCTTAAAAACAATTATATTAAACTAAAAAAATATAATTTGTTTCTACTTTTATAATAAACTTTATAAACAACTATAAATTAAACTTTAATTATTTTTTACTTATTATTTAAAAACTAATAGCTAAATAGAAAAAGCTAATAGTATAATAAAGTAAGTCTTATATATATACATAAACTACTTATAAAATAACTAAATAAACTAGTTGCTTTTAGTATAATTTAAAGCTAATAATACTATATTTAAATTTATAATTTTTTTTTTTTTTTTAGCTAATATAAGATAATATTTTTAACTAAGTTTTAAACTTTTTTATAAGAACTTAAAAACGTTTGTACTAAGTAATATAAGCTATAAAAGCTAATTATATAATAAAGAAAATAGCTAATATTTAATAACTAGTTTAAAAGAAAATAATTTAAGCTTAAGTTCTTTAATAAGAGTATATAAACTAGAAATAATTACCTACTTTTAACTACTAAATAAAAGACATGATTTAGCTTAATATATAAAAATTTTAAATAAAATAACTATTTTAAAAAGCTAGACTTAAAGGCCTTAAGAAAATACTAAATTTTTTAGATAGTTTTTTTATATATATACTAACTTAAACTTCCTAAATTTTTAAACATATATTTATTTTTTTATATATTATTGCTTTAGCCTATTATACTTAAATTTAAATACTTTTTAAATTAGCAAAACCTACTACTTAAGCTTATTAAAATTAATAAAGAAACTAAATACTATATTGAATAAATTAAAGAACTATACTTAAATTATAAGTAAAAATGCTATAAATACCTAGTTAAATAAACTAAATATAATAACATAATATAGAAACTTGTAAATAACTTTTAAAATATAGCTATTATAAAAGAATTTTATTTTAAAAACCTAAAGTAACTTAGACCTAATACTTAATATAAATACCTTTTATAAAAGCTTAAATTTAAAAAAACAAAGGTATTTTTATAATAACTATTTATAATACTTTATAGAAGTCTTTTAAAAAAGCTTTTTTTATAAGTTTTTTTATTATATATTTACATATTAGCTACCTGCTAGTATATAAACTTTATTTTTAAATATTTTTACTTACAACTTATTTTATTTTTATTATTTTTTTACGTAATATTTTAAACTATTACTTAGTATTATATGTAGTAATTAATTAACACTTTTTTTAAGTTTTAACTTTTTATATATAACACTCTTATAATAGTATCACTAAAATTAAAATTAATTTTAACTTAAAATTAGTTTTAATTGATTTTTACTTTTTAAAACTTTTATAGTATTTATATTAATAAAATATAAATAAAAGTTATTACTTAAGTACTAAATAAATACTTTATAATTAAAAAGTTTAATTACTTTATTAAAAACAATATATTAAATAGTAATTTACTTTTTTTATATATTTTAATACTATACTAAATAGTAAAACTAAGCTAATAAGTAACTACTAAGTTTAGTATACTAGTTATATTATTATTATTTTTATTAAAGTTATATTATATAAATAGAGTATAAACTAGTTTAAAGTAAAGCTAACTAAAATAGCTTTTAAAAAAATATTTTAAATATTATAAAAGTATCGTATAGTAAAAAAAACTTTACAACTTTATTAAAATAATACTTAACTTTTATAAATATAGAAAGTTCTTTATAAAAAATTAAAAAAGAAAGTATAAAAATAATAATATAGTTTTTAATTTTATACTTAATTTTGTTAAAAATAATAGAATATACTAAAATTTAGTATATTTTATGCTTTTATACTATTATAAGCTTTGTAATATAATTAACTTCTTTTTTTAATACTATAAGCTTAGTACTTATAAAAAAAAAAGTGTTATAATTTTTTAATAAGCTTTTATTAAATAATAATTAGAAAAATATAAAATATTTTATTAAGTTTTTATAAGAGAAACTTCACAAGCAGAGAGCACAAAAAGCTAAGAAAAAAAATATAAAATAAATTAGAGAAAAACAAATTCTTAAGAAATACTTATAAAATTTAGAAAGTATTTATATACTTAATTATATACTAATTATATAGGCTAGTGTTTTAGTACTAGTTATTTAATAAAAGCCTATAAAGCACCTAAATAGGCTAGTTAGAAAATAGTAAAAAAAATACCTCTTATATTATTTCTCCTTTTCTTAGGAATTGTTCTAATTTCTTAAGTCTTAAAAAAAAAATATTTAGTTATATTAGTTTCCTACTATATAAGTAGCAAAAGCCTATTAGTCTACTATTAATATAGGTAAATATAATTTCTATATTTTACTATACTAAACTTCTAAAAACTCTTAAAAAGAAAAAACTTAATAAAGAAAAATAAGAAGGAATGTGTGCTAATAATATTATATATAACTATTAAATAATTTATAATATATATACGTTCTATAACTTTAAATAATACTACTTAGTAATTTATTTTCTTTATTTTATAATTAGAAGTATATGTTAGCAGCAAAAATTTAAACATATTAATTATAAGAATTATATAATTAGAAATACTATAGTCTATTATTATAAATACTTTAACCTATTTTTTACTACTATTTATAAAAGTAATATCTAGTAATAAAATAATTAGTTATTAATAGTAACTTTATAATTATATAAAATATATTATAAGGCTATAAAATTTTGTGTACTATATAAAATATAGTTATTTTAATTAAATTTTATAATTTTATACTATTCACGTTATACATTATAAAGTTGTAATGTATATACTAATATTAATATATTATTACATAACTTTATACAGTTTTTATAAGTAAAAGTAGTTTTTTTTAAAAGTAATAAAGTTAACTTTATACGCGTTTATTCTTTTATAATAACTTTTTATTTTATAACTAGAAAGGTAGTAAATAGCTAGTTAATAAGTAAAAATAAGTTTTTACTTAAATAAATATATAATTTTATACTTAGCCTTTACTTTCTTTTACTAATACTTATTTTAATATTAATATTTTAGGCTTAATAATATTTTGTTTTTAGTAATACTAGTTATATCTATTTTTAATTACTTTACTACTCTAATTCTTTAGTAAATTTTAAACTTTTTTATTTATTTAAAGCCTTGGCTGCTGTTTATATATAAGTAGTATTAAAGCTATTTTAATAATTTTATAAATATTTAGTAAATGATAAAATAGTAAGCTTATATTAGGAAATAGATATATTCTATTTAAGTAATTTAAGTCTTGCTTATAGTTTTTATATTATATTTAAACTAGTAATCTACTTTAACGTCTATTATAAAATACCTTTTTTTTATTATTATTTTCTTTATTTATTTTACTTTTTATTTTCGATTTTTTTTTTTATCTGTTTTTGGTCTGTGCTAACTGTCTTTACTTAATTATTTTTTATAAAATATTTTTCTTAAATATAGCTATTTACTTAAAAGAGTTAAATTATTTTATTATAGTACTAAATTCTCCTCTTACTACTTCATTATCCTTACTATATTTTTTCTATATAGACTAAATATTTTAGTCTTTATATATACTAATTTTTATTAAATAATATACTTTTAGACTTTTATTTATAATAAATTTATAAGTAATACGTCTCTCTTTTTTCTTTTATCTTAGTTTTTTCTTAACTTTTATATTCTCTTTAACTAAAGCTGTATTTATAGCTAAAAAAGAAATACTTTCTACTTATAATATAGTTTAATATTTTACTATATAACTAAGTAGTCTATTTTCTTTTTTTTTTAAATTATTAAAATATTAGTACATCTACAACGCACTACGTTACGTATAATTTAATTAAATATAATATATATAATTATTATGCTGTTATTTTAGCTTTAATTATTTTATTTTTAATATATTATTTTTTTTAGTATTATAAGTTGCTAACTTACTAACGTAATATTAAACTAGTAACTAGTTATTTAACTAATTATATAATATTAATTAGTTCCCTTATGTCTGGATTAGATAGCTTGTTAGACTTAATAGAAGTTAGTTATACTTAATAAGATAGGTAAAAGTAATATAGTAAGTTAAAATTTAATAGAATAGTATTAAACTATATTACTTAAAGTATAAATCTTAATTTTAGAGTAACTATAAAAAATTAAAAGTAACTATAAGCTGTTTAATACTTTATACTTATAACAGATCCTTTATATATATATAGTATATTAGTTAGAAGTATATTAAATACTACTAAAGAAAATAAAAGAAGATAAGTTTTTATTTTTATTATTTATACTTATTTTTACTACGCTTTGCTGTAGTTAGTTACCTGATTTAATTACCTAATCTAGATATTATTCTCTATAAAACTTAAACTTACTATAAAGTAAGCTTATTTATAAGTTCTGTCTTTACTAGTTTATCTTTACTTTTTAGTATTACTTATATATTTTCTTATACTATACCTTTTATAGTAATGCCTTTTCGCTTATAATTTCTTTCTTATTATAATTTATAATATTATCTCCTTTCTTTAAATCTTTAGTCTGAAGGTTATTTTATTCTTTCTTTTATAGGCAATATAAAGACAGCTAGTTCTCTACGTGAAAACTAAGATTATAAGAACCCCTTATACCTTTCCTATCCTTTCAATTTCCTAAGAATAACTTGAGCGGAATTGTTTTTAATATAAGTTTATTATTTAATAAGAAAAGTCCGTAAGCACATCCGTCTAATACTATTTTTTTATTCTTATTATTATAATAATAACTATTATTATCTAGTTCATTTAGCTTCTAGGTGATGTTCAAAGTGTATTAATTAAAATATAAAATATAATCTTATTATAACGCAACTTAAGTAGAATTATTTTAACTAGAATAAAAAAAAACTTTAGTAGTATCTTTATGCTGCTAAGGAGAAATCTCTAACTATAAAATTTTATAAACTTTATTTTTATTATTAACTAGCTTAAATAGATTTTTAGAAGAAAAAAAAATTTCAGCGTGAGCTTACCTTAATTAATAAAATTCATATAATAAAAAAGAAAAAGTAAAACTATTAGAATTAATTTAGTATATTATTACCTATAGCATCTAGTATTACTTTGTTTTTCTTTTTAGGTTTTAAGTAAAACGTTTTATATTCTCTATATTTATTAAATATAGTACTAGAGTAAGCATTTACCGCTTTATCTAATAATACTAGTTAATTAACTTTAAATTATTTTTTAAGTTTCTAACTAGCTCCTACGTGTTATCTTTAGGTTTATAGTTTTTTTATTTAACTAGATATTTCTATTAACACTTAAACTATTAGTAGTCTAGAATTTATTATACCTTATACTCAGTTATATCTTCCTTAAGTTTGAGTTTTATTTATAATACGGCGTTTTATAGTGCTGGTTCTAGTAATAAGATATAAAAAACTAGATAAATTCTTATATTCTTAAATAACTATAGTTTATAATTTATAGGTCTTATTTATTATTTAATCTTAAATAGTCCTAATTTAATATAATCCAGTTTTCTTAATAGCTGTTTAGTTTTTAAATTTTTTTATAATAAGAAAATTTTATCTCCTTTTTTAAAGATTAGTTTCTTAATTTTAGCTTTATTTTTCTATTTCTTACTGAGGTCTCCCTTTTAGGTGATTTTTTCTACTATTTTCTAATAAAGTTATTATAGTTTCTTAACTCTTATTCTTATTAATTCTGATATTTTATTTAGTTTTTATAGTTCTTAATAAGCTATCAGCTTATAACTATAATTAGTAAAGAATAGTAATTTTCCTATAATTAATAATTTTACAGAGTTATATATAAACTTAGCTATTAGTAATAAATTAATCTAGTTATCTTATTATTCATTAATGTATATTTATAGGTATTATTCTAGTGTCTGGTTTATTCGTTCTGTTTATTTATCTATTTATAGGTGAAATACTATTAATAGACAGTACTTAGCCCCTAATTTTCTAATAAACATCTTTTAGAATATTAATATGAATAATTTGTCTCTATTTGTAATAAATTCTTATAGTAATCTATATTATGTAATTAGTAGTTTAATAAATATACTTATTAATTCATCTCCTTTAATTTCTATATATGTTAATTTAAAGTATGTATATTTTATAAGTTAGTTTATAATAACTAGTATCATGTCATACTATTAGCCTTAAAAGGTAGTTATTATTAGTATTTCTGTAATAAAGTCTATTATAACTAATTCTTATAGTAGGTCTAGTAAAGGAATTAGTTATATAAGTCTATATTTCTTATATCTTAATACCTTATTCTTTTTGCACTTGATATATTTTAAAAGAATAGTTCTAACCTTTTTCTATATTCCAGGAATCTAAAAATGTCTGTTGATTTATTTTATAGTTTTTTTAATTCTCTAATGTCTGTATATTTTAGCTGAATATTAGTCTCTAATAAGTTCAGTCTATAACACATCTAGTATAAAAATAGTTCCGGTTTTATACTATTATAGTTATTTAGTATTATATTCCCTAATTTATTTTTACTATGTGTTTTTAATGATGACTATTGTTTTAATATCTATTTATAAGCTTTCTAGAGATCTGTCTGGTTTTTACTTAAGTATTATATTATAAATCTCTAGTATATCTCTTATATAATTTGCTTATTAACTAAGTGTATTAGCCACTATATTTTCTTTTCCTAATTTATAAAGTATTTAAAAATTAAATATAGAAACTAATTTCTATTATCTAACTTATCGTTAATTTAGCTTCTTAGTTATTATAAATACTATTAGATTCTTATAATCTGAATATACAACAATCTAGTACTTAGTTCCCTCTAAGTAGTATCTTTATTTTTTAAATACTTAAACTATTACTAACAGTTTCTTATTATAAATATTATAGTTTAATTTAGTAGTTGTGAGTTTATGAGATAAGAAATCTACTAGATATTTATATTTATTATTTTATATTTATAATAGAATAGCTTTAATAGCTCTGTCTGATACGTCTATATATATCTCTATTTAAAGTTATAAATTAAATATCTTTAATATTAGTAGTTATTAAAATATTTCCTTTAATATTATAAAAGCGTTTTTTTGTATTACTTTTATTTAAATTATTAATTCTTTTTAAGTAACTCTATTAAAGGTGCTGTGATTTTAAGTAGTTCTTAATAAATTATTAGCAGAATTCTATAAATCTAAAAACAGAATAAACTTTTTTTATGTTTATTAGTGTTAGCTAAGATAGTATATTTTTTATTTTATTAAAGTTCAGTACTATTCCGTCTTAGAATATTAAGTATTCTAAGAATTTAATTTCTATCTTATAGAACACACATTTTTCTGTTTGAATATATAATTTATATTTTTTGAGTTTTTGTAATATTCTTTTAGTGTACTTAATATGCTCCTTTAGCATTCTATTTATATATATAAGCACGTTATTAAAATATACTATTATAAATACATATAGATATTCTCTTAGTATATAATTAGTAATTATCTGAAATATAGCTAGTGCGTTAGTAAGTCCTATTAGTATAACTAAATATTTAAATAATTTATATTTTATTTTAAATACTATCATCCACTCGTGTTCTTCTGTTATTTATATTTAATAATATCTATTTTTTATATTAAAAAGGCTAAACCACTTAGCTCCTCTGAGTTTATTTATAAGTTCTAATATTAATAATATAAGGTATAAGTTCTTAAATATAGCTTTATTAAAATATCTATAATTAATATATAACCTTAGTTTTCTATTCTTTTTTAGTATAAAAAGTATTAGTGAAGCTATTTTACTTTAGCCTGTTTATATATATTCTTTCTATTAATTTTCTTATAAGAACTTTCGTAATTCCTCTTGTTAGTATATGGGTACTTAATATAATGATTTTGGTTTCAAATCCGTTCCTTCCTTAAGCGTGATTTTATAGTTCTAGTTTTAGTATTCTAGTAATTAGTCTTTAGCTTCCTCAAAGAACCATTTTCTAAATTCCTTTTAGTATTCTTTTAGTACAACGAAATTAGTATTATAAAGTATTATTTTCTTTATTTATATTATTACTTATTATTACTATCTATAGTGGTTGTTCCTGATTTCTATGGTTTTTCTTTTCTAATTAATAGTTAGATTCCATCATGTTAGTTAGTTCTATCTTAAGATAAAATTCTTATTATTTAGATTTATAATTTTAATGTAGCAGTTATCCCTGTAATCTGCTACCTAAATAGTTATATTTTTAGTTTCAAAATTAATTAAATTTTTTCTAAATATTATTAGATTATTATCTATGCGTTTTACTCACATAGGTTTATCTAAAACTCTAGTTAGTATCTAGTATCTTTATATTTATTTATTTAATATAAGTGTCTTGCTAGCTCTACTATTTATAAGTGCTAGTATTTAATTACTATTAATATATACATTTATATATAGCTTATTTTCGTGTTTCCTTTAATTTAGTTATATATATATAATTAATATATTTTTTTTAATCTCTTTATAATCTTCTGGTGGCTTGGTTATGGTCTACTAGTTTTCTAGTTTTTTATATATAGTAGACTCCTAAGCGGTAGTTATTTCCTTAGTGTTTTTTCTTTAGATCTGTAGACTAAAGATCTCTAGAGTTAGTATACTTTCTTATTAAGTATTTTATATATATTTTTAGTTTATTCCCTATAATTCTAACACTTCTATCCTAAGAAACATTCTTGATATATAAGTTTTTTATGTGATTCTATAGCTAACTATTCTTTCTAATAGTATTTAGTTTAGTATAATTAATATTCTAACTAGCATTTATCCCATAATAGCTGCTTATATTTATTTGAATTTAAGTCCTATAATTTATTTTCTAAATTCATATAAACTAGTTTCTGTTATAAATTAAGTTCTTTTTTATTCGTAAGTTATTATAATATTTTCTTTATTTTTAGTTCTTTAACATGTATGGCGTGTTTATTCTATTTATAGTTTATTTCTATATAGTCTAATACTATATATATCTAGTATTCTTTCTTTATTATTCTATTTGCGGCGTTATTATCTTGTATTTATAAAATTAGTAAGAAAGCTATTTCCTCTTTTTTATTTTAATTTTATTTTTATTCTGGATGTTTAATAGGGTGATAATAAGTTACATAGCCCATAACTAATATAGATTCTTATCTATAGATTTCATTTATTTATATAGCTAGTTCTTATTTACTAAGTTTTTTATATTATTTGTTTTTTGCTAACTATAGTGCCTGTTAGCATTTATATATCTTATTTCTTAAAGTAATTTTCTAGTATTTAATAACATAATATTCCTTTAAGTAGTATTTTAATCTATATATTTAATAGTATTCCTAGTATACTTGCTATATAATTATTATAGATATAAATTCTTTTCTGTTTTCTATTTCTTAATTCTTCTTTTATCTGAATTTTTAATTTTCTTTCTTAAAGAATTCTCTCTCCTGTTGTATTATCTTATAGAACTAATTAGCTTTTTCTAGTAAGTTAGTATAATATTATCTAATAACTACTTCTTATAGAGTAGTAATTATATTATTAGTCTACTCAGCTAAATAGTCCTTTACCTGCTAATATAGTATTTTATATTCTTATCTAAGATATATATAGCTTCTATAGATCTAATATTATTTCTTTTAAATTTATTATGTGATAGTTTTCTTAGTTATTTAGTCTTATACTTATTTTACTCTAACTATAGCTATTTTAATTTCTTTTAGTGCTTTAGTTTAAACATAAGTTTTTCTAACATCTACTTATTATTATTTATAGTCTTTAATAAAATATTTCTATTTTCTGTATTCTAAGTAAGCCTTGTGGGTGTACTACTTTATTTATTTTTTAATTTACTTTCTTTACTATTTATTAATAAATACTTTATTATAGTTAATGTTTATTTTGTTATATATTCAGGTATCTTTTCTATTTCTCTTTAGTATATAAATTACTAGTCTTCTACGTACTTTCTTTTCTTATTCTTATTAATATTAATAGTTGTTAATAGTTACCACTTATTTAATAATTCTGAGCAGTGTACTTAGTTATTTGCCTTTAGAAATTTTATCTTTAATTCTATTTTTTAAGCCTTTATAGTATATTATAACCAGTAGTTAGTCTACTTAGTTAAGTTATAATTAGATTTATTTAAATTCTGCTGTATAATTAGCTACTAATATCTATTACTTAAGCTATTAGAGTTTTTAAATTACTTCTATTTTCTTATTTATTTTTTTAAAAACTATAATCATTTCCTTCTTGAAGCTCTCGTAATCTTTAAAGGCTTATTTTATATTATTATTATAGTTTATAAATCCTACTACTCCTAGGTTAGAATCTCTGTTAACTAAGTAATTTCTAGTAAGTAGTTTAAACTATTTTATAACTCTTTTTATTATATTTATACTAGCTACTAAGATCCTATCCTAATCAGTTATAAATAATATTTAGTTAAATTAATAATAAAGGTTTATAATTACTATAAAGGTCTTAAGTTTATTCTTATTACTATTAAATTTTATAAGAGGCTGTATTTTTGCTGTTTCTTTTTTTAAAGTTTTTTCTATTACTATTTATTACTATAGGTTAATTAGAGCATTACGTAACTTTATAATAGCTATTTTTTATTTTTAAATAATTTATTATATACTCTTCTGTTCTCTTGCTGTATTTCTAGTTATAAATAAAAATCCTATTATAACTTTTTTTAATAAGTAAAGTTCTTGTTTGCCTTTATAATAGATTATTATAAACTTTATTTAAATAATATAGTATTAAAATCTACCTAATAGCTTTTTCTACTCTTTTAAAATAGTAATTATAATATTATAGGTTACTAACTTACTAACGTAATATTAAACTAGTAACTAGTTATTTAACTAATTATATAACGTTAATTAGTTCCCTTATATCTGGATTAGATAGCTTATTAGACTTAGTAAAAGTTAATTATATTTAATAAAATAAGTAGAAATAATACAGTAAGTTAATATTTAATAGAATAGTATTAAACTATATTACTTAAAATATAAATCTTAATTTTAGAGTAACTATAAAGAATTAAAAGTAACTATAAGCTATTTAATATTTTATACTTATAATAGATCCTCCGTGCGTATATTGTATATTAGTTAAAAGTATATTAAATATTACTAAAAAAGATAAAAGATAAGTTCTTATTTTTATTATCTATACTTATTTTATTATATCTTACTATAGTTAGTCACCTAACCTGATTACCTAATTTAAATATTATTCTTTATAGAACTTAAACTTGCTATAAAGTAAGCTTATTTATAAGTTCTGTCTTTACTAGTTTACCTCTTCTCTTTAGTATTACTTATATATTTTCTTATACTATACTTTCTATAGTAATGCTTCTTTGCTTATAATTTCTTTCTTATTATAGTTTATAACATTTAGTTAAATACGCTTACTAATTTGCTTTATTTTCTATATTATATTTAAATTAGATTTTTTAATAATAACGCGGCTGTTTACTTATAAAAATATTAATTTTATTTTTATAATTTTAGAATACTCTACTTTACATAACGTGTCTACTATAGTTATAATATTATAATATAATAAATAGAGAGCAGGTGTTTGTAAGCTAGTAGCTAATAACTTAATATTAATATTACTATAGATTATATGAAATAAATAAAGCCCTTTCTATATTTTATTTTAACTAAAATAAGACTCTTTTTAGTAAATAGTGCTTATATTATTATTTTAGTTCTAGTTATCCTATATTATACTCTTTAACTTTAGTCTTTTAGTAGAATATACTAGCTAATTTATGCTCTATTATCTATATTCTGCTAAAGATAATTTACTTAGTAATAATATAATAAAGCACTTATATAAAATATAAAGTATAAGATATAAAGTATTAATTTTATTTTTATGACTTTTATATTACTATAATGGCTCTTATAAGATTCTTCACCTTATATAAAGTATTTAATATAGTTATAACGTTTTAATGTAACTAGTAAGAAGCTAATGTTTAAAAATTAGTAGCTAATAGCTAAGTAATAGTATTAGATATACTATAAAATATAAATAGAGCTTTCTAAATCTATTATCTAACTTATATAAAGTACTATTAATAAGAATGGATTAATTATATATTATTTTAATATTACCTCATTCTATGTAAAAAGGTTAACTAGTAATTAAAAAAATAGCTAGTAATTAATAATTCTATTTAAAGTAATATTTAATTCTTAATTAGCTAAAAGATACAGACAATAGGTTATAACATAAATAAATAAGCTAAAATATAGAAGATAGTTAGGAAAATATTTTATTTTATTTACTAGCTAATTACTTAAAAAGCTATATATATTTTTATTATAATAAGACTTTTATAGCACTTATAAGTTTAATATATAATAACTAAGCTTATAACAAAAATTATCTTAAAAATATTTAGAGTAATAAATAATTTAATACTATTATTTCTACTTTCTTTTAACTAAGCTTCTATACTAAAATAAAATATTTATATAAATTTCTTATAATTTTATCTTAAAAAGCGTTATTAGTAATAGTAAGCTAAGTAATAGTTATTAGCTTAAATAAATAATTATATATTTAAATCTTTAAATTCAGCTCCATTCCTCTAGCTAGAAAACTTAATAAATTTCTTATTATAATAGCTACTATTAGTACTCTTTTACTAGCTACTTTACTTTTTTTTATAAAATATATTTATTTCAATTTTTAAGCACTTAAGCGTAAGATGAAATTTAAGTTTAAAGCTAAAAATAAACCTAATATAATAAAGCATAACCTCTATAAAAATAGCTTCTATAAATATAATAAAAAGTAAGCTAATATTAATAATTTCTTAATTAATTTATTAGACTTTAATATATTGCGTTTTTTAGATTTAGAACTTCTAACTATAATAAAAGCTACTAACTTTTTAAGTTTAGTATACCTAGGTATTTTTAGTTTTTAAACTGTATAAATTAATAGATTCTAGTTAAAATATGTATATAGATAGTAAAAATAATTTTAGTATTATTTCTTTTTTATAGATACTATAAAGTTAGTAGTTTAGCTAGAAAAAACTAACTAAACTATAGGCATTAAGAAAATAAACTTAGCTATAAATAGATTATTTAATAAAAGTAGTTTAAATAAATGTATAATAGTATTACGGCACTAATTTACTAATTAATAATAGAATTTTCTTTAGTACTAAATAATAATGCAGCTGGGATAAGCTATAATATAAATAATATTTAATTTAGTAGCAGACTGTGAGAATATTAGAATAATAATTTAAATACAACTAATATACATATATTCTCTATAGAGAATATAAAAGATATATATAATAATAAGTAATTTTTTTATAGACTTAAGAAGTTTATTTTAACGCCTTTAAAGATAGTTTTCTAGAGTAGAATAAACCTTTTAATAATATTAGTATAAGAACTTAGCTATTTATAATATGTAAATAAAAGTATACTTTATTTACTAATATAATTACCTTTTTTATAAAAGTGCTAGATTGTATCTTAATACTAGCTTTAAAAGACTTTTATTTAGTAAAAAGGTAATTAGTTTAGCTATAAGTAGAAAAGCTTATACCTAGTTCTATATATATACTAATATTAATAATAATAATACTATTATAAACTTATAGTAGCTACTTTTCATTTCTTAGAGTTAATAACAATTTAAATACTAGTAATATAAATTATAGTAATAAAGATAATAGTGTTAATACTTTAGACTTATTATAAAGTAATCTTCTTAATTTAGTAAATAGTAGTAATAGTAAATACTATAAGTATAAAGTAAATAAGACATTACTAAAGCTCTTAAAATAGTTAATTTTTCTAATTCTATTTAGATGAACAGAAAGTAATTTATACATTAATAAGAATTTATATAAAGGTGAAAATAAAAGTAATAATAGTAATAATAAAATTAGAAAAAGTAAGAATAAACTTAATAGTAATTAAAATATTTCTTATAAAACTAATATAGTAACTTTTTAGTAATATAAAGGTAGTAATTATTTTCTCTAAATTAACTAGTATAGTTTATTACAAACTAATTATAAACATTACAGCTAGAAAATAATACTTATAAAAATACTATAATAACTAAAGTTATTACTATTATACTATTACTCTAGAACTTAAGTAGATACTATAACTTAGTTTAGTTCTATTTAAATATCCTCTCTAAAAATAAGAGTAGCTTATAACTATAGTATTAACTATAAATAAAATAACTATATAAATTATTAGGTAACTAATATTACTTTTTACTAAATACTAAAATATATAATATTAGTAATAGTAATTATTTATTATAATAATAGAACCTTATAGTTATCTCTAAAACTACTAGTAATTATATGTAACTTTATTAATAATATAGAGTAACTACTCTGTATAATATAAGTTACATTAAATTTATAGTTATTAATAAACTATTAATATAACTACTATAATATACTAAATATACACGTAAGTTAAAGCTAGATGTAGTTATATAGTTTATATACTAAAGATACTAGCTATAGTACTATTAACTTAAATAATAAGCATAATAAAGATAACGATTTTAAGAATAGTAATAAAAATTTAAATAGTAAATATTTAGGTAATAGTAATTCTAATACTAGGATTAATAATAATAATAATAATAAGTAGTTTAATAGAGAGCATAGACGCGTACACGTTTAAATATATAAGTTATAATTAAAATTAAATAAACAACACTTACTTATATATAAGTGTAAAATAGGTATAAACTAAGATAATATATTTCTGCTTTTTTTAAATTATATACTAGGCACAGTATAAGCATACTAGTATATATTATATAAAAATAATTTATAAAACTATTATAATATTCTTAATATACCTATTAAAGTTAGTAATAATCTACTGTGTAAATACTAGTAGTATAAATAATAATAATAAAGATAATAGTATTAACACTTTAGATATAGTAACCTTCTTAATTTATAGAATAATAATAATAGTAAATATAATAAAAATATAACAGATAAAAAGCTGCTGTATTTATTAAAATAATTAATCTCTTTATTTAAAAAAATAAAGAGTAATTAAGACGTTAATTTAGATTTAAAAAAAAAAAAAAAAATAAAGCCAATAGTAGTAATAGTAAAGTTAAGAAAAATAATAAAAATAAATATAATTAAGCTAATAACATGTTCTATAAAGCTTTTAGAATATTTTTTTAATAATATAAATCTAACAGTTATCTGTTTTAGAAAAGCTAGTATAATATATTATAAACTAGTTCTAAGTTACAAAGTAAGAGTATAATAACTATAAAAATATTATTATAACTAAAGTTATTCTAATTATAGTATTAGTCTAGATATAAGGTAGATATTGTGATTTAATTTAGTTCCCTAATATTTTCTTTAGGAACAAGGGCAGTATATAATTCTAGTATTAACTATAAACCTAGTAATTATTTATTATTATAAGATGATATTAAAATCATTGTTAAACCTATCAGCACTTAAATATAACTTTTTTAGTAATAAAAATTAAATTATCTACATAACTTAAGTGTTACTAAATTCATGGTTATTACTAGAATACTAATATAATAATAATAGTATACTAAACTTATATACTAGTTAAAGCTTAATATAGTAAAGTATAAATTAAAAGAATAGTTTATATAAAAGAGCTACTAACTATAATATTATCTGTCTAAACAATAAAAAAAACAAAGAGAATAAAAATATAAATAAAAATATAAGTAATAATAAACCTTATGCTACTAATAGTAATATATGATTTAATAAAGATAATATATACTTATACTAATAAATATATGTATTATAGTTAAAGTTAGACAATAAACACTTACTTACATATAAGAATAAGATAAGTATAAAGTAGGATAATATATTTCCTTACTTTCTAAATTAGATACTAGATACTATACAGGTAAGCTAGTATATTTTATAAAGAAAACAATTCATAAAAATAACTCTAAGTCTTTTAATATAAATATATCTTATTTTTTTCTACATAAGGTTATACTCTAACTCTGTTAAAAAAGTTATTAGAATAAAGTATTATATTACTTATTTCTTTTAGTAAGAGTCTGCTAATACTAATACTAATATCTATTATATTTTTTTTATATATTTTTTTATTATTTTTATTACTACATCCATTGTGTGATAGCTACTTCTAGGTTAAAATATTAATAAATAAAGAAAATAAATATAGTAAATATACTATATTATTTTTAAAGTTATAGATTTTATTAGGTATTAAGAGAAGCAGCAGGCCGCTAAGCTTAAAAAGTAATATAAAGATTTATTTAAAAACTATAGAAAATTATAGAAATTACTATTATATTTTTATTAATATCTAGCTTTTTAAAAGGCTTTTTTAATACTAAATTTTAATTAACTTTACTTTAAAGCACAACTATACACTTATATTATCTTTATTATAATATAAGGTTAGGTAGTATTATAAAGTTAAGTAATAATTACTATAATTATTATTAGTGTTAGTAAAGTTCTTAATATAGTTAATAAATATAGCATACTTAACCACTATAATACTATCTTTAAGATAAATTATTTATTTCTAACTATAACTTACCTCTACTTTCTCTATTTCTTAAGCTTAAAAAGTAGACTTTTATAAGAATATAGCTAGAGCAGGTTAGCTATTCTTTTTACTAATATAATTAAAATATTTATCTGCTTTCTTTTAAGACTAAAGTATTACAAATCTTTTAAGTATAAAAATAATTCTATTAATAACTATTTTACTACTAATTTAAAGGAATTTAGAAGCTTTGTTTTATATAGTAATAAATTATCTAATTATATATTTACTTTTACCCCTGAACTCCTCTGTGAAACAGAGATATAATAAATAAATAATAAATAATAAATAATAAATAATAAATAGTTAGTTAAAAGTAAAGTAAGAATATAACTTTTTATAAATAACTTTAAAACATCTTAGTAAATATTAAATTCTATGATTTTTACTATACTAGAAGAAAGACTAAGTATAAAGAAATTATTTTAAAATACTAAATAAAAAAATTAATATTCTAGAAGAAACTAAAGTAGCTTTAATTTTCTAAATATAATTTAATTATTTTTAATAAAAAGAGTGCTATAGTTTTTTAGTTTTATAGCTTATAAACTACTATTAATTATAAGTCTATCTTTATTAGTGAAAAGGTATAAACTATTTTTAAAAAACACTAAAATAAAAGTAAAGTAATAAAATAAGTAATTCTAAAAAATTTATATAGTAGTATTTATTACTATCTTTTATATCTATATAGTTCTATTGTTTAAAGCTAATGTAACTAGCTTATTATTTAATAAAAAAATAATAGTTAAAATAATATTAGTATAGCTTTTAAGTATTTATATAGTAGTATTTATTACTATCTTTTAAATTTATATAGTTTTATTACTTACGGCTAATTTAACTAGCTTACTATCTAGTAAAAAGATAACAGCTTAAATACTATTAGTATAGCCCTTAAGTGTTTATATAGCAGCATTTATTACTACCTTTTAAATTTATATAATTCTATTACTTAAAGCTAATATAACTAGCTTGCTATTTAATAAGAAAATAATAGCTTAAATATTATTAGTATAATCTTTAAGTATCTGTATAATAGCGTTTGTTGCTATTTTCTAAATCTATATAGTTTTATTATATAAAGCTAATATAACTAGCTTATTATCTAATAAAAAAATAATAATTTAAATAAAGTTAGTATAGCTCTTAAGTATTTATATAGCAGTGCCTATTACTACCTTTTAAATTTATATAGTTTTATTATATAAAATTAATGTAACTAGCTTACTATTTAGTAAAAAAGTAATAACTTAAATACTATTAGTATAACTCTTAAGTGTTTATATAATAGTACCTGTTACTACTTTTTAAATCTATATAGTTTTATTATATAAGGCTAATATAACTAGCTTATTATTTAATAAAAAAGTAACAGCCTAAATATTATTAGTATAGCTTTTAAGTATCTATATAGTAGCTGTTACTATTTTCTAGATTTATATAGTTCTATTACTTAAAGCTAATATAATTAGCTTATTATTTAGTAAGAAGATAACAGCCTAAATATTATTAATATAGCTTTTAAGTGTTTATGTAGTGCTTATTACTATTTTCTAAATTTATATAATTTTATTACTTAAGACCAATATAACTAGCTTACTATTTAATAAAAAGGTAATAATTTAAATAAAGTTAGTATAGCTCTTAAGTATTTATATAGTAATACTTATTACTGCCTTTTAAATTTATATAGTTCTATTATATAAGGCTGATATAACTAGCTTACTATTTAGTAAAAAAGTAATAATCTAAATACTATTAATATAGTTTTTAAACATTTATATAACAGTACTTGTTACTATTTTCTAGATTTATATAGTTCTATTATACAAGACTAATATAACTAGCTTGTTATTTAGTAAGAAGATAATAATTTAAATATTATTAGTATAACTTTTAAGTATCTATATAGCAGCGTCTATTGCTATTTTCTAGATTTATATAGTCTTATTACTTAAGGCTAATATAACTAGCTTATTATCTAATAAAAAGATAATAATTTAAATAAAATTAGTATAGCTCTTAAGTATCTATATAGCAGGACCTATTACTATCTTTTAGATTTATATAATTCTATTATATAAAGCTAATATAACTAGCTTACTATCTAATAAGAAAGTAATAGCTTAAATACTATTAGTATAGCCTTTAAGTATCTATATAGTAGTGTTTATTACTACTTTTTAGATTTATATAATCTTATTATATAAAACTAATATAACTAGTTTACTATTTAATAAAAAGATAATAGCCTAAATATAATTAGTATAGTCTTTAAGTGTTTATATAGTGGTGCTTATTACTATCTTTTAAATTTATATAATTTTATTATATAAAGCTAATATAATCAGCTTACTATTTAGTAAGAAAATAATAATCTAAATATAGTTAATATAGTTCTTAAGCATCTATACTAGTAAGCTCTACTTTTTTATAATTTATAAACATTTCTTAATCTAATTAACTATTTCTTTTTTAAATTAATTATAAACTAAACTTTTTTATAGTGTGAATACTAGTACATAGTAATACATTTAAAGAAATACTTTCTTAATAATTAATTAGTTATAAAAAAGGAATTACTTAGTGTTATAAAAAAACCTATAAAGATTATAACTATTATTAGACTAAAACAGCCTCATTAGTTGCCTATATTAATAGACTTAAAATATAACTTATGTTGATTATAAACTTTAGTAATACTACTATATAAATTTCTTTTAAATTTTATTTAATCTAGCTAAGAGCTTCTATTTAGTAGAGTAAATAATTCTATAAAAAATAATATACTTTATTATTATTATAAAACTAATATTTACTATACTAGAAATAATTAACTTAGTACTTATAAGTATACTAAAACTCTGTTAAAAGATAACGCGTGAAATTCTTAAATAAGACTTATACTACTTTAATACTAGAATCTCTTAAACTATAGATATCTTATTAAAGCTTCTAGTATATAAGCTGTATGTAGTAATTTACTAGTATTTTCTATATCTTTTTTTTATTAACTTAAAGATATACATCACTATATTTCTATAAGCTAAGAAGTAAATTATATAATAAAAAATAATAAAATTAGACTAGTTAAGTTAAGTTCTTTAGAATATTTAAAATTAAGTAGAGTTTTCTTAGCATTGTGCTAATATTCTGTTTAGGTATATATAATAACTAAATAAAAAAAAATAAAAAAAAATAAAAAGAATATAATAATAGCTCTAAGAACTTTTCTTAATATTATATAAGTTTTATTTTTTTTATGCTACTTTAAATAGAAGCTAATAGAATTCTTTAGAACTTTAATATAAATATTATTTAGTTTCTTTTTAAGTTTAGTGTTAGAGCTATTATCCTAAAAGATATTTAATAACTAAGTTAAACTAAAAAAAAGTACTACCTTTATTAATGAACTGATATGTAGTTACTACCTAAATAAAAAAATCTATAGTTTTTTAAACTAGATACCTAATAGCTTTATTTTCTGGCTACTTTTTATTATAAGTATATTTCTACTAAATATTTGTAAAGGTATGTTATAAGAACATGAAAATATCATCATTAATAATAGACTATAATATGTTATAGAGTATGAAATTCTAATAATTCTAGTTAAAAATAAGAGAGAAACTATATTAAATAGATATATTAGGCCTACTTATAATAAATACCTAGTAGTAAAGTTAGTTTAGGTATTGGAAATTACTTAATAGTTAGAATATTAATTTTATATTACTTTCATTCTCGCACTTATTTAGTGTATTAATTATAATGAGTAAAAGTGTTTAAAATAAGCTAGTCTTTAGCTTAAATAGTAGTTATAAAATAAGTCTATTCTATTAATCTTTTAAAACCGTGTTGGTAATGCCTTTGTTATTTGATATTACTTTAATAAGTAAAGACTTAAAGACAGAGGATCTCTAAGTTAGCTATATAATAATAGTATTAATAAATTTTTTAGTATAGCTTATATCTCTACTGCCTCTTAAGAAGAAAAAGCTTACCATAAAATGTCCCTTATTATAGTAATTATAGGTAATTATGTAAGTAATAGTCGACTTCTCTATACTTATCTAACTACTTAACTAAAAGATATATCTCCTGTTATTTCTGTTAACTTATGTTGTAATCTGCTTAAGGATTTCAACTCGCGTGTTTTAAAAACAGAGTAGGCTATAGTCTTTTCTAGTAGCGTTAAAGGACGCTTGCGTAATGAAAGAAAGTAATTAGAATAGATTCTCTAAACGTAACAAGTAACGTTAGCTATTTAATGTCTGTTAAGGCTAAGGCGTGAATGCACTTAGTAGATCTTCTTATTTGTGTGGAATATAAACGACGCGTCCGGACTCTTATTAAGTAACTTACTACTATTAAAGGTGTTAATATTTAAGGTTTTAATTAATGCTAGTAGGTATTATAGTGTGAGCAGCTGTTCTGAATGGGCTTACCCGAGGTTGCTGACCTAGACTCCTATAGAACTATCTGTGTTTTCGAAATTAGCTATATTACGATTCAGGAATTATTAGAACGAGGTGCACGCTAGGACCATGGTGAGGGTTGAGTTATGTGTCTGCACCTTAGAGACAGATCAATTTAATTCTAGTACGCCAGCAAGCTGAACTGTAGACTGTATAAGGCTAGAAGTCAGCCTAGTCCAACTTCAGCCCTGAGTTGGAACGACCAATTAATCTTCGCATCCTTTTGACGTAAAATTAACCCGGAACCTATTCAGTACTCATTGCGCAACAAGCGTGGCTTTGACTTGAAGCACCGGACGAGCAAATAAAGTTGTAGCACTGAGGGCGGGGCTACTGCGTCAGCCGTACGGTCCATATTAGGCGATGAGCATGATTGTAGCTTGCAGCGTTGATCGACAAGCTAAGCAAAAAGTGCGGGGCAGACCAAAAGGCCAGAGTGCAGCGACACTGAGCTTCCTCTCATGGCCACGAAAACTCGGGAAATACCCGCCCCAAGGGCCAAGGACTGCGTCCTTGGCCCTCCCGGGCTCAACACAAAAACCAAGCTCAACGCAAATTTTCCCATTACCACCTACTTTGACGCGTATTTTCAACAATGCAACGCTACGGATCGGCTCAAGATGTAGAAATTTGAATTGAGAAAGCCTTGAAGGCTTACGAGTCGAATTTTTACAAAAAACTGAGCGATGCAGCCCGTGACTTTCACGTCCCGTACTCTCGACTGTATGCCCGCCACAATGGCCGCCAATCGAAACTTGATCGCGAAGGCACCAACAAAAGGCTTAACGAGGCTTAAGAAGCTGCTCTCCGCCTTTATATACGTCGCTGTGATGAAATAGGCTATTCTGCTATGCCCTATATGATATGGGACGCCGCCAATTACATTCTGAAATCTATGGATCCTGACGCGAAGCTTCTTGGCCGCGACTGGGTATCGTGCTGGCTCGAACAGAACCCCGATATACAGAAAGTTAAGCAACAGCTGCGTGATAAGGATTGAATCAACGCTTAGAAGCGTGAGGAGATATTAGGATACTTTAGGAAGGTTTGCTTGTAGATGTACGAGAAAGGCATTTAAGCATGTTATATGTGGGACTTCGACGAGACAGGCTTCCGTATTGGCTGCGGCGGTAAACAGATTATTGTTACTTTTGGATTTTAAGTTAGGGAGAAAGATAAAATTAAGGATGCTAAAAAGGTTGCAATTGGAAGCGAGACCAACTGCGACTATTTAACTTCGGTGGAAGCCATCTCTGCCAGCGGTGAGGTTATCCCTCTAATGCTGATTCTGAAGGTAAAGAATCATTTTGCTTAGTGGTATAACTATATAGAGATACCAGGCGACTACCTGCTAGGCGTTTCTGATTTAGGCTATAATAACGATGAGCTCTCGCTAGATTGGATTGAGCACTTTAATAGATTTAGTGCGGTGTCACAGAAGGTGGCATGGAGACTCCTTATCTTTGATGGATTCGGCGGACACCTTACAAAGCAGTTTATGGACTACTGCTTTGAGCACAAGATCTATCCCTAGCCTCTGTCATTGTACACAAGCTATATTCTTCAGCCGCTTGATGTGTGCTGCTTCTAGTATTTTAAGCACTACCACAAGTGTAGTGTAGAAATGGCTGTACGGAAGGGCTGCGTTGACTTTAATAAGGTCGAATTTCTCTATGAAATTTAGTATATCTGAGCCAGAACCTTCAAACGCACTACCGTCCTATCTGCCTTCGAACAATCAGGAATCTATCCTTGGAATCCTGAAATCGTGCTTTAAAAGCTGCCTCCACCGCCACGCCCTGAAACACCTCCGCCTCTAGAAACGGGGGAGCCATCTGGATCAAGTCCTCCCACGCCGTACACACCAAAATCTACGTTTAAGGAAATACAGAGGGTATGTAGCAAGGCACAGAAGACTAATAATCTTGTAAAGCGGCGATGGGAGCGTCTATAGAAGTCTCTTATGGCGTAGAGGGATCTGGCCGATATCCAACACGCGGTAGAATAACGCCAGAAGAGGCAGCAGGGGGATTGACGAGTCGTCCAGAAAGGTGGAACTATCTACGCAAAGGCTGCACGCGATGCAGTAACAAAGTGGAATCAAAATGATGCTGAAAAGGCTGCTAGAAGGGTTGCTCGAGACACCAACAAGCCTGCATCGCAGCCAAAACTACCGCAAATAGACTTCGTGCATTGGGATCCATCGGTACTAAAATAGCCTAGCGTAAACTTCAACAACTAGTTTAGGGTTGTTTTTCTAGAAAATACACGAAAATCGCTTTTTGTGTGGAGCTGTATAGCTTCTAATTCTGAGTCCTCTAAAGATTTGCGTTGAGCTTGGTTTTTGTGTTGAGCCCAGGAGAGCTAAGGACACAGTTCTTAGCCCGTAGGGCGGGTACTCCATAAATTTGTGTAAAAGGGCTATTCAGATTAGGACTTGTAGCCATAAACTTACTTATCCTTTCTCTTAGAATCTGGTCTAGCTACTATACTCTAATAAGCTACTACTACAGCTAGAATTAGTTAGATAAAATTTAGTATTAACCATATTCATAAGTGAGTGGGCACCCCAACCGAGCGGGCACCCTAGAATACTAAAATCGACTCACCTACTTCGCACCTATAATGCAGCAACACCAGGTCTCTGCACAATCTAGGATTCATCCGTATCTTGCCTTAGCTATTCAATCCATTAAAGGACGCGAAAAAATGAGCCAAAAACGCGCTTTTATGATCTACGGCATCCCTAGATCGATGATTCAACACGCCCTTAAAGGAATCACTTCCTGGGGTAAATGCGAGGCCAATTTGAAGAAGCTCACCTTAATAGAGGAGCAGGCGATTATTCAACGTATTCTCGACCTTAACGAACGAGGATTCCCCCCTACGAGGATCCAGATACACGCAATGGCCGACGATTTACTGGGGGCAAGAGATGGAGATCCTGTAGGCAAGAACTAGACAGACAACTTTGTTAATCGTTATAAGGAAGTTAAAAAGGTTATATAACGTGTTCTCTAGATCATGCTCGAGCGACACAGGAGAGTATAGAGGTTCTCGACCCCTGGTTTAAGCGTGTTAAGGCGATGAAGGAGAAGTACGGTATCCCAGACGAAGACATCTACAACTTTAACGAAACGGGCTTTATGATGGGGGTGATACATCCTTTTATAATAATAACTAGCTCTAAGAGACGAGCTGGCAAGACTCAGTACGTGCAGCTAGGTAATAAGGAGTGGATTATGGTAATACAGGCGATTAACGCGTCAGGCTGGCCGGTTCCACCATACATCATCTTCACGGGTAAAGTGCATATTACTACCTGGTATGATGAGTGCAAAATGCCTCATGATTAGAAGGTTAACCTCTCCCATAACGGCTGGATGAATAATTAGATTGGAGTTGCATGGTTGAAGCACTTTGATAACATGATAAAGTTGTGTACTTAAGGCATGTACTAATTGCTCATTATTAACGGCCACGAGAGCCACCAGTCAATTACGTTTCAAAATCTATGTGAGGAGTATAAAATTATTACTCTCTATATACCCTCACACTCATCACACCTGCTGCAGCCGCTTAATGTGGGTTGTTTTAGGCTATTAAAGAAGGCATACTCTTATGAGGTTATGAAGCTATCGCGCTATGGCAACTTTCATGTAACTAAAGAAGACTTCCTCCCAGCCTTCAAAACTACTTTTTATAAAGTATTTACAGAGAGCAATATTTAAGGAGCCTTTTAAGGAGCTAGTCTAGTTCTATTTAACTCTAGTGCTGTTTTATCTAGGATTATGTAGCCTTCTCGTGCTCTATCAACACCACCACTAGAGAGCACCCTATAGGAGTGCAAAACACTATCAAACGCAAAGGAATTAGGCGAGCAAACAACATTAATTTAAGAGAGAATTATTAACCACGGGTCTTCTTCACCTGCTTCTATTCTTAAATCGCTTAATTAGCTGCAGAAAGGCGCTGCGATGATTGCCCATGGATTAGTGTTAGTACAGGAGAAAGTCAAGGCCCTTTAGAAGCGTAATAATACCCTTGCACGACGCAGGAAGCGTAAAAGAAAGTGGCTACAGCATGGAGAAGAACTATCTTTTGGTAATGCGACTAATTTACTAGGTCCTAAGGGCGTTAGTAGATTAGGAAAGCGTGAGAAGTCCTCTGTACAGGGTATTACGAGTATTAGCCCGGTGAAGAAAAGGCTTTGCAGTAACTGCAGCCAGCCAAGACACAACGTGCGAACCTATACAGTAGAACAAGCAGAATCTAAAGATTCTTCCTAGTCTAGAATTATACAGTTTTATTACTGCGTCATGGATTATTTTGCTGTTAAAGTTGATTTTGGTGTTCTGGGGTGCCCGCTCGGTTAGGGTGCCCACTCGCTTATAAATATTGTTATGCGTAATATAGTTAATATAGCTTTTAGTATCTAATAATATTACCCATTATATACTAGATTCTGTAACTAAAGTGTGTAAGATACTTTACTTTTATTATAATAATATTATTTATAATTCTATTAACTTTACTTAATTTCCTTCTAGTTTATGTTTAAGTGTGTATATTATGTTCTATTTAACTATTTTATAGAAATTATTTTAATTTCAGCCTACTACATATGTAGTTTAACTTATAATATTAATAATACTTTTATATATAAACATTACACTAAAGCTAGAAGTAAAGTTTAGAAAATTCTATAACTTACGTTATTATAGCTTTATGCTATAGAGAAAGCTAGACTTATAATTAGTATTACTAACTTAACTAGTTTTTTTAATAATATTATAGATTACTTTAAATATGTTTAATTTAGTTAAAGTTTTAGTATAACCTTCTAAATAAGTTTATTCTAGCTAAATAATATTAGATTATAATTATTATAATAAAGTAAGTTTATAGAATTAAGTAGTAATATTATAGACATATAATTATTATATTAAATAAAAGTGTTAAGAAAAGATGTGCCTAAAGCTAAAGAATTACTTAATTAAATTATAAAACATTTTACTAATATAGAGGGTATTTTAGTATAGTTTAAGAGTTATATAAAATTTAATAATTTTAAGCTCTTAGTATACAATACAGAAACAGAGTTAAACTTTATAAAATAATATTTTTATAAGAAAATATATTAACTTATAACTAAGTAGTAGAACTAAATAACTTTATGTCAAAAAACTAAGTAGATATTATATAAGAAAATTTTTTTTAAGAAATTAGTTAGTAATATTACGAAATTAATTAATAACTTACTAGATTTATTTTCTACTATTTAAAATAATTAATTATGGCTTTACTAGTTTGAAATAACAGAGTTTAGTAAAAATTTTCAGATGTTAAAGAAAATTACTAAAGGTTAAAATAAGTTTCTAAAGAACACTTTTTTAGAGCTTTTTAAATATAGTATAAGTTTAATAATTATATACTAACTACTCTACTACTAACTTAAGACTAGAAAAAAACTAATATATAAAAAAACAATAATAGTAAAGTTAGAATATAGTAAGAAAGAAATAATAAAATAATTACTTTAATATTTTAATAAAGATTTATTATAGTATTAAACTTAATTAAAAGAGTATATATTTATTAGGTAGTGAACTTAGTTTAATTATAAATAATATCTTTTTATTTTAAATTATTAGCTTATAAATAGTGTGCTTTTATTAACAGTTATATATATACTTTTTACTAATAAAAGTTTACTAAGTTTTATATTCTACTAGTATTAAAGCTAAAAGATTTTATATAGCTTTTATAGATCTACTAAGTATTAGTAAAACTATTAAGAGTAATTTTACTATTTTATATAACTAAATAGTTTTATTACTAATCTTTTTTATTAATTTTTATTTTCTTTTATTAATTATTATATATAGCTTATAAAGCACTTTTAGGGCTTATTATATTTATTATTTATATATAATAACATCTAGTAGTATCTTAATACAATTAATCTAATTTTAATTTCTAAAAACAATATTTATGAGAACTTTTTGCTATTAAATATAATCTCTATTACTAAGCACAGTAATAACTATAAAGTTATATTAATAAGTATTACTGGCTTATTATATAAAGGCTGATAATATAAGTACTTAATTAAAATTACATGTAACTTAGCCACCTTTTAAGCATAATTTTAAGGTTTTTATATATTAATTATGCTAGATAATAGTCTTTATAGTCTCGTTATTATAATACTTATTATAGTTATAGAAAAACTATACTTTACACTATATATCTAGAGAAAAAAGCTAATAAAACTTTTTAGAAATAAAAGAAACTACTTCTATACTTTAGGTTAACTGATTTTTTATATAAATTAGGTATATTTTAGTGAATTAATTGATTATTAAAGCATAGTATTATAATAATATTAATATATTATGCTTAGTTATCTAGAAATAAATTATTATATAAAGGTGAAAATAACTAACCTGCTTTAGTCACATCTTTATAAAGGTCTACTTTTTAAGCTTAAGAAATAAAAAAAGTAAAAGCATGTTATAGTTAGAAATAAATAATTTATCTTAAGATAATATTATAGTAGTTAAGTATACTATATCTATTAGCTATATATAAATTAATTAATATAAAATAGTTTAGATACTAAGAAATCTACTTTTAAGATAGAGTAAAATCTTAGTACTATTATTAAAAAAAAAGCTAGTATTATAAGTAGTAGTATTAATTTTATTTATAGATTTTATTTTTCTAGCTCTAATCTAGGTTCCCTCTTTTAGAACAAGTAAGGTTCTTATTTTTAGAACTTTAATTATAGTTCCTAAATCTAGTTTAATGTTTTTAGTTTTTAATACTATAAATAGATTTACTATAGTAAACTATAGATTCTTAATTTAGAGACTAGAATAGGTCTTAAAAGAGGAGTAATCTGAAATCTTTATAGTAAAAACTAAAACATAACTTATAAAAACTAAATCTAATATTAAACTCTTTTATAATCTCATTAGCTTCTAATAGTTATAGATAAGAATATCTTAAAACTTAGTAAATAATTCTATTAAACTAGGCAGCCTTTTTACTAATATATATATTTAACTAGTTATTTTCATTAAAAAATAAGAAATAACTCTACTATTTTTTAATTAGATTTCTAGTTTTAGAGAATATAAGTAGTTTTCTTATCCATGCTAAAATTTACAGTATATTATTTAATTTATATTTTCTATATAGATAATATAATTATGCTAAGACTATTACTAATTTTTTTATAATTATACTAGATTTTACTACTAAAAACACTAGTAATTTTTATTTCTATATAAATTTAGTATAAACTATTATACTATTCTTTAAAGTATATAACAGCTTCTCTAATAACTATATTTACGTAATTATTATAACTTCTTTAAGACTAACGCTTACTTCTAGTTAGTTTATATTATTATTTTATTTAGATGCTATTTATTCTCTGTTTTATTTACATACTTTTATAATTAGTTTTTCTGTAATATAACTAATTACTTGCTGTATTTTTTTTATACTGTTATATAATCTTTTTATATAATATTAATTAAAATTATTTAGTTAAATAAATGACTTCGCCTTTAACTAATAGTTTAAGAGGTTTAATATAAGTTCTTATTTAAACTTATTTAATTTATCTTTAGGAGATTTATCCTTCCTTTAATTAGACTAATACTATATTAATTAAAAAGCTTTATATAAACTTGTAATAGGGAGTTAGTATAGCAGCAAGTAAATACTTATAAAATAAATTAAAACTAAATTCTATTAAGCTAGAATATAGATAATAAGTCTTTTATTTTATAACCTTAAATATTATTAACACGCGGGTGTAGTATAAGTGTGTTAATAATATTACACTTATATAATAACAGTACTATACTAGTATAATAGTAGTATTATACTTATATTTTAAAAGATATTATATATAGTAATATTCACCCAGGCGTTCCACATTATTATAAAACTCTTATAATAAAATTAATACATTATAAATATAATATTTAATTATAAGGATAGTAAATAAAAAGGGGTTAAAATAAGTAGATATTATCTTTAATTATAGCATACTTATAAAGAAACTTAACTCTAAGGTTTTAGTATTTAAAGTTAAAGTAAAAAATTTTAGGCTAACTATTACTAAACTTCCCTACCCTAATATAAAGTTAAAAGTAAATAATATAGTGTATTAGTAGAGAGAAATAGATATTAAGAACTATATTACTTTCTTAAGTTAAATAAATATTTAGAGAAGAAAATAAGGTCTAGAGGCTAGTTACTAAGTAAGTAACTTAAAAGTATTTTACTATTACTAGTTTTAGCACTAATATCTTTAGATATCTAAGAAATAAGCCTAAATATATAAGTTAGAATATAGTTAATAGTATTTTATATTTATAAGATATAACACCCGGTCTATTGTTTTTTACTTTCTTAATATATAAATTATCTTAAGTGTATAATACATTTATTTATTATTTACTAATAAACTTAATAAAGTTCTAGCTAAATAATTATAATATTTAAACTTTAGTATATCTTTAGTTTATTTCTATTATAAGTATATATATAGATTAATGTTATTTTAATACTTTTTAGAAACATTATTTATAAGGCAGCTATATTAGCTTTATATATATATCTTTATCTTATATATAGTTTATAAGTATTTTCTAAATTTAATTTTAGTAACTAGTAAATACTAAAGAAATATTATACTTACTAATAAAGTAATAGTAGAGTATAGAATTTACTTTAAGTTTATATTTTATTTCTTTAATAATACCTAGAAATTTTATATTAATTAGAGTTTATGTTAAAGTAAAACTATTAGAGTATACCTACTATATATAAATTCTAATACTATTTAATATTTAAGTAATAAGTGTAGCTAGGGGTCTACTATGCTAATATAGTTCTCTAACTACTAAAACAAAGTTTTATAGTATATTATGTTAAAATAGAGTAGTAATAATCTTTATATAAATAACTATATATAATAATATTTATTCTAGGTAGTACATTTAAATATTAGGTTTATTCTAATTTTAGGTATGTTTAAGTAATAGCTTATAATATAATAATTTTAGTATATTAGTCTTATAGATATTAATACTAGTAAGTATAAATCTAAATATCTAATATATTCTTAAATAAGTCTATAATATAGATATAGCTATATATTAGACTATATTATTTAATTATATAATTAGTAGTGCAAGATTATTTTTTAGGTATTTTATAAATTATACTATTTCCTATAATTAGATTACTTAGACTTAAGGGGGATTAGAAACATTTTTAGTTATTTTATTTAATTTACTTTTTTATTTAATACCTTTTTAAAGATATTATTATTTAAATATTCTATTAGTTAATTTAATACTTGTGATGGCTTATTATATGACATGTTTATAGAAAGCGTTACTACATATTATCGCGTTGTTATATTATAAATAACGTTATTAGTTATATGTTACGCTTTTATATGCACGCTATAAGCGCCTATATAATCCTTCTCTACTCTCTTTTTATACTCTTTTCTTTTCTTTATACTAGAGTAGCTCTAATACAGCGCTTTATTATTTATAACTACTTATAATTATTTATAGATTCATGCTAGCCGTGATAACACTATTATAGAAATAACTATCTTTAATAAGATAACTAAAAAAACTAGTAATTATTAAAAAGTAGTAAAGTATAAATAAGATTAATAACTATAATAATAATATATAGTATAAAGTAAATTATAAGACGTAGCTTACAGAGCTACGTATAGAGACTATAAATAGAATATATATAAGATTCTAAAAATAAAAGGGCCTGCACGGCCTGTATAGAGACTTTATATAATATTTAATTTAAATAAACTTAAAGATAATAGTTCTTATAGGACTATATTATAATAGTACTTTTTTTTTTACAGTTATAGTCTCTACGGTTACTTTAAGAGCTAGGTTTCTTAAGATACTACTAATAAAACACTTAAATTATATCTATAGTATTCTCTATTTAGTAGGTAGAGATCTTAGTTAACTTATTATATCTAGTTTATCTAACTATATACTTTAGTTATAGGGTGCTATTATAGCTATGGTGGTCCTAATAAAAGTTAATAATCTCTTTAATAAACTATTTTTACTTACTATTAATCTCTATTAGTAGAGAGGGTAATATCTGTTAGTAAGATAATAAATTAGTTACTATAAAATAAAATAAGCTAATATAAAACATATTATAATAATAAAATCTATTTAATAGTTTAAAATAATAAGCGTATAATAATACGGCCTTTATAACTTAAAATAGGTCTAAATTTTTCTAATCTAGTTTCTTTATAGGGCGTAGGGTCTTAATATTTTAAGTATTTAGCTATATAAAATCTTCTATATAAAATAGGTAGGTAGAATAGTAGTATATATTTACCTAGTCTTTATAATAAGCTTATATAGTTAATAGTTTAGTATATAGATAGTCTATAATTTCTTATATCTTAGCTATAAGCTTTTTAAAGTCTTAGTTTTATATAAAGTGGGTAGTAACTAATAGTTTAAATCTAACTCTTAAATAAAAACTATAATTTACAAAGAACAGTAAAATAGTAGTATTTTTTAAGTAAATAAAGTTTAGAATAAACTTAACTAGCAGTAGCTATTTAGACTAGTTATTTTATAAATAGCTAATATATAACTATAGATACTATTTAAGAACCGTATTAGTTTATTCTAACTAGCTATTAATTTTAAGATAGTATATAGTTAATAGTAGGGTTATAATCTTCAGCTAGTAATTTAAGTACTTTTAGAATTTAAAAATAAACTAAAGTCTGCAGTTAAAGAGAATAGTATTTAGTAAATTATAAAGCTTTTATATATATATTAGAAATAAATAAATAATGTCTTTAATATTATAGCATGTTTAGCAGGGAATTAAGTGCTTTATTTTTATTAAATAATAGGTTATAGTTATTATAGTATTATAATAGCTACTTAATAGTAGATAAATAATAAAGTCTATAAACATATTCTTCTAAGCATGGTCTAGAATAGGCAGTGGTTTTAAAACTTTTTAATAGACTTCTCTTAATAGAATAGCACGGTAATAAGTATAGTAGTTATAAAACTAATAAGCAACAAAGTCATACATATAGGGCTAGTAGTATTTATAAGATAGTAATTTATATATCTTATTATAACCTATATAACTAGTAATAAGGTTTTTATAGTAGGAATAAAGTAGTTTAGCTTTTAGCTTATCCATATTAAGTATATAAAGCCTTTTTTTTATATTATAAATATCCATCTATCTTAGTATACTTAGCTAGTGTTAGGTATTCATTCTTATAGTTTCTATTCTATAAGTTAGTTAATATAAAGTTAATTATAAAATTAGTATAGTAGCCTTTTTAGAATAGAGTCTAAATCTTTAGTAGTAATAAGTTTTTAGTTTATTTAAATTCTAAAACAGCAGTAGATCTAGTGGTAGTAGTAGTAAAAATAAAAATAAAAATAAGTTTAGTAAATAATAATAATTTAGCAGCGCGTTAGCAGAGCTAGTTATAAATTATTATAATAATTTTATAAATAAAAGTCTCTAATAAGTTAGAAAAGTAAATTAATTTTTTCTTATAATTAGTTATAGCAGGTAAGGTGGTAGCTAGGAGTAATTTTAGGTTTTTTTATTTTAAAATAGTCTAGCTTTAATAGCAGAGCCTTTTATTTCTCTTTTATAATAATTTAGCTAATTTTCTAATTAAAGAGTCTAACTTTACGCCTTACTTTCCAGAACGGTATATAATCTTAAAGTTAAAATAAAATAGAAATTCAGACTAGCGGGCTTAGTAGCAGTTTAGTAACTTTATTATTATAAAATATTTTAGATTATAATAGTTTATAATTATTATAATTAGTAAGGCACATTCCTTAAGTTCTAGTTACTATTTTTTAAAGTAGTAAATAATTACTAGTAGTTTCTTATTATAGATCTTATAATTACACTCTACTATTAAGTACTTTTTTAAGAAGAATGTAATAAACTATAAAATATTATTATCTCTATATTATAATAGTATTCTTATAGAAACGTAGTTAGAGATATTTATTTTAATAATAACTTCTTTTTCCTAATTAAATAACATTAGAATAAGTGCTGTAGTAAATACTATTTTTAGTCTCTAAAAAACTTTCTTTTAATTATTATTTTAGTTAAATAGTATGTTCTTCCGCATTAGGTAGACTAGTAAAGTAATAATATAAAAAAATACTTATATAAAATAGTAGTAGAAGTTTATAAAGCTAATAAATATCTATATATTTATAATATAGGTTAGTATTACTTAGCTAGTTATTATCTTAATTTTTTTTAGGTCTATATAGATACCATTATAGCCTATAATTAGGTCTAGAAATTAGGTTTTAGTTATAAAGAATTTATACTTTTCCGCTTTTACATATAGGCCTGCCTTTTATAGGCTTTTTAATATTAAATAAAAGTATTCTTTATATTTAGTATAAATATAGCTATAAACTAGAATATTATCTATATAAATAGTGTAAAAGTAGTCTAGGTATTTCTATAAAATATTATTTATATACTACTAGAAGGTTATAGGGGTATCTATTAACCTAAATAATATTACTAGTATCTTATATAAGCTAAAATAGATTTAGAATGCTATAAGCTACTTTTAATTAGTCTTAATATAAAGGTTATTAAAAGCCTATAAAATATTAATCTTAGAAAAGTATTACATCCCCTTTAAATTATTTAATAGTTTTTTAGTTAGTAGTAGTAAGTAATAGTTCTTTACTATAATCTTATTTAGTATATAATAGTTAATACAGAATTAAAGTTCTCTATTTACTTTTTTTATAAATAGGACTAGAGATATAGTTAGGGAGCTATTAAAATAAATAAATTCTTTCTAGAAATTCTTATTAAGCTATTTCTAAAGTATTTATAGCTTTATATAAGATATTAAGTATAGTCAGCTAAAGAGTAAGGTTTTTCCTTTTATTAACTAAATATTATAGTTATATAAATAGTGTAATAATAAGTTTTTAGCTTCTTCTAGTAAAAAAAATTAATAGAACTAGAATAGAAATTTCTGGGTATTAGGCAGGAGCTTTTTCTATAGATTTATACTCTTAATTACAGTAAAAGCTTACTTAATATTCTTTATAAAGATAGTAAATAAATAGTAGTTACTATAATAAGTATATATAGTATAGGCTTTTAGAGATATAAAATAGATATTTAGCTTCCTACAGTCCTTCTAGTTATAGCAGGATTTAAGAGTTAATTTCTATAGAACAGAAATAACCCTATAAGTCTGCACTAGAGTAAATAGAATTTCGTAATAGTTATAGTAAAATAAGCTATTAAATATAAGAATATTTATAGCTTAGTTAATTTAAGGGTTATAATACTATAGCTAGTATACTTTTAATATAATAAAATACGACCCTAAGATAGTCATAAACAGGCAGATTATTTTAGTATAGTTATTAATATAAAGTCTTATAATAATATATAAGGCAACAGGTCCGCTGCAGAACTTAGTTTTATTTATAATATAAAAACAGAATAGTCTCTTTAGCTGTTTTAGCTAAAAGTTTATAAAAATAATTTAATTTTAGTTAACAAAGTCTTTTTCAGCTCTACTATTAATAAGGCTATAAATAATAATAGTATAGCTAATAAGCTACGTCAGGTATCTAATAGTAGTAGAAATTAATTTAATAAGTAATATAAGAATATAAAACTATAAATTAAGCTCTTTTTTAATTAATATCTTATAGATAGTGATAGTAGAGATTTTATGGAAGTATAATTTTAAAGCTAGAGTATAACTTAGCTACAGCTTAAGGCTTTTACTAAACTATATAATAAAAAATATAGTAGAATACAAAAGCAGGTAGAGGAATAAATAAAAAATAAAAATAGTAAACTAAATAGTATATAAATAAAAATACTTTAGAACTAGCAAATATTAGGGTAGAGATAGTAGGTAATAAAATAGCTTTTTAAGCTATAATAGTAGTACTCACAGCATTTCTTATAGCCTTAGCTTAAGAAATTTAGTTAGTAGTAATAGCGTAAATCTATAAGTTTAGTAATAGAAACAGTAAGAATAGCTATTAATAGAAAAATAATATACTTTTAGGTTATAGACTAGAGATTATAGGTCTTATAGTTATTTATAAAAGCAGCTAAGTTATAATAACAGTAGTAGTTCTTAAGATCTTATAAATAATAAACTAGTAAATAATATTAGTAGTTTAGTAGTAGATTATAAAGTAATATGTTCTATAATTCCTTAGAAATAGCATTCTCTAAAAGAGTTAGTAGGAAGTCTTTAAATAAACTAGATTTAAAAGCTAATTATTAAAATTCCGCTAAGAAAGCACTAAATTCTTAGTTCTTCTAATAAAGTTTAAATAAATTTTATTAGGTATTATAAGCTTAATTTAAGTCTTTATAGACTTACTCTAGAATTTCTAGTATTATAAAGTAGTCTAGTAAGTAGTAGATACTATTAGTAATATATAAAAGAACTTATTTATATAGTATATTTTTAAGTTATTTATTTACGTAGGTTATATGGGATTCAGCGGTAGAAAAATAGTCTTAATTTATAATTATCTTTATATAAATCTATACTGTAAAGTATCTAAAATTATTTTAGTTACTACTAAACCTATTAAGGTCAGATAGGCATTCAGAGAAGGTATAAATTAAAAATAAAATAAAAATAAATAAAGATAAGACAGTTATAGGTAGTTTAGTTTTAATTAGAATAGTAATAAAAATAAGAATAGAGACAGGAGCAGAGATAGTAAAAATAATAGAAATAATAAAAACAGTAAATATTAGGCTTCTAAACTATAATTATATATATAAATCTATAATTTACTTTTAAATTTTTTATAGCTTTTTTTTCTAGTAGCTATAGACTTTTTTAAGTATTATAATTTACTTATAAAGGTCTACTATCTCTGCTATAGTAGCAGTAAGTTACTATAATTAGCCTTTATAAATACTATAAAAGACTATAATATAGTCTAGCTATTCTTACAGTTATTTCTATATAGATTATAAAAATTTATCTTTATTCTACGGAACTAGCGGGGGTTGCGGAGCTAATATATAGAAATAAAACTATATAATATTAAAAAACAACAAAGTATAAATAAGGTTAGTAATTATAATAATAGTATATAATATAAAATAAATTATAAGATGTAGTTTACAGAGCTATATATAGAGACTATAAATAGAATATATATAAGATTTTAGAAATAAAAGAGCCTGTATGGCTTATGCAGAGACTTTATATAGTACTTAATTTAAATAAGCTTAGAAATAATAGTTCCCATAAAACCACACTATAACAGTAATAATTAATAAAGGAATAGAAAAAAAAAGTTCTAAATATAAGAAATAAAATTACAGTATTTATTACCTATTACTAGCTAAAATGTAAAGCTAAAGAGGTTATTAACTAATTTAAAAACTCTTTTAACTTTTATTTCTAGATTATATTTAATAATAGAGAGCTAGACGCTATTATTTAATTCTTAAAACTAAAATATATAACTTTCTAAAAGAAAAAGATAGTGAATAAGGTCTAAATTATTAAATTTCTTTATAAATAAATTATGATTCCTGTTTCATGCTTAATAAGCTAGGGTTTAACTAAGAATAGTTTATAGCACTTTAAACTATTTATTATTTTAGATTTTATTAAAGGAGTTTATTTATTTAATATTTTAAGAGACTTTATTAATTAAAAGAGGCTCTAATTAAACCTAAAAATTAATAAATAAATACTAAACATTATCTTTAATTAAATTACTGATATTTTGTTTTAACTTTTCTAATTTAATTTTAACTATATTAGAGTAATCTTAAATGACTTTATTTTAAATATATAGTTTATTACTAGAACACTTCTAACCTATAATATGAATAAGTTAGTAACTATTATATTTTATCCTATTAATAAATTCTCTATAGCTTTATTTAAATCTATAAGTAAATACTTTAAATCTTTTATATATAAATATAAAATCTATTTTTAGACTTAGTATAATTTTTTTACTAATCTAGAAGATACTTAAGAGTGGTATATTACCTATTATCTATTTATATAACTAGTTAATAAGTACTATATTAATAACTATAGTTCTTTTAAACATTTTTATAATAATTTTTAACTTTAGAATATATTTATAAACCTAAAAACTCTTTACATTATAGTTGTGCTTAATCTTAAGTTTATAAATACTATATTAGACTAGTACTTATTAGAACTGCTATAATAATTACTACTAGTAAGACTAAACTTATATCTTTTCTAAAGTTATATTATTATAATAACGGGCACGGTCTTTACGCGTTATTATATAGATATAAGTTAATAAAATAAATTAGCTCTATTTTAGCTACACTAAGATAAAGAGAGAAGAGATATAAAGGAGGCTTATTTTTAAATAAAATAGTATATAGTTTAAGCATAAGCTAGCTATGTTTTAAGTTCTATACTAAATTATAACTAATATAGCTAGTTATAATATTATATGGCTTATAATAAGTAAAGTAAATAGTACTGTTATATTACCCCCTTCTAAAAAAGACTTATTCTTAAGTCTTTAGGTTATAGTCTTCTTTTTACTAATTTCTATACTACTCTTATTTTTAAAGCTGCCTTATTATTTTTCTCTATTTTATAATAGTCTCTTACTTTATGTAGGGCGTTTATAAAGCCTTGAGTATTATACTAAATAGTATCTAGGTTATAAGCTAGCTCTCTAGTAAAGTCTTAGACTAAGTTTATATACTTATTATACTAATTATAGTACTATTATTAATAGATGCTTATCTACATACGTAGAGCGTTTAAAAGCTTTTTATAGAATTCTTTTATCTAATAGTTTATAAGCAGGCTATTTTCTTAAGCTAAGTAAAAAAAGTTACTTTAAAATATAATAAAGTTAACAGGATCTTTAAGGTAGAGCTTTTAGAAGTTATAGTAAATATTAAGTCTCTTATATAAATTATTATACGTTTTTTTTAGGTAATTTATTATATACTAGTAGTTAACTAGCTACTTACTCTTTTTTATTATATATATAAGTATTAAAAAGTACAGGTTAACAGGACTATATATATATAAGAAATAATATTCTCTTAAATAGCTTATTTATTAGCTTTAGTAAACTAGTCTTAATTAGCATGTACCTTATTCTCTAGGCTATTTCTCTATTAATTAAAAGTAATATTCTTACTATCTTTAAGTATTAGTAAGTTAAGAAATTATGCTAAATAGCTATTATTTTAATAGCTACCTATAGTAAGCATAGCTAGTAAAGTAGCTAATATATAAAATAATACTTAAAAAATTTAGTTACTAAGATTTTTTGTATTAAAACTATTATTAGGTCCTGTAGCTATATAGTTAGCCTAGTTTTAAGAAGTCTATAATAGAGTTATGAAGTATGTTTTCTTTACTAGTGTTAATAATAGCACTAAGCTAGCTTTTATAAAAAGAAAAAAATATATATTATACGTAAATTTCTTTATTTATGTTTTTAGTATTTTAATTTTATTCTCCTAATTAGCTACGCGTTTAAGCGTGTTATTTAGTAGCTAATAAATCTTAATAAGCTTATCTCTAGCCTTATTAAACTTAGTTTCAGCCGTATTAAGCGCTTTTCCTAGTATATTAGTATAGTTATAATATATAAATACTTTAAGATAGCTATACTCTAGCTTACTAGTAATTATTACTTAATTAAAAGTTATTAGAATAGAAAGCGTAATTTCTATCTCTTAAAGCTTATAGATATTAGTTTTTTAAGTAGTGCTTTTAGTAGTAGCTATAAAAAGTTTCTTATTATATTATATCTAAATATAAAGCTTCTTAATAGTATAGTTTTCTCTAATTATATTATTAAAATAGTACGTAGTAGTACATCTAAGTAACTTAAAAATAAGTATATAGTTATTACTAGTAGTTATTATTTTAGAATTAACTTTTATCTCTAGCGTAGAGAGCTTTCTTATAGTTCTAACTTATTTATTTATATATATATATATATAAAGCTTTTAGTCTCTAGTAGGGTGAAGTAATTAGCTAATTCTCTAGTATAAATAAAATAAGCTAGTAATGCTTATAAGAGTTAGTTTCTCTAGTAAAAAAAAGATAAACTAGTAGTACTTATAAGAGTTAGTTTTTCTAGTAAAAAGAAAATAAGCTAGTAGTACTCACAGAGGTTAGTTCTCTAATAAAAAGAAAATAATTAGAAAAGAAGTTTACTAAAACTCTTATAACTCTCTTTTAATCTAATAAGTATATTATTTACTATTATAGGTTTTTTAGTTATTTGCTAAATTACTTTTAAGGCCTGCTATATAGAACTTATATAAGCTATTACTTAAAATTTTAATTACCTATTACTATAAAGCTTTCTAGTAAAAATCATATGCTTAATAAACTAATAACTTAGTATAGTCATATAATTAATTCTTTAGAGGCAGTTATTAATAAATTAAATACTTAAATTAATCACATAAGTTAACCTTAATATTATACTACTATCATCTAACTAAATAAAAGTAATTTTAGTGTAATATAATAATAGATATAGTCTTTATACGTTGTTATATAAATATAGGTTAATAGAATAAATTAGCTCTATTTTAGCTATACTAAGATAAGAAAAGAAAAGATATAAAGAAGGCTTACTCTTAAATAGAGTGGTATATAGCCTAAGTATAAGCTAGCTATACTCTAAACTTTATACTAAGTTATAGCTAATATAACTAGTTATAATATTATATAGTCTATAGTAAGTAAAGTAAATAGTATTATTATAATTATAAAAAAATTTATAATAGCTTATAAGCCCTACTTAAAGTAATTTCTATAAATAATATAATAAGCTAAAAGAGTAAAAGGAATACTATATATTAATAAGCTTTTTTTTACTCTTATATATAAGTTATAGCTTATAAAGTGTTTTTAGTTTAACTATATAGTATAAAAGCCTTTTAATATTAAAATACTCTTTTATAACTATCTAAATAAGAGTAGTGCTAGTGCTAAGTTATTAAATAAAAAAATATATACAAAGTTAAAGCTATTTATTTAAATAAAAATAAAATAGCTAAAAGTATATAATAATAATTATAAGAAATTCCTTTAAGAAGTTTATTAGTGTTATATTATTTATTATTTTAGTTTAATTTCTTTTTTTTAATTACTTAATATTAAAACAAGCTGCTGCTACACTACATGAACTATTTAAGATATAATATAAGTTAATTACTATATTTATACTTTAGTAAATAGTTAGACATGAAAACTAATAAGTATTAGGTAATATAAGTTAGTTTAAAGCCCTAACTTTCTTTAGACTACTTATAATAAGATATTCTCAAGAAACAGAATGTCCTATTATATAAGGTCTTTTAGTATTTATATTTATAATAAATAAACATTATCTCTTTTTATATAAGTTTTTTATAGCTATATTAAAGAGTTTAACTTATATAAATAGATAGAGTTCTATAAGAAAAGAAGTATATTTAAATTAGAACTAGATATTTTAAGCAGTAATAGCTTTTAAGCTATTTTTAATACTATAGTATTTTTAAGATTTTTTCTTAGCTATTTTAGCTACTTCACGCGTCTTATACTCTTTTCTAGCTTATTTATACTTTTTTTAAGACTTTTATACTACTTCTTCTATATACTTTATCTTTTTATTAATAGGAACTTTTATAAAGCTGCTATTATTAGTTATAATAGTATTTACAGTATTTTCTTAGTATTTAACAGACTTAATAAAGTTATAATATAGATATAAGAAATTAGATAAGATTAAAAGTATTAAAAAGTAAAACTAGAATTATATTACTACTATAGATTAGAAGTAATTATAAGGGTATCTAGTTTAATTTTTCTAAGATATAAACTTTATTACTGTTAGTAAAAAGACTAGATATTATTACTATACATTAAGAGAAGTTAAATAGATATAAAAGAAAAATAAGTAAAAAGAAATAAAGCATACTTACTCTATAGAGTAATAGCTTTATTTTATATAAATAACTAAATATTATTAAGCGTAAAACTAATTAATAGAGTGAAGTAAAATAAAGATATTAAAAGTTCTTAAATAAAGCCTAAATAAAGCCAATAAATATTTAGCTAAATATTTAAAATATTTATATTATTTTATTATATATTATCTAATTTAACCCTAGCTTCTTATACTAAAACCTAAGACTATATAAAGGCAATAAAAGAAAGCTATATATTATATATATAGTAACTAGAATTTCATAAGTATAAGTCTAATATATAGTTAAAATATATATTATAATAGACACCTTATGTGTACCTATTTAATTACTTAGTAAAATAGTTATTATTATAAATATAATACTAGAATATTTAATAATAGAGTATAGCTACTGCCCTAAGAAAAGCAGCTACTTAAGATTCTTTTTATAACTTATTATCAACACATTTTAATATTTTATATATATATATAGTAAGTAAAAGTTACAGGGTTTATAGTAAAAATAAAAGTATATTCTAAGTTTTTAAGTATATATAGTGTACACAGATTGCTATAGTATACTAACCTTAAAGAGAATATAAGTAGTTAAAAAAGAAGTATAATATAGACTATATTTTAATAAGCTTAAAACCTGCTTTTAATTTTTTTTATTTAAAATTATAATTATACTAAAAGCTACCAGCCTAGTATTTATATAGTATAGATAATACTAAGATATTATTCTTATTATATTACTAAAAATCTTATGCTGCTTTATTTATAGCTTATTTTAAAAATCTTAATTATATATAATAGCTCCAGCATTCTTAAGTATTAAAGTACTTTAATTTAATAATAACTTAGTTTTATTTATAGTGTTAACAGTATTTTTACTAAAAACAATTATAAAGTTTCTTTATAAAGAGAGATTTATTAATTTAAATAATCTAGAAATAGAGTAGAAAAGCTTTCTTTATTTATTACTATATAGTCTAAACTATTACAAGTAATACGTCTTTAATAATATAATAAAGAAAATAAAATACTTTTTATAATTATTATTTAATAACTCTTAGTATATTTAATTTATTATTAAATTCCTTTTTAGTAAATATAGTTTTAAATACTAGTTAAAATATAAGGCACTCCTTAGATATATTAAATGTTTTAGAAAGAAAAGTCTAAAAGTTAGTTTATATACTTTTATAGTTTAGTAATAAGTAAAAGAATTATAAGTAAATTACTATAGTAGTTTACACTAATATAATTTACTTATAGAAAAAGGTAAATAGTTTTTATATAAAATATTATAAGCTATGTTTAATACAGCAAGCTGTAAAGCTAGTAAAAAGAAATTTCTAAATAAAGACTTATAAGTTCCTTTCTTATGTTATAACTGTATACTCTAATATTATATTAAAATAATTCATAATACTTAACTCTATAATAAAATTAAAATAAGATATATAATTACTTTTATATTTATAATAGATAAAGTATTTATTATTTAGCCTAAAATTATTCTTCTACACTTACTAGAGTTAGTGTAAAAAATTGTTAATATAAAAAGCTTTAAAATTAAAATAAACTTTATAATTAAAGATTTAACTAAAAGCATAAATATATAGTTATTACTACTTATAATATACTGTTTAGAATTTCTATTCTATAGTTTCTAATATTTATTTTATATCTTTAGTATATAGAATAGAGCTTATTATCTGTAGAAGAAATATATTATAGTTATTATCTTTACTTAGTTCTCCTACTAAGTTAGAGTAAATTACTTATATTAAAATATTACTAAAGCTATTTATAGTTAAAACTATTATAATTTTTTTAATATTAGGTATTAGTATAAATGTTATGGCTAACTACATAAAAGAAAGTAATAGAATTATATTTTAATTAATATTAGTAGAACTAAAAGTACTTAAAGAAAACTAATATTATTAATTTATTAAGAGTTATTTATAGTTATTATACTAACTCTTTTAATTTTTTATATTAATGTTTCTAGATTTATGCTTGCTGCCTTTTATATATTTTTCTTACACCTATTTTCAACACCTGCTAATATATTTATATATTATATAAAACTTAGTTTACTATTAACATAACGTTCTAATTTATTATATATTATCTATATATATATAGTCTTAATACCTATTATATATTTATAGTTTTTTTTAGTATATTTTGTTAGGGGGCGGCAGAGTATAAATAAAATTAATAACTATAATAATAGTATATAATATAAAGTAAATTATAAGATGTGGTTTATAGAGCTACGTATAGAGACTATAAATAAAATATATATAAGATTCTAGAAATAAAAGGGCCTGCACGGCCTGTATAGAGGTTTTATATAATACTTAATCTAAATAAGCTTAAAGGTAATAGTTTTTATAAAACTATATTATAATAATACTTTTTTTTTTACAGCTATAGTCTCTACAGTTACTTTAGAGACTAGGCTTTTTAAAATACTACTAATAGAATACTTAAATTACGTTTATAGTATTCTCTATCTAGTAAATAGGAGTCTTAGTTAACTTATTATATTTAGTCTATTTAACTATATACTTTAGTTATAGAGTGCTATTACGGCTATGTTGGTTTTAATAAAAATTAATAATTTCTTTAATAAACTATTTCTACTTACTATTAATCTTTATTAGCAGAGAGGGTAGTATTTACTAGTAAAATAATAAATTAATTACTATAGAATAAAGTAGGCTAATATAGAATATATTATAATAGCAAAATCTATTTAGTAATTTAAGATAATAGATATATAGTAATATAGTCTCTATAACTTAGAATAAGCTTAAATTCTTTTTAATCTAGTTTCTTTATAGGGCGCAGGGTCTTAATATTCTAGGCATCCAGCTATATAGAATTTTTTATATAAAATAAATAGACAGGATAGTAGTGTACGTTTATCTAGTCTTTATAATAAACTTATATAGTTAATAGTTTAGTATATAGGTAGTTTATAATTTCTTATATCTTAGCTATAAGCTTTTTAAAGTCTTAGTCTTATATAAAGTAGGTAGTAGCTAATAGTTTAAATCCAACTCTTAAGTAAAAGCCGTAATTTATAAAGAATAAAAAAATAATAGTACTTTCTAAGTAAGTAGAGTTTAGAGTAAACTTAGCTAATAGTAACTATTTAAACTAGTTATCTTATAAATAGCTAATATATAACTATAGGTACTATTTAAAAACCATATTAGTTTATTCTAACTAGTTATTAGTTTTAGAATAGTATATAGTTAACAGTAGGATTATAATCTTCAGCTAGTAATTTAAATACTTCTAGAATTTAGAGATAAACTAAAGTCTGTAATTAGAGAAAATAGTACTTAGTAAACTATACAGCTTTTATATATATATTAAAAATAAATAAGTAGCGTCTTTAGTATTATAATATATTTAATAAAGAATTAAGTACTTTATTTTTATTAAATAGTAAATTATAGTCATTATAGCATTATAACAGCCGCTTAGTAGTAAATAAATAATAAAGTCTATAAATATATTCTTCCAGGCACGGTCTAGAATAGGTAGTAGTTTTAAAACTTTTTAATAAACTTCTCTTAATAGGATAGTATAGTAGTAGATATAGTAGTTATAAAGTTAACAGGCAATAAAGTTATACATATAAGGCTAGTAATATTTATAAGATAGTAATTTATATATCTTATTATAGCCTATATAGCTAGTAATAAGGCTCTTATAGTAGAAATAAAGTAGTTTAGCTTTTAGCTTATCTATATTAGGTATATAGAGCTTTTTTTTATACTATAAATATCCATCTATCTTAACACACTTAACTAGTGTTAGGTATTCATTCTTATAGTTTCTATTTTATAAGTTAGTTAATATAAAGTTAATTATAGGGTTAGTATAATAGCCTTTTTAAAATAAGATCTAAATCCTTAGCAGTAGTAGATTTTTAGTTTATTTAAATTCTAAAACAGTAGTAAGTCTAATAGTAGTAGTAGTAAAAATAAAAATAAAAATAAATTTAGCAGATAATAATAGTTTAATAGCGCGTTAGCAGAGCTAGTTATAAGTTATTATAATAATTCTATAAACAGAAGTCTCTAATAAATTAAAGAAGTAAATTAATTTTTTCTTATAATTAGTTATAACAGATAAGGCAGTAGCTAGAAGTAATTCTAGGTTTTCTTATTTTAAAATAATTTAACTTTAGTAACAGAGCCTTTTATCTCCCTTTTATAGTAAATTAGTTAATTTTCTAGTTAAAGAGTCTAGCTTTATACCTTACTTTCTAAGATAGTATATAATCTTAAAGTTAAAGTAAAATAGAAATTCAGACCAGCAGACTTAGCAGCAGTTTAGTAACTTTATTATTATAAAGTATTCTAAATTATAGTAGTCTATAATTACTATAATTAGTAAAGTGTATTCCTTAAGTTCTGGTTACTATTCTTTAAAGTAGTAAATAATTACTAGTAGTTTCTTATCATAGATTTTATAATTACACTCTATTATTAAGTGCTTTTTTAAGAAGAATGTAACAGGCTATAGAATATTATTATCTCTATATTATAACAATATTTCTATAGAGATATAGTTAGAGGTGTTTATTTTAATAATAATTTCTTTTTTCTAATTAAATAATACTAGAATAAGTGCTATAGTAAATACTATTTTTAATCTCTAAAAAACTTTTTTATAATTATTATTCTAGTTTAATAGTATATTATTCCGCGTTAGGCGGACTAGTAGAGTAGTAATATAAAAAAATCTTTATATAAAGTAATAGTAAAAGTTTATAAAGCTAATAAATACTTATATATCTATAATATAGGTTAGTGTTATTTAGCTAGCTATTATCTTAATTTTTTTTAGATTTATATAAATACTATTACAGCCTATAATCAGGCCTAGAAATTAGGTTTTAGTTATAAAGAATTTATACTTTTCCGCTTTTACGTATAGGCCTGCCTCTTATAGGCTTTTTAATATTAAATAAAGATATTCTTTATATTCAGTATAAATATAACTATAGACTAGAATATTATTTATATAGATAGTATAAAAATAGTTTAAGTATTTCTATAAAATATTATTTATATACCGCTAGAAGGTTATAGGGGCACCTGTTAACCTAAACGGCATTACTAGTATCTTATATAAGCTAAAATAAATTTAGAATACTATAAGCTATTTTTAACTAGCCTTAATACAGAGGTTATTAAAGGCCTATAAGATATTAATCTTAGAAAAATATTATATCCCCTTTAAATTATTTAATAATTCCTTAGTCAGCGGTAGTGGGTAATAGTTCTTTACTATAATTTTATTTAATATATAATAGTTAATACAGAATTAGAGTTCTTTATCTGTTTTTTTTATAAATAGGACTGGAAATACAATTAGGAAGCTACTAAAGCAGATAAATTCTTTCTAAAAGTTTTTATTAAGCTATTCCTAAAGCACTTATAGCTCTATATAGGACATTAGATATAAATAGCCAAAAAACAAGGTTTTTTCTTTTATTAGCTAGATATTATAATTATATAAGCAGTGCGGCAGCAAGTTTTCAGCTTTTTTTAACAAAAAAAACTAACAAAACTAAGATAGAAATTTCTAGGTATTAGATAAAAGCTTTTTTTATAAGTTTATACTCTTAGTTATGGCAAGAGCTTACTTAATATCCTTTATAAAAATAATAAATAAATAGTAGCTACTATAATAAGTGTATATAGTATAGGCTTTTAGAAATATAAAATAAACATTTAGCTTCCTATAATCCTTCTAGTTATAATAGGATTTAAAGATTAATTTCTATAGAATAGAAGTAACCCTACAGGTCTATACTAGAGTAAATAGAATTCTATAATAGTTATAATAAAATAAGCTATTAAATATAAGAATATTTATAGCTATGTTAATTTAAAGATTATAATATTATAATTAGTATACTTTTAGTATAATAAAGTACGACCCTAAGATAGTTACAAATAGGTAGATTATTTCAGTATAGTTATTAATACAGAGTCTTATAATAATATATAAGGTAATAAGTCTGCTACGGAACTTAATTCTATTTATAATATAAAGATAGAATAGTCTCTTTAGCTGTTCTAGCTAGAAGTCTATAGAAATAGCCTAATTTTAGTCAACGAAGTCTCCTTTAGCTCTACTATTAATAAGGCTATAAATAGTAACAATATAGCTAGCAAGTTATATTAGGTATTTAGTAGTAATAAAAGTTAGTTTAGCAGGTAGTATAAAAGCGCAGGACTATAAATTAAGCTCTTTTTTAATTAACATCTTATGGATGGTAATAGCGGAGATCTTACGGGAGCATAGTTCCAGAGCCGGGGCGCGACTTAGCTACAGCTTAAGGCTTTTACTAGACTACACAATAGAGAATATAGCGGGGTATGGGAGCGGGCAGAGGGGTGAACAGGAGACAGAGGTGGCGAACCAGACGGCGTATGGGTAAAGATACTTCAGAACTGGCAGGTATCAGAGTGGGGGCAGTGGGTGATAAAATGGCTTTTTGAGCCGCAGCGGTAGCACTCGCGGCGTTCCTTACGGCCCTGGCTTAGGGAGTTCGGTCGGCGGTAGCGGCTCAGATCTATGGGTTCGGCAGTAGGGGCGGCGGGGACGGCTGTTGGTGGAGAAGCGGTATGCTTCTGAGTTATAGGCTGGGGGTTATGGGTCTTGTAGCTATTCACGGAAGCAGCTAAGTCGTAGTAGCGGCGGCGGTTCTTAAGGTCTTGCAGGTGGCAGGCTAGCGGATGGTACTGGTAGTTCAGCAGCGGATTATAGAGCAGCATGTCCCGTAATTCCTTAGAGACGGCGTTCTCTAGGAGGGTCGGTAGGGAGTCTTCAGACAGGCCAGATTCAAGGGCTAACCGTTGGAATTCCGCTAGGAAGGCACCAAATTCTTGGTTCTTCTAGCGGAGTTTGAACAGATCCTGTTGGGCATTACAGGCTTAATTTAGGTCTCTATAGGCTCGCTCTAAGATTTCTAGTATTATAGAGTAGTCCAGTAGGCGGCAGACACCGTTAGTAATGTACAAAAGAACTTGCTTATATAGCGTACCTTCAAGTCGTCTATTTACATAGGCCATGCGGAATTCAGCGGTAGGGAAGCGGTCTCAATTTACGGTCATCTTCATGTGAATCTGTGCTGTAAAGCATCTAAGGTCATTTTAGTTACTACTAAACCTATCAGGGTCAGGTAGGCATTCAGAGAGAGTACGGGTTGGGGACAGAATAAGGGTGGACAGAGACAGGACGGTTGCAGGCGGTTCAGTTTCAGTCAGGACAGCAGTAGGGATAGGAATAGAGATAGGAGCAGAAGCAGCAAAGGCAGCAGAGGCAACAGAGGTAGTAGGTGTTAGGCTCCCAGACTGTAGCTATACGCGTAGGTCTGTAATCTGCTCTTAGGCTTCCTATAGCTCCTTCTTCTAGTAGCTATAAACTCCCTTAAGTATTATAACTTACTCGCGGAGGTCTGCTATCTCCGCCGCGGTAGCAGCAAGTCACTATAGTTAGCCTTCATAAATACCATAAAGAACTGTAATATAGTCTAGCTATTCTTATAATTATTTCTGTGTAGATTATAGGAATTTATCTTTATTCTATAGGACTAGCAGGAGTTGTGGAGCTAATATATAGAGATAAAGCTATATAATATTAAAAAACAGCAAAGTATAGACAAGGTTAGTAACTATAATAATAGTATATAATATAAAGTAGATTATAAGACGTAGCTTACAGAGCTATGTATAGAGACTATAGATAGAATATATATAAGATTTTAAAAATAAAAGAGCTCGCACGGCCTGTGTGGAGGCTCTATATAGTACTTAATTTAAATAAACTTAAAAGTAACAGTTCTTATAAAACCGCATTATAACATATTTTATAAACTTATTTATTAATTTAAATAGCTTAAAATAAAATATACATACTTCCTTACATATAATGTCTGTAATTAAGATGTTATTTAATAATTTATATAATAAAAAAGAAATAGAAATTTATGTTGTTAAAAGTACTATTAAAGTTTCTATCTAGTTAAAAATAGTTTTATCTATTTATATTTATTATAAAGATAAATTTTAATTTTAGGAGTAAAGTTACTAAAATAGATATAAATATTATTATTACTATTATTACTGTTATTACTATTAGATTTAGTACTTCTTAAGCTAAATAAAGTAGTAGTCTTTTTAAAACTATAAAAAGTTAGTTTTATACTAGTAAACTATAAGGTACTAACTTAAATTTTTATAAAATAAATATCTAACACTTTACTAGTTAAAAAGAATATAAAATAAGTATATTAATTAGCCTTATTTAATATTTTACTAATTATTAAAAGTAAGATAGCTTAAGTATAGAATAAAGCTAAAAAACCTTAATTAGCGTTTTTATTAGTATTTTATTAATTTAACTCTAATATTAAACAGCACAGCCTGTTTACTTTAGTTATATTATTATTTAATATTATTTTTTTTATAATTTTAACTTAGTTAGCTCTTTATTAGAACTCTTTAATATATTTAACTAATTATTATAAAACATAATATAGTCTATTTAAGGCTTAAAATTTAGATATAAATTACCTTAAAAAAGCTTTAAATTAGGTAGTTAAATTTATTAATATTATTTCATCTCATAAAACACGTTTTTAGTTTATATATTACGAAAGTTATTATTAAAAAGCTTTAAATTACCTTAAATTAAATCTACTTTTTTTTTATTCTATTAGAAGTAAAAAATGCTTTTTTATGAAAATTTTTATTAAAAAAAGTTGTAATAACATTAAAGAGACTACATGCCCTACTTATAGTTATTTAAAATTAGAAAACTAATAAGTAATATCTACTAGATAAGTATTTAAAGTTAAATTCTAATTTAATATATTATTTTCTATTTTTATTTATTATCTTTTATTTACAAGGGCCCTATTAACTATCTATAAATAAAATAACTAAAATCTATTTATTTTATTTTATGTGAAGCTAGGTTCTTTAATATTAGTATATAGCTAAATATATCTTTAATAAAGATTTTATTACCTTTTATAGTCTACTAATTTTATTTAATAGTGTCTAAGATAATAGTACTTGAGACTCTAAATTTTCCTATTTTTTAATAATTATATTTAGTTAGTATATTATTTATTAAGCTAATAAAAGCTAGTAGTATGTAAAAGATGTTAAAGTAATTTTTAATAAAATAACTATAACTTTATAGTATTCTTATTAACTTAATTATAACTTTATAGTTTTTTTTATTTAGTATTAATTATATTTATATGGTATACTCTATTACCTTTTATTAACTATAATTCTATAATAAACTCTTTTACTAACTGTAACTTTATAGTTTTTAATAAAAAAAATAGAGTATTTCTATACTTTCTAATTAGCTAATATTATAATCTTTATTTTAATTACTTTATATAAGTTAGTTTTTTAACTAGGGCTGTAACAATCTAGCTTACTTACTTAGTAAACTAATAATAAGATAAAAAGATATTAGAATATATTAATAGCTATTACAGTAAGGGATGTAGCTATAAATTAAACTTAAGTTATTAAAATAATTTAAACCCACTATATATACTACTTATGCTTTAAATATATATAGTTAATATATAAGCTTTAGATCTCTCTTTAAATTAAATAGGAGTATTCTTAAGCTAATAAATCTAATAATCTTAATTTTTTAAATTATGAATATTTGTTACATTACTACTATACTATTCTTAGTATTATATAATTAAGACTAGTATCTATATATAAGCTCTATAATAGGGCCTTATACCTACTAGTATTTCTTATTTAATAAGAAACTTAATATTTTATATACTAATCTTAATTATTCACCTATCTTAATTTAAAGGTGTAGTAAGTAAAGAGTATATGTTTTATTTAAAAGATATATTACCTTTCTATAGAGTATAAACTACTTAGTAGTAACTATTATAGTTATATATAAATACAGTCTTATATAGTATACTACTAGAATAGGGTTAATATAAGGTTTATTAAACATTATTAGCTTATTAATATATACTCTTAAAGAGTATAAGAATAGCTGTTTATTTCTTAGAATCTATTTCTTTTAAGTATAACTATTTAATTTCTCGCCTTTTCTATAAGTTTTTTCGCTAATTTATAATTAATTATCTTATAGTTATTCTACTTTATTAGATTTTACTTAGCTTAAGTACTTTCTAATATAGTTTTACTTAGTAATACTAGTTCTTCTTATACTTAATTACTCTTATTTAAGTAGATGTCTTTTTTAGACTTTATTTTTTCTAGCCTTATATCTATAACTTCTTTTGTTTAGTTTCTTTTTATTAGTGTCTTAAGTATTTATAGTTAGCTATTATATATTTATAGTTTACTCCTATTATTTAGGAAGCATACTTTAGTATATTTAGAGAAATTACTAAAAACCTACTTTAATTAGTAAATCTGTTTTTAAAGACTTTATACTATTAACTTCTAATAGATTTATAACTTTAAAGATTAAAGTACTTTATAGTAATAAAGTTTATAATATACTTATTTTCTAAGTATGCTCTTAGCTATTTACGTAATTAATATATACATTTTTTATTATAATTAATCTTAAATCATTTATATATTTAAATGAATCTAAATTATATATTAATAAAAAGTTATTATATTATATTTTTTGTAATAGTTGCTTTTACTTCTAGCATAAATATTATTTATTTATATTTAAATAGAACTGAAATTAAAGAAAGCTTAGTTTTACTAAAAAGAAAGCCTATATATTATATTTTAAATAAAATCTAAATATTTTAAGAAAGCTCTTACATAAGTGCTGCTAGTACTATTTAGGATTAATTAAAAATAAAACTTATATTTTTAAGCATGAAAAAAATAGGTAGAAATTCTTTAAATTAAAAAATAAAATAAAAATATTAACTATAATTATTAATAAGAAGCTAAAAGAGATATTATTAGGTAATATAATAAAGTTTCTAGATTTCTAAACTAAAATATAATACTCTACGTGTGGTCTTTCTTATTAATAAAGGTATTTATTTTATAAACTATTTAAAACTAAAAAATCTAGCCGTAGCCTTTTTATTATAAAGTAATTTAATTTAAATATTTATATTCTTACTATATTTAGCTTTAATAATTATAGTTTAAAAACTCTTTTTACTAAGCTTTTATAGTACTATATTATTTTACTTAAAGATATTAATATAACTAGCGTGTATTAAATATAAGATAGTAATATAAATATAAGCTAAAACATTAACTAAAATAGCTTTCTATAAATATCTACTAATAGAAAGGTGTTTTTATTAATTTTTTTTAATATTCTTAATAGTTTAACATTACCTAAAAGTAGAGTGTTAATAATAATAATTAATTATATTAAGTATCTAAACCTAATACTTATATATTTTGGCTATGTAAATATAAAGGTTAAGTTCTATTTAATAAAGAAAGATATAATTAGTTAACTATTCTTTTTCATTTATAATCCCCACTTAAAAATAGTTATTAGTAGTAATAATTTAGAGAAAAAGTTATTTTAGCTAGTATAAAAGTTTATATTAAAGATACTAAAGCTAGAGTTTAGTTTAGCTAAAATTATATTTTTTTTACTAGTAAATAAGTAATTACCCTACTATACTATTACCAGTGTAGATAAGTAGATAAAAAGAATTCAAAAAATTCAAAAAATTCAAAAAATAAACTTATAAACACTTAATAATAATAATAATGGATTATAAAATTATTAATACTATTTACATAGGTTTTCTACTCTTATTAGTAAGAATATTAATTATATATTTTCCTATTATTAGATCTAGAAAAGTTACGAAGCTATAGGTTTATATTTACTATTTTAAAGTATAAATATTATAGACGGTAATAGGATAACTGATGGTCCGGTTAGGAAAATAACTATACTTAAAAAGTAAAAGAAATTAGTAGTAATAGCTAATAAAGCTCTAGAATAAAAATATATATTTAAGCTAGAAAGAAAGAATTATAAATAAGTATAAGACGCATTAGCACAAGCTAAAGTACAAACTAAAAAATAAGAATAGAAATATAGAATCTTATAAAAGGATTTAGAGCATTCTGTTAGGTGATTAGAAGAAACTTAGTAAATAAAAATAAAGTAAGATAATAAAACCTCTAATAGCTCTAGCAGCCTCTAGTAGTATCTAATATATTATTAACTAGTATATAATATACACACAGAGGATTTACTATAAGTATGAGGTATTAGATAGCTTATAATTACTTTTAATTCTTTATAATTACTCTAAAATTAAAATTCATACCTTAAGTGAAATAGTTTAATATTATTCTATTAAATCTTAACTTATTATATCACTTTTTTTTACTTTTACTAAGTTAATTAACTTCTACTAAGTCTAATAAGCTATCTAATCTAGAAGTAAGAGAACTAATTAATTATTATAGTAATTAGTTAAACAGCTTATTACTAGTATAATTTATATTAGTAAGTTAGTAACTTATAATATTATAATTACCACCTTAAAAAAGTAAAAGAAGCTGTTGGGTAGATTCTAATAACTAATTATTAAGAGTTTATAATAACTTATTATAAGAATAAATAGGAACTTTACTTGTTAGAAAAAAGCAGTAGTAAAGAAGAAGTTATAGTAGAATTTTTATTTATAACTAGAAATACATCTAAAGGAACTAAGAGTGTATAGTAAGTTATCTAAAAATAAAAAGTAATTATTATAAAGTTATAAAACACCTTAATAAACCTATAATAATAAGTTAGAATGAATTGAGAAGAAGGAATAGTAAAAATATAGTCTTCTAAAAAATTTAATAGTAACTAGAATAAACTTAAAACCTTTATAGTAATAATAAACCTATACTATTATTTTAATTAAAAATTATTTTTAATTAATTAGGATTAGATTCTGGTAGCCGGTATAAATATAATAGGTAGAACTATATAATAATTTAAACCTTTAATAAAAAACTATTTAATTAATAAAGATTTTAATTTAGGAGCAGCAGGATTAGCTAACTGTAATAATAATATATAATAAGTCTTTAAGAATTATAAATATTTTAAATAAGAGATGATTATTGTCTTTAGAGAAATTAATAAGAAAATAAAGATAATTTAAAAACTTTAATAGCTTAAGTAACAGATATTAGTAGCTAACTATATAATAGAATTTAAATAAATCTAATTATAACTTAATTAGGTAAACTAGCTATTAGTTATAATATACTATAAAAAACTAAAAAATAAAATTAAAAATAAAATCTCTAGAGGAAAATAGTTAAGTACTTTACTAGAAATTATTAAATAAGTAGTAACTATTAATAATTACTAGTACTAATAAGAGCAAGAAAAAAAAGTACGTAGAAGATTAATAATCTATATACCTAAAAGAAATAAAAAAGATAATTAAATCTATAATAAAATAGATATTAATATTAAACAAACATTTATTAGAAAAGGGTAAGGAAAGTGAGTTAAAAAATAAATAGAATACTATATATAAAAGCCTGTCTAGAATGCAGAAAACAAGAACACTTTATTAAAAATTATAAGTAATAATAATTAGATATTAAGAAGACTTATATCTAGATTAAGACACTAAAAGAAATTAAGGTAGCTATAGTTTAAGTAGAATAAATACAAAACATAATAATAAAAAAGATAATTATATAAAGAATCTAAAGAAAATAATACTAGATTTACGGAAGTCATATATATCTTAGTTAAGAATATAAAATACTATATTAGTAAGTTAAGAATTACCTAGCAGGATAATCTAATAATATAATTACTATAATATAAGAAGCAGTAGTTTAATAATACCGTGCTAAAACAGAGAAAGAAATATAATAGTTTTATAAAATTATAGAATAGGAAAGTAGACTCTTTAAAAAGAAAAACTAAAAATTCAGATAATAAAAAAGTCATGAAATAAAAGAAGGAAAAGAACTTATGTTTATAATAATTATACAGCAAGTATACTAAGAACACTGTTAGATATATAGATTAAAGTATTATTTAGAGAAATATTATGTTACTAAACACTAGAAGGTTATCTTAAGGGACGGGATATATAAATACTAATAAGTATTATAATTAATAGGAAATAAGTAGTATAAAGAGCTAAGTAAATAAAAATTAGCTATATAAATAAATAAAATCTATAAATAAATACTTATACTGGTTGTAATTAATATAATGAACTACCACCCTATCAGATATCCAGAACTAGGATAGGATTAAAATAAAAAGAAAGAAGAAACCTTTTTATTAATACTATAAGTATAAGACGACAACGCCGCAAATAGGATAATAAAATAAAAATACTAGATATATATAGTATTAGATTATATAGGAATAAACTATAAATAGAATAAACACGCTATCTGTGTTAAGAGATTTAGAATAAGAAAGATACTATAGTAACTAGCTAATAAAAAAGAATTTAATCTATAGTAAGAACTAGTTTATATAAACTTAGAAAATAAACTACAGAATCCAAACTCAGACTAGTATAAGTAATTATTATAGAATAAGTATTAAATAGAATACTGATTATACTAAGCTAAATACTATTAAGAAAAATAGTTAACTACAGAATCACATAAGAAACTCACATATCAGGAATGTTTTCTAGAATGGAAATGCTAGGATTATAGAGAATAAGCTAAAAATATATATAAGATACTTAATAAGAAAGCATGCTAACTCTAGAGATATTTAATTTATAAATCTAAAGAAAAAACACTAAAGAAATAACTGCCATTTAGGAGTTAACTATAGACAAAAAACTAGAAAACTAGTAGACTATAACTAAGCTACTAGAGAGCTAAGAACCTAAGATTAGAAAAAACATAACACTTATATACACATAACTAAACTAAAGAAAATACAAGAATAAGCTATACGTAAATATATGTATTAATAGTAACTAGATACTAGCACTTATAAATAATAAGACTAGTAAAACACTTATATTAAATAAGTAAGTATAGAGATACTAAATACTAACTAGAGTTTTAGATAAACCTGTGTAAGTAAGACGCATAGATAATAATCCAGTAATATTTAGAAAAGATCTAATTAATCTTAAAATAAGAAATATAACTATTTAGGTAGTAGATTACAAGAATAATTACTATATTAAAATTATAAATCTAGGTAGTAAGAATTTTATCTTAGGATAGAACTAGCTAGTATAATAAAACCTAACTATTAATTAGAAAAGGAAAATCATAGGAATCAGGGACGACTACCACAGATAGTAATAATAAGTAATAATATAGATAAAGAAAATAATACTTTATAATACTAAATTCATTATACTAGAAGAGTACTAAGAAGAGTTTAAAGAATAATTCTTTAAAAAAGCTAAAAACTAATTACTGGAATATTAGAACTAGGACTATAAAATTACACTTAAAAAAGAAATAGATTTAAAACTAGGACTATTATATCAGGTACCTATTCATTAATAAGAGGAGTTACAAAAATTTCTATAGAAAAATTAATAAAAAGGGTATATATAAACTAGCTAAAGTAAGATAACTTTACTAATACTCTTTATACTAAAAAAGAATAATAAACTATAGTTATATATTAATTATAGATATCTTAATAAAGCTATAGTAAAAAACTATTATCTAATACTATTAATATTAGAACTTATAGATAAGCTTAGAGAAGCTAAGTGGTTTAGCCTTTTTAATATTAGAAATAAATACTACTAGATATAAATAGCTAAGGGACATGAATAGATAATAATATTTAAAATAAAATATAAATTATTTAAATACTTAGTTATACTAATAGGACTTACTAACGCACTAGTAATATTCTAGATAATTATTAACTATATACTAAGAGAATACCTAGACGTATTTATAATAGCATATCTTAATAATATGCTTATATACATAAATAGAATGCTAAAAGAATATATTAAGTATACTAAAAAGGTATTACAAAAGCTCAAGAAACACAAGTTATATATTTAAACGGAAAAATATATGTTCTATAGAATAGAAGTTAAGTTCTTAGGGTACTTAGTATCCTGAGATAGAATAGTAGTTAATTTAAATAAAATAAAAAATATACTATCTTAGCCTATACTAATGAATATAAAAGAAGTTTATTCTTTCCTTAGATTCACGGGATTCTGCTTATAATTTATTAGGAATTACTTAAAAATTACATTACCCCTAACAGAATTATTGAAAAAGGATTAATAATTTAAGTAGAAATAACGCAAGAAGAATGCTTTCATAACACAAAAAAAAATATTCTAATAACTACTAATATTAAAGATATTTAATTTATAGCTTTAAATAGAGATACATGTGGATGTATTAGACAGAGCTATAAAAGTCATTCTATTATAAGTATAAAATAATAAGTATAAATATCTAGTAGACTTTTTATCTCATAAACTCACAACTACTAGGTTAAACTATAATATTTATAATAAAGAACTGTTAGTAATAGTTTAAGTATTTAAAAAATAAAGATATTACTTAGAAGGAGCTAAGCATTAAATTATTATATATTCAGATTATAAAAATCTAACAGCCTTTATAACAGTAAAGAAGTTAAATTAATAATAGGTTAAATAATAGAAACTAGTTTCTATATTTAACTTTTAAATACTTTATAAATTAGGAAAAGAAAATATAGTGGTTAATGCACTTAGTTAAAGAGCAGACCACATAAAGAATATACCGGAAATCTATAATATAATATTTAAGTAAAGACAGGACGGATCTCTAGGAAGCTTATAAATAGATATTAAAATAATAGTTATTATTAAAAATATATAGCAAAAACGAATTAAAGAATACAACTATAGATAACTATAATAGCATGAAATAGGAACTATTTTTATACTAAAAGTATTATAGACTAAACTTATTAAAGACTAACACTTAGCTAAAATACACGGATATTAAGGAATTAAAAAAACTATAGAACGAATCAACAGACATTTTTAGATTCCTGGAATATAAAAAAAGGTTAGAGCTATTCTTTTAGAATGTATCAAATACAAAAAGAATAGGGCATTAAGATATAAGGAATATGGACTTATATAACTAATTTCTTCACTAGACCTACTATAGGAATTAGTTATAATAGACTTTATTATAAAAATACCGATAATAACTACCTTTTAAGGCTAATAGTATGACATGATATTAGTTATAATAGACTAACTTATAAAATACGCATACTTTAAACTAACGTATATAGAGATTAAAGTAGATAAATTAGTAACTATACTTATTAGACTACTAATAGCATGATATAGATTACTATAAGAATTTATCACAGATAGAGACAAATTATTCATATTAACATTTTAGAAAATGTTTATAGAGAAGCTAGGGGCTGAACATCGCCTCTTAATAGCATTTTATCCACAAACGGATAGACAAACAGAACGGACAAATTAGATACTAGAATAATATCTATAAATATACATTAATAAATAATAAGATAATTAGATTAAATTATTACTGATAGCTGAGTTTGTATATAACTCTGTAAAGTCATTAACTATAGGAAAATCACTATTCTATGTAAATTATAGTTATGAGTCAACGGCTTATCAAGAACCACAGAAACTAAACAAGATATCAGAATCTGTAAGAATAAAAGTTAAGGAATTATAATAACTTTACTAGGAAATCGCATAGAAAATTACTTATAAAGGTAATCTTAGCAAGTAAATTAAGGATAAATCTAAGGTTAAGGGACTAACCTTTAAGGAGGGGGATAAGATTTTCCTACTATAAAAAAACTTAAAAACTAAACGACTATTAAAAAAACTAGATCACATTAGATTAGGACCATTTAAGGTTAAATAATAAATAGGACCTGTGAATTATAAACTATAACTACTCAAGAACACGCGAATTTACTTAGTTTTTTATGTTTTATTACTAGAACCAGCACCATAAAACGCTAAACTATAGACAAGACTTAAACTCAAAGAGGACAATACTAAGTACAAAGTCTAATAAATCTTAGACTACCAACAGTTTGGGTGTTAGTGGAAGTATTTAGTTAGATAAAAAAATTATAGACCTAAGGATAATACGTAGGAACCAATCAGGAACCTAAGAAACAGTTCGGAACTAATTAACTAGTACTATTAGATAAGCCAGGAAGGGCTTGCCCTACAGTCACATTCTAAGAATAAGGCAAATGCAAGATATTTCACTTAAAGCCAAAAGATAAGGAAGGCGAAGTGATAGGCTGGGAAGAAAATTAAACTGCAGATTATAGTATGTGAATTTCTTAACCCTAAGAACGAGCCTCTTTCTCTTTAAGAGCTTAGACTTCACGAATTGAAGCTATTTCTTGATTAAACATTTCCTTCTCTTTTGAATCCACCTGCGCGAGCTCACGACGAAGTTGTAACTCACAAGCACGAAGTTCGGAATGCTAGTCTTTAATGGAGTTGAGCTGGCGACGAAGCTTTGCTTTATCACGGTCAAGGCGATTCCATTCTGACTATAATATAATTAGATCGTATTTCACATTGTGGTTAGCACAGGCTGAGTAATGACTAGAACTTAGGTTCATAAGGCAGTCATCACCTCGGCGGGAACAGTTCGAGCAGGGTGTCAACATGTGACGGGGTTCGTTACAGATCCGAGAAGCTAGGCAGTAAGCATGTATTAGAGACGACTTAAGACGTGTTATTGTTAGGGAGCTAGGTAGGAAAGAAAGGAAGTTAAGGGTCTTACAGCCTAGAACACAGGGCAGAAGACCTGCTGCCTTTATACTGTTTGTAGAAGGAAGAAACTATCTTCCAGGACGAAGACTTAAAAGGAGGGGATAGTGTTACGGATAGTAACAGGATAACTAATAGTCCAGTTAGGAAAGCAACTGCACCTAAGGAGCAGAAGGAATTGGCAGCAACAGCCAATAAAGCTCTAGAATGGAAACGTATGTTTGAGCTAGAAAGAAAGAATTGCAAGCGAGCACGGGACGCGTTAGCACAAGCCAAGGTGCAGGCTAAAAAGCAAGAACAGAGATACGGAATCTTGTAGAAGAATTCAGAGCATTCTGTTAGGTGACTAGAAGAGACTTGGCAGACAGAGGCGGAGCGAGGTAATAGAACCTCTAGCAGCTCTAGCAGCCTCTAGCAGTATCTAATATACTATCAACTAGTATATAATGTACGTATAGAGGATTTACTATAAGTATGAGGCATTAGACAGCTCACGATTACTTTTAATTCTTTGTAGTTACTCTAAAATTAAGATTCACACCTTAAGTGAAATAGTTTAATACTATCCTATTAAATCTTAACTTACCATATCGCTTCTTTCTATCTTTACTAAGTTAACTAACTTCTACTAAGTCTAACAAGCTATCTAATCTGGAAGTGAGGGAACTAATTAACTGTTATAGTAATTAGTTAGATAGCTTATTACTAGTATAATTTACGTCAGTAAGTTAGTAACTTATAATAATAAAGAGATTAGTAACTTATTAGGTTTATAATTTCACTATATCTAAAAATTAATTTCGAATTTTAAATAGAGGTAGTAAAGTAAAAGTGTGTATTTAATTTTTAGAATTTAGTTTTATAAGCTTAAATTATAGTTTCTAAAACTAATTATATATTTTAGGGCCTTGAACTAAACCATACTATTTTAGTTTTTCTAAGAAAAAAGTGATAGTAATTATTAGGTAAATTCTAGACTTAAGTTTTATCTTTTACTTAGCAAATCACGTTCTCTAGATGGTTATTACTTAAAAACCTATTATAAAGCTTAGTAAAAAGAAAGCTAATTTACTAGCTTTATAGTATTAATAAAATATTTTACTAATTATTCTTATTAATTTAGGCTAATTATAGGCTTGTTAGCTATAAGCTAGCTAGTTTACTAATAGAAATATCTTTAAACTAAAAAGTTTCATATATATTCTTAATATATAGTTAGAATATTTTCTATAAAACTAATTAGATCCTTTTAACTAAGCTTAGCCTTACTAAAATAATATAATTATAAAAATAACTATAAACTTAATATACTATATTTAGCTAATTTAAGGTAACTAAGTTCTTTTTTACTTGTTTTATAATAGACTTTATTTAGGTATATAACTATTAATACTCTCTTAGCTACTACTTTCCCTCTAAAAAAACTACTTTTTATAGTTTCTATATATAAGGAATTAATAACTTGTACTAAGCTATAAAATTTTAATCTACTTTCTTATTAAATTTATCTTTTTTAAGTATCTTATTTATTTTAATTTCTATAAGTTTCTGTGTATTTTTATAATTCTAAAAGTTATACTTAGTCTTACTCTTTAGAAGACTAGGCCTATTTTAGTAAACATAAATTTAAAATAGTACTTAGAAAAACAACTCTAAATTATATATAAAACTATAATCTTTATTATTATAAAGTATACTAATTACTATAAACACTTTTATGTTGGTTTTACTTAGTGCTTTGGATATTTTTTACTAGTTTAATTTAATAGCTAAGTTAAGGTTAATTAAGAAACTATTATTTTCTTCTATCTTTAATATAATATTCCTAATAAATATATTACGGTAGAGGAACTTTATATCTAGTAGTAATTTATGTCTTAAGAAATTAGCTATATCTCTAAATAGAATACCTCACGTGTTATCTACTTTTTATGTTTTTAAGTAATTCTATTAGTATAACTTATAAAGTACTTGTTTTATAAATACTCTTTTTAATATTCCGTATAATTAAATAATAATGAATATAATTATATTACTAATAGACATTTTATTTAACTAGAGAGTTTAAATATAATTATTTTAAAAAGGATATTAATATTTATACATAGCTTAATAATCTCTTCTAAGTAATAATTTTACTTATACTTATACTTTTATCTTTACTTAAATATAAGCTATTAAATATAGCTAGACTAGTAATAACATTAAAAAGTATAAGTTATTATTATTAAAATAAATTTCTTCTACTAGTGTTACTTAGCTTTTTTTATATATTATAATAAATATTATCTACCTTATCCCTAGTATATACTATCTTATAATAGTAGTATTATACTATATTCTTAATACTAGCTTCTATTACTTTTTTAAGTAGAAAATCTTTTTTAGGTTGTTTTTTAAATTCTTATAAATCTTTAATTACAAATCTGTTCTTTAATCTGTCTTTTAGTAAACTTTTCTAATAAGTAGTTATCTAACTAGTAACTAAATACTATTATTTTATAAGCTTTTTTAAGTAAAGCTGCTCTATTAAATTATTTTACTAAATTTATATATATCTTTTACTATTATCTAGTATAGTTAAGTCAAAACCTAGTTTTTTCTTAAATATTTATAAGTATTCTAAAATTACTAAAATAAATATCTAACTGTTTTTATTAATGTTAAAAAGCATAAACTTTACTACTTCTAGTTAGTTAAATTCCTATAACTATATAGTTGAACTATAGAGGGTAAAATTTAGAATAAACTAGTAAATATTTTACGTACTAAATATTTCTTAAGTATATTTTAAGAAATTAAGTTAAGTATTATTATAGTTATTCTCTCATAAATTACTCTTTAGTAAAATAAGAATATAAAACTAGTTATAGCTTTACTAGTTATTATTTTCTAGCTTATTACTAGAGTTATAAATTAAATCTACGTTTAGTTTTTAATTATTAACTAATTTAGAAATAGATTTATTTAGAATAGTTATGTAGTAATAACACTTTAAAGAATAAAACCCATATTTATTTACAAATAGTAGAAACTAGTTAATATAATAGTAAAAGAATTTTAATATATTTTTCTTTTTATAAGTTTTTTTATAAGTCTCTAACTATTTTAGCTAACTAATATCTTCTTTATCTAGTAGTAGTTTTATATTTTTATAACTTTAAAACACAGCTATTACTATATTATAAAGCTATAAAATTTATCTCAAGAATATAATAAAAATATTAGAATAGTTAATTCTAAAATTATCCTTTACTTTATTTTTAAGTATAGAATTAATATATTTTTTTAGGTTAAACGTATTTACAAAGCTGTCTATATTAAACATTTAAAGTATTTATTAAAAGAAAGAAGTAAAAGACAAGCTAGACTAAGAAAGAATTATAAATTTAGTAACTATAAAAGCTATAAATATAGTAATAGTAATATAGACTTTATTCTAAATAATTTTATCTAACTCTTTACTAAAAACTACTTTTAAGAAAGAAAGAATCTATTTAATATTAAAGTCATTTAAATTAACTACTAATATAAGTTTAAATAAATTATTAAAAAAGTTCTTACTACTACAGCTAGAATATAGTTAATAAGAGGCTAGAAGAATTTATAGTACTAATATAAAAGAAAGTATAAGAGTTTAAAAATCTATAAACACGTTAAAATTAGTTTCTAACTAAAATCTATATATATTACCTTTACTACTAATTTGATTTAATATTTATAATAAGCTAAAAACACCTAAAGTCTTATAAAATAAATAAAAAAAGTTATGAAAAGTATTAAGCTTATTATTAATAGATGTTGTTTTAATTATTTTTAATATTAACCTATTTACTATAGTAAAAAAGCGCGATAACTAATACACTAAAATAGTTAATAAAAAAGTAATTTAAAAAATAACTAAATAAGAAACAGTACTAATCTATAGAGATAAGATATTAAAAAAAGATTTAAAAAAAAGACTTAAAAACAGGTCTATAAGTAATAAGAGTAGAAAATAAAGGTAAAAATAAAAAGTTACTAATTATAAAGTATAGATAATATTAAGTCGGAATTTCTATAAAGCTAGTTTAATAGTTATTATGTAAATATTATTAACAAAAATAATTTACTAATACCTAATAAATATTAAATAGGTAGTTATTAGAAAATATTTTTTAGCTAATAACTACTACCACTAAATATAGTAATTAAGTATTTAAAAACATAACTTTTAAAGTAATTTCTAACTATTTTAATTCTTATTACTTATTTTTTATTTATATTATTCTATTTATTATTTACTACTACTACTACTACTACTTATATTATTTTTTAGTTAATTAACTTTTTACAAACTTTTAAACTCTTTAAACATAATTTATAAAATAACTAGACTTAATTAATCTTCTAATCTCTTGTTATATCTTGCTGTATAATGCTAGTTATTATTTAAGTTAGTAACTATTACTTCCTTACTAATTTTATAACATAAGTTAGAGAAAGTACTTTTTTTAAAAGACTATTCTCTAAATAATAAAGTAACTATTAAAATAATAATTCTTACTTTATTAATACTAATTCTAATTTCTTTAAGTATATTCTCTAATATTTCTAACACAGCATGCTGCTAGTTTTCTATAATAAAGTAAAGAATTATAACTATATTTTATATAAAGTACTTTTAGAAAAAGCCTTTTTTTTTTTTTTTAGTATAAATAAGCTTAAGAAATAGCTTAGTAAGTAAAAATATCTAAAAGCTATTAAAATTACATATTTATTTATAAAAATAAATAATTTAAATATACTAACTAGGACTGTTAATAGTAGTATTAAAATTACGTATTATTTAATAATAAAAATATATATAGCTTATAATTATTCTAAAGATAAATTTATAAATATTTATGAGTATAGCTATTATTTCTAGAGCATAATTAAAAATAGATATAAATATAAAGATATAGTATAATAAGCAATAATTTAGAAACAAATAACTTTTAACTATTAGTTATATATTTAAGAATAGTAAGTATATTTATTTATTTTAGCTATATACAAAGTTAATATGTTTATACTTTAAACTTTTAGTAACTTTAATTATAGTTTCTAAATCTAGGCTTTTACCTTTTAGTGCTAAATTTAATTAATTTATTTTAATACTATAAATAAGCTTTACTCTTATTACTAAATTCTAATTATAGTTTCTAAATTTAGTTCTACTTTTTAGGTCTATGCTGTAGTAAATATAGATTATATAAAAAATTTTATTACTACTATCTAATTAATATAATAAAGGCCTTTATTATATAGTAAATTCTAGAGTGTTATGTTATATATATTAAAATAATATTAATACTATACCTCCCCCCTAAAAAAGCCATTATTTGAAAATTTGTTAATATTTTATTTCCTATTTCTAAGAATTTTAATCATGAAAATGAAATTTAGAATTATAATATATAAAAATTATTTTCTTTATTTAAGTACTCTTTTTTTGTATAAGTACTAAAAATATACTAGTTAATTAATTAGTTAATTATTTTTATACGTGTGCTGAGCTATTATAAGTTATATTATTTTTTTTATTATATTTATAAAAGCTCTAGAAATCTTTTCTGTTATATTCTTAATTTAAAGATATAATTAGTCTTATTTATAGTTATATTTAGTAGTTAATATAAGTGCTTATATTAGTACTATAATAAATATATATTAGAAACTAAAGTTATTACTAAATTAGTTAAACTAAGTTTAGAAAATATATTTTTAGTTTACAGCAACAAACAGTCTTTTAGTTTCTAATATAAAAGAGATAATATAGTAGTATAGAAATTATAAATTTAAGTTATAGCCTTTTCTACTCCTATAATATTAGCTTTAATAAGTATTAATTTTTAAAAATATTTTACGTAAAACACTTTTAACTACTATTATTATAAGCTTATTTATAAGACAAAAATCTTATAACTATAATTAATAGAAAAATTTCTTTTTAAGGGACTATTAAAATATTTCTAGATTTTCTTTCATTTACAGAGATAAGGTCCTCTTAGAATGGAAATATAAATATAAATAGTATATACTAATTCAAAGACCTTATTACTATTAAAAAATGTAAAAAATGTAGTAAAAGAAACTATATTAGTATTTTATATACATTAAGTAGTTATAATAGGTGTTAAGTAAAATAAATTTTAAGCTAAATATCCTTATAAAATAGTTAGGTAATAAATACTTCCTAGTATTAAGATTTTATAAAAGAGATTTTTTATATATACTATAAAAATATAATTAAAAACGCTGAATAAGATTTACCTTTAGAGTAAAATAAATAGTAGAATATTTAGTTACACGTAGAAAATATTTAACTATTACTAGATTATTCCTTTTAGAATCTATTTTAAGAAAACTATAAGTTAATATACTTAATTTAAAGTACTACTTAAGCCCTAAAGATATACTTTTTAGTAAGATTTTTTAAATAATTTACATATATTAGTTACACTAACAACTAGATAAAAGTAATAATAGTAGAGAAAAATTAGTAATATTATAATAAAAAACGTAAAGTAACTACTTAATAAAAAAGTTATTATAAAGAAAGTAAACTACTTATTATATATTCTAGAGTTTTAATTACCTATAAAGTTAGGCACACTTTATAAGCTTTTTAGGCTTAAATATAATAAAATAAATTTATCTTTTTTAGTTATTAAACTGTCTGCTAATATGAACAGAAACTTACTTAATATATTAAAACTTTAAATAAGATATGAAAACTAGTTTTCTACTGTTTTAATAAAAACGTTTAGGTTATAAATAATATTATTATTAAATATTTTTAGTTAAAAGTACTAAAAGCATCTAATACAGATTAGAAAGAGATAATAACTAAAATAGAAAGTAGGTTATTATTTTCTTATATTATAAACTAGCTAATAAGATCTTAGCTATTATAATATTTATTAAATATATTTATATTAATATTTATTATATAGACGTTTTTTAGTAATCTTACCTACTTAGAACTTTATATAATAGTTATAAAAAGTTTTCTAAATTCTATTAACTAACTTAAGTATAGTATATGTAAGAAAAGTACTACTTAATACTTATTTATAAAATAAGTATTATTTTAATAATAGCTAGCTTAAAATCTATATATATTAAATTTTAGAAATTCTTATTTTAGTAAAAAAGTTGCTATTTCTCTATAATTAAATAACTATATCTTAAGCATATATAAAGGCTTATAATTATAAATATAGTAAACTACTTAAGTATTTACATACTATAAATAAGGAACTCTTAGTTCTATTAACTATTTAAAACTCTTTAAGAGACGTTAAACATATAAATTTTTTTTATTAAAAGAGACTTTATTATATTATTCTTTAGTAAATATTAAAGTAGCTTATAGTATCTACTTAGTAAGATACATTTATACCTTTTATTAATTTAGTAGATAATTTAAATAATATACCTACGTAAACACTTAAGACGGTAAAATTTAATAGAAAAAAAAAGAAAAAAAATTCTCTTATAAAATAAAATACTTAAGTGCTTTTATAATTAATTTTAGCTTACTAATTATTATAAAACAACATTACTATAATAATAGAAATTTAAAGAAGTTAAAGTATATTTATAAAAAAAATATAATTAGCAAAAACACAGGGTCATTTAAAACAAGTAATAAGAAAAAAAAAAAGAAGAAGAAAAGTTTTCTTATTAAGTAAAGTAAATTCTAATTCTATCTAGCTTTAATATAGCTATAATAAATCTACTAGTTAATAATAGTTTATTAATTCTAGTACCTACGTAATAATAGAAGTAAATATATTTAACTATTTATAAAATATTTAAAATATTTTAATAAACTAAGTATATTATACCTAGTTTCGTTTTTTATCCTTCTCTTAATATCTCTTATTAGTAATTTAGGTGGATAGGTAAGTGTCTATAAATTATTTTATAATTTAACTAGGCTAAAAAAGCCTATAGAGGTATTTTAATAATATAAATAATTTAACTTTATAAGTAGTTAAAATATATAGGTAATTTAGCTCTATAAGTAGTTAAATTATATAAAAAAATTAACTTTATAAATTGTAGGAATAAGGGAATCATGTACTCACTACCTGTATTCACGTTGCTAAGGCAACGAAGGCTGAATCAGCTAGTAACTCATAAAGAGAATGCTATAGAATTAAAGAAGTACAAGTAGCAAGCTCTATAACTTATTCTTTAAAAGAAATAAATAATTATTATAATAATATTTCCTGATACCTAGGTGTATACCTCTGTGATACTAATATAAATAGCTTTAATAGAGACTAGAATTACCTATATATTATAACTACTTATAAAGTTAAATTACTTATATTATTAAAATACTCTTATGGGCTTTTCTATTTATATAAAATTAGTTAATTATATAACTCTATTTATAAAGTAGCTGTGTGCTTAAATTACTTATATTATTAAAACACTTTTTTAAGCTTTTTTATTTATATAAAATTAGCTAATTATATAACTCTATATATATATTACTATAAACTAAAAATAAGTTATATACTATACATACTTTAAGTTTAGTAAGTAAGATTTGAAATTTATGAATTAAAAAACTATACTTACTTTAGAATAATATAGTAATAAGAGTTTAGAATTAGTTTTATTAAATTTATTATAGATAACTATAATTAAAGCTTACGCATATACTATAATTATTTTTACTTTTAATTTCCGTAAAATTTAATATTTAGGGTTTTATTTAGGCTTAAAGTAGAAAACTAAATTTAAAAACTAAAGTCTCTAAACTAAAACCTAACAAGAAATAAAAATATAAGAATTAAATTTAAATCTATAAAAGTAGTTACAAAACAGCCCTGCTACTATAGTATTAAAAGAGATTAAAACTAGAAACTATAATTATAGCTTAAAACTAGAACTTAAAATCTAAAATCTAAAAGTAAGAGATTACTTAATATAAAACTAAATCTATATTCTTTACACCTTACTATTTTTATTTAAAATTCAAACTTAATTTTTATTTTTTTTAATATAGTAAAGTTATATAAAGCTAGTAAACTATTACTTAAAGTATAATAGTTATATCTTTAAAGCAACTATAATTAAAACAAGCTATAAATAAAAAATTTTAAAAGTAAGTTAAAACTCTTAGTAGTAAAGTTACTAAGTTATAGTAAAATTATAAGATAGACGTATATTTTCTTATATATTATAATAGTTAATTTTATATCTATTTATCTATAGATAATACTTTATGGCCTTTAAGCCTAGAAACTTTTATAAGCTTTTTTTATTTTATATTCTATTAAAACTAATTTTTATTTAAAGAGTAAATTATATCTTCTGTTAATAAAAAAGTTACTAGTATATTTTCACTAAATTAAATGTAAATAAGTAAAGGTGAATTCTTATAAAGGTATTTTATATAAATATATATTAATAGACTTTAGCTTAATCTTAGCATAAGTAGATTTAAGTACGTAATTAGAAAAACGTAATTATATAATAAATTTTCTTAGTTAAAGCTAGTCCTACTAACTTATTACTAATTAATATATAAACCTTATGTAGAAACTAATTATAGAAATCTAAATTTAATATACTTACTTATAGTAAATAATATAATAATAAAAGAGCATTTTATTTAACTATTTTCTTCTTTTTTATTTTAAGGAAAACGTGTTTTCTTTTTCTTAAGTCTTATTACCTATTTTTTTTTGCCATTTTCTGTTTATCTTTTTAATTTGTTTTATTTTTTTTTGTTTTACCATAATAAATCTCTACTTTATCTCTTTTAGTAATATTCTTAATTTTTTTTTTATTATTTTTAAAGCTATTAAGTTAATTATATACTTTCTCTAAATAATATAAGAAGTAGCTATTATTTTATTTAAGACTACTAATTTTTATATTTTATTAAGTAAGTTTTTGTTTAAGTTAATTAACTAAAGTGTTTATTCTCACCTCTAATAAAGTTACGCTTTAAGGAATTTTAAAAAAACTTATTAAATAGTTTATATAAAGATAATTACTTTATTTTATAAAATAAGTGTTTTGTGATTTTTCTTTTTGTATTTATTTTACTACTCTCTAAATTACTTTTACGTTCTAATACTAACTAGATATCTATTTTATATTAGAAGCTAACTAAATAAAGTGTACTAATTATTAGATACTTATTTTATTATAATAATTATTTTATTTAAGCTGTTAGGTTTTACTAAAAATAAAATACCTTAATATAGTTAGTAGTTTTTTAGAAAGTATATAGTATTCTTACGTGCTATATTTTAATATATAGAGTTTTTAACTATAGCCTTTAAGTTACTCATTTTTAAGCTAAGAAGAGTAGCTAATAAGATTTTAGAGAACAAATAATTTAAGTAATATTATTTTAAAAAATATAGAGTCTTTTTATATTTAGTTTTTTTTATAGCTTAGTTAATAAAATAGCTTAAAACAGATTCTTACACCTTAAATGTATAATATATTTATGTAAGCTATATTAAGATTATGGCTATAGTAAATAGATAATTCTTTCTCTTTTACCTACTTTAGCTATATTTTTATAAGATGTTATATTAATTAACTAGATATAGTATTAGCTTTTTTTTTTATTACTAGAACAGATATTTACACGTAGCTAGTTTAATACTACTTATTATTATAATATTTACTTAGCTCTTTTACTATACTTATATTTTAATATACTTTTTTATATTTTATTTTAGTACTATAAGATTTAGATTTATATAACTAAAGTTACTTTTTTATACTATAAGCTCTACATCTATTAGAATAAATATAAAGTTAAATTATATAGGTATATTAACTAAAGCTTTTATAAATACTTATATACTTAAAATATATTTATATAAACTTTTTAATAATAAAGCTGCTAGGCGTTTAGAATTACTAATAAAAGAATATAGTTTAATTAATTTATAATCTTAACTTATTACTAATACTAGTAATACTAAATTATAGGTAATATAAATATTAGTAAGCTCTTATAGCTATTAATATAAACTTAAATCTATTTATAGTATCTAGTAGCTCTCTCTACTAAGTCTTTAATATTTTATTCTAGTAATATAAAAAATAGATATAAGTAACTAAAACTATTTTTTTATTTTATATACTTTATATCTATAAGGTAGCCTTTATAGTATCTTTTTTTTTTATATATAACTATCTATATACTTTAAAGGCCTTATTTATGTTTTCTATAGAATAACTTTATTAATTTATATAGTAATTAGTATATATAGCTATTTTCTAATTTAAACACGCTAAGACTTATCTGCTAATAAAGTATATAGTATTTAAATAATTACTAATTTTATTTAATCTCTATAGTAATATTTACTACTAGCTATGCTTTAATACTATATACTAGAAAATATTTATATAAAGTTTCTAATAGTAAAGTAACTAGCTATTTAAGGCTACTAACTAAAGAATATAGTTAAATTAATTTATAATTTTAAGTAATTTCTAGTACTTATAGTACTAAGTTATAGAGAATATAGATATTAGAAAGCTTTATAACTACTTAAAATATAGACTTTTTTCTATTTATAGTATCTATTAGTACTTTCTATTAAATTTAAGTTAAAGTTTAGATACCTAGAATACTCTATTTATATGAAAATTTATCTCTATTATTATTATATATAGTTTTACTAGAGGAAGCTATTTTTTCTCTAAAAGAATATACTACCAAACATAGTAAATATAACAAGAGATAATAAAAAACCTAAATATAATAATTTATAAATTATAGTACTAAAGTATTAATAAAGCCTTATTCATGTAGCGCTTCTATTATAGCTAGGTATTAAAATAAATTAAATAAACTAGCTAAGTATATAAAATAAATAAAAACTAAAGTATCTAGTATATAAGAAAGTACTATTTAAACTGTATTTAGTTAAATTTCCATAACTTATTTCTTCTTTAAAATAGTATATACTATTCTTATTAGTTATATTATTTGCTTTTTAAGTAGACTAATATTTATTATTAGGCTTATATATCTAGAAGTTAAGCCGTATAGAACAAATAAAAGAGACAGGATTATTAGAATAAATAATTACTAGAAAAGAACTTTAACTATTCTATTTAGCTTTATTTAAATAGGCTTGTTTATAGTTAATATAATTATAATTATAATTATACTTATTTTAAATTACTAAGTTAATTAGTTAGGCTTAGCTATTTTATATACTCTCTAACTTCTTATTAGCATAAATATAAAAACTTTTGTTAAAATCTCTATATTTAGTAACTTATATATAGTTAGCTTGCTTAACTTATTTACTTTTTAAATATTAAATCTTTAATTATATAATTACTATACGTAACAGTTGTTATCTCTATAATATATAATATTATTATTTATTTCTTTAAATAAAAAGATTTTTTTAATATAAGACTTTATCAGCCGTTCTTATCTAATATAGGAATTAATATATACTTTTTATATATAAATTAGTACTTCTTTTCCTTGTAATAGTATTACTCTTATTTTTAAGATTTTCATATTCATGGCTCTGTTAACATAGGAACTTAAAATAAGTTAATCTAGAGTTCAAGAATTTACTACTTATATTTATTATTATAAACATAATTACGGCATTGTGCATGCTAGGTGGAGTAATAATAATTCTTTACTTTATATTATAAGCTACAGCTGAAATCGATAACCGCTTTTACTAGAGTATATTTCTTATATTTCTTATATGTCTTAAACCCCTTTTATTACGTAATCTAACGCGGTTAGGCTTGTATATATTCTCAACTATTATGTGCTCTTAGCTTTTACTTTTGTGGTATTAAGCACTAGATTACCAGATTAACTTGGGCTCAAATAGTTATGCCACGCTCGACAGGCATAGATGGCCACAATCTTGGAGAACTAGTAAGACTAGATAGCCTATGAAACGCGTGGGAAATTTCACAGGCGGGGGCAGATTGCACTAATGAAGATATGGGCGTGTAGAAGGTCCAAGTTAGGTTGGAAGAGAGGTGGTCATGTGATGTAACATTAGTGCGCTTTAGGCTTAGACTCGGCGAGATAAACTGGTCACGCGCGCTCCGCACGCCGATGCCCTGAAACATCTTGCGCTATACGTAAATTCGAAACACGTGAGCAATATACAGCCGCTTGCAAAAAATCGGCTTCCTTCTAACTGCACCGCTGAGATTTTGCCCGGCCTCGGAAGCAGATCGCTTGGCATCTGCCTTACCGAGCTAAGTCAAGCGTCAAACACGGTAATACCGGACGTACCGGTGGCTTGCGTAATCTGGAGCCCAGAGCCTGGGTTCCGCCACATGTGGCTCAGTCTTTCCATCAACCATAGACCATTTTCTCCCACACTCCCATCGAATTTAGTATATCTCGACAAGGGTGTGGCCGGAACGGGTCGGTCATCCTCCCTGCTGGTGGCGATATTTTATAGTGGATCACATTTAATACCGTTGGATGTCAGTCATAATTATGCTCACGCCACTTGACTCGTTCCGCATTTGCACAAGCTTTAGCCTGCTGCTGTAAACAAGGAAACCTAGGTTCCAGGGGTCTTTGCTAGCTCTAATTGCTAGCTGTCACGGTTTGTGACAGTGGGGCATCCTCTCCAGCCTCTAAGTGTCACCGGCTGCGCCTCTACCCCTTGATACCCCTTGGTACCCTTGCTTCAACTAGCTGCCCCCTGGGGTATATATACCACCTAGATAGCCCTCAATTCCACCACACGGTGGTTTCTACACACATCCTCTGCACTCGGTGACACTAAGCACTAGAAGCTAAGAAACAAGCGACATTTGCAATTTAACTCCCGAAAATAAGTTGCAAGTCCGTGATGAGATTGTTTCCTACAGCCACTCTATTATCTAGCGCATGACACTGTCAAATTTTCCCACTCCAACACATAATCATAGCAAGTGCATCGCGATGCATCGTCTCATGCCGCCATGATGGTGCCTATATCTTTATTAAAACGCCTCAGACGCGGAAGGCTTGATTCACCAGATTGTAGAACCACATTCGAACACGCTGTGTAATGAGCGAGTATTTCGCCCGGTAGCGCGGAGCGTCGGCGAGTGCGGTCGAGCTGGCTTGGCCTTCCTTTGGTTTCGGATAAGCATGCGAAATGAAGTATTTGTCAGTCTCAGAGAGGCCGCTGTTGACTCGCGTGAAGGGACCATTCCTGGTCAGATTCGGGCTGAACGAATACATCATGATGGAGGTTGGATCGAATGGGGAGCTGCGGATATCGGCAGAAGATTCCTTGCGAAGTACGTTCAGATCCACCAATTTCTTATCCCACCCAAGGTCGTGCTTGTACGACCTGTACACTTTCTCGTCGTCCCAATTAATGGGACAATTTGGGGAAGAGTGTTCATGCAGGGCGCCCAGCGCGTGGCCAAATTCGTGAAGCACGTGGCGTTCCAGAGTATTCTGGGGAGTCGAAGTCTTAACACGCAGGTTCAGAGTATGCTCTTCAGGCTTCTTGCATCGCGCAGCAGTTCCAACGAAGGAATGACTGTCAAGCGCCTCGTTGAAAGATATGCGTATGTCCGATTGCCCGCCATCCACGAATTCGAGGGTAAGATGGACGAGGGGCTGATATACTCCTCTGATAATGTTCTTCACCTTATCTTGGAGTTCAGAAAGGTCATCGAGGAACTTGATACGGACGATCTGACCGTTTTCCCAGAGCAGGTTGTCATCCACCACCATATGAAGAGGTTCTGGTGAGATGTCATCGCGAAGTTGTTCGCTAGGCATGGGGTTCGCAGAGCTGGGGTGTGGGGAGGCAATCGAAGACTTTAAGTCGGCCATATTTACGAATACGGTTTATTTTGATTACGTAGATGAAAGCCGTTGGTGCTTAGTGGGGGGGAACAAGTGATGTCTCGTACGCTTGATGTGTTAGCTTGAGACGTTTATTGTTGGAAACGGAGAAATACACAGAGTGAGTGAGCGGAAATTTAAGTATCTCCAACATACTTACTAAGTTCCCATCCGGTATGCCCATTGTGCCTTGGACGACGAACAACCACACGTGGTGCGGTATGGAGTGACTGGATGGAGGGGTAGTAACGCGGAGCTCAGGGTAGCTCTAAGGACCTCCTTATGGATGGCGGCCCCTTTCCACCGAGGGCCGACTCTCTTCCGAGTGGGAAGTGTTGGGGGGGACAGCTTCCAGCATGCCCATTGTGCTTGAACGAGAATCAACCACAAGTGATGAGGTATGGAGTAAGTGGATGGAGGGGTAGGAACGCGTAGCTCAGGGTAGCTCTGGGCCCTATTTATGGATGGTGGCTCCTTTTCACCGAGGGCCGACTCTGGCCGACTCTCTTCCGAGTGAGGGGCAGGCTCCAGCCCCGGACGGGAACAATTACACGTGGTGCAGTATGGAGTGAGTGGATGGAGGGTAAGTAACACGGAGCTTAGGGTAGCTCTGGGACCTACTTATGGATGGTGGCTTCCTTTCGACCGAAGGGGTAGCTCCCTTTTGACCGAGGAAATGTAGACTTTTCGTTGTAATAAGCGAAGGGCGATGACAACTGTTCTGCGTCGCCACCGCACTAACAAATTTGTATCGAAAATTGCAGAATACACTTGGAAGAACGCACTGATACTTGGCTACGATCCGCCCATGGTCAGAGTTGCTAACAATCAACTTCATCAACCGAAGTTGGTTGGTTGATTGAGTTCTACCAACTCAACCAACCAACTTGGTGAGCTGATTCTTCTCAATCAACTCAACTTAAAGGCCTCAAGTTGATTGAGTTGATTGAGTTCAAGTTGGAGAGGTTTTAGATAGGCCGGGATCTATCTTTGTGATAGATTTGTAGTGTTTCGATCGTAAACTGGCTGTGGGATAGGTGTTGCCAGGTAACGCTTAAAGTTGCCTCTTGCGTACTTAGTGAGATGTGGAGTAAAGATTAAGTGAGGATTACCTACACAATGGCTCAACTCCTGCACCAACGCGTCAATCTCAGCCATCTTATACCCACCACCACACTTTACCCATCCTTGAATAGTCCTCTAAAATGAACGAGAACCTTAAACAGGTCTTTGAGGAGGCCGTCACACGTGAAAACTGTAGAAATCCACCCTAGACACCCCTATCTCTGCGCCCGGAGGCAGACGACGTGTTGGACACTAATACAGATACGCTAGTTAAGGTAGCGACTGATGAGAAAGATAATACAGCACTATTTAAGGGCCTTACGTGGAAGAAGGTGCCTTATCTATAAAGAAGAGCTTACGAGCACAGTTAAGACAGTAAGCCAAGCTGGATTTATTAGTACGGATAGCTAGTTTGGCACCGGAAGAAGCAGTAGAAGTACTAGCTCTGTAGGTACTGTCATAAACATAATATCCCTAGAGGAAAGTATTACGTCTACTAATTAATAACCTTAGTAGGCACCTACCTAGAGAAGAATAGTCACAGCCACGGATTTAATAAAGAGAGTAAAATTAACTTTTCTTTGCCTTAGAAATAGCTATTAGTGCTTACGGCGTTACAGGCCTAAGAAGTTATAATTCTCTAGGATATAGCTAATAAGATAGCTGGTAGCTTTTCTTATAATTACTTTCTTAACACTATATAGGATTAGGTTATTTCTAATAACTAAGCATTACGGGTTATTAAAACTTCTATTTTTTAAGCTATAATAGCAGCTGCTAATCTACTTATAGAGAAAGCTTTTTAGAAGAATTACTAAAGTCTTTAAGACTATATTCTTACTAAGTACTACGCCTATATATCTGCTGTTATTAATTTCCTAAAAAAATCACGTTCTCTTATATATATAAGCTTTAATAACTAGACTATAATTAGAGATAAGTAAGTGCTTACTAGGATATATATATACTACCTAAATAAAAGCAAAAAGGTGCTAGATTACCTGTTTGGACTTCTATAATTCTATAGTAAGTACTTAAGTGAGAATATTATATTACTTATAAGTTCTACACTTAAAACATTTAAAATTAATAAAATATAACTAGACTACTTTATACTTAACAATACTATAAATAATAATACAGTAATTAATTAGCTGGCTGATTAGTTTAATTTCTTTATACTCTATTATTAACTACACTATATATGCTATATTCTTAATCTAATAGCTTAAATAGTTATCTTTAGTAAAAATAAAAATACCTTTAGTAATAAGAATAAGAATTTAGCTATAAGAATGTCTTTATAATATTTTTATAATTAACTATATTACTTATAACTCTATAAGAAGAAGAACTACTGATAAATAAGTAATATAATCTTAGACTAATTAGAGTACTATTTAACGTTATCTCGTTAATCTATATACCTTAAGCTTAAAAGCTATTAGAGAGATTTTAACTTAAAAATACTAAGCACTATAATATACTAAAGTTTACTCTAAAAGAGCTTATTAAATTAGTAAAAATTTATTAGAACTCTTACTATAACTGTTTTAAGCACGTGACTAAGATATAAGCACTACTTAATAACTATATCTATTTTAAATTAGATAAGTATAAGGTAGAAATAGTCTCATAATATTAAGAGCCCTTATCTCAAAGACCTAAGCTAAGGCGTTTTATTTAAGAAGGAGAACTTATAGCTAAAGATTAAATAATTATTAATAAATATATTAATTTACTTACACCTTTTAAAGAAGCCACTAGGTGCCTTAAAGGCAGGACTAAAGTTAGTAACTATAGAGCTATTTAGGAGGGTCTTATTACTTTTAAATACCTCCTCAAGCAGCTCAAACAGCTAAAGGAGAGGCTTATAGAGATAGATTATACTAATAATAAAGCACTTAAGAATTACTTGCTTATTAACGTCAACACTGCTTATAAGAAGCTCTTTAAGTACTATAAGAAATTTAAAGACGCACTAGTGTACTATATCGCCATAATTCTCTACCCTGCTTATAAGTACTATCTTAAAGCTTTATAGAGAGTTCCTAATGACTACGATGAGGACACTAACGGCCTTTATCTATAGAAGGACTGGCTGCCAAGGAACCACCGCAGCTTTCTATTGCTCTATAAATCCTACAAGGATAGAGCTGCTGCTCAGGCTACTAGCAAGAAGTCTCCCACTTCTCAAAAACCCGCCAAACGGCAGCGTGTGGGCTTCTTGGCTAATAGGGCAGCGTTTCTCAAGAGCTCTATAAGAGCTGCTATGAAAGAGGTGGAGGAAACGCTTGACGACGAGTACGAGCTGTGGAAGAGAGAGCCTCCTCTTAAAGAAGAAGACCCGCTGGCTATCAACCCAATTAATTACTGGCTGCTCATGGAGAAGCGATTTCCTACTTTGGCCAAGCTTGCCCTTGACATCTACTCGATCCCGGTATCCTCAGCCGATTGTGAGAGGACCTTTAGCGAACTAGGAGATCTCTTGGGCGTTCGAAGACTCCGGATGAAGCCTGAGCTTCTCTCAGCGCTGCAGTCACTTAAATCTTGGAAGAGGATAGGTATTAAACGCCCTAAGGATACCTTAGCACCTTATCCAAGGCTCTCGATAGATGAGCTGAGCTATCTCATTGAGAACCTTAGCGACGGCTAGATAGTTCTACCAATCAACTCACAATCAACTCAACCGGAGACCTCTAAAATGCCAAGCAATCAACTCAACTTGAACCTCTCTAAACGCCTTGTCAATCAACTCAACTTGGTAGCCTCAAGTTGGTTGAGTTGATTGTTAGCAAGTTTGCGTCTTGGATCCAGCGGTTAATTCGGGGAGCCAGTGCGTGTCTGAATCTGCTGAGGAAGACGAGGAATCTAAGAAGTAGGATATCGCAGATCGTTACGATGCACGAGACTGTAATTATTAAAGCTAGCGCGAAAACATTGATATTTCTGCGTAATGAATGATTAGAACGTCGATTCAAGTGAAAGGGAAGCGGGCCACGTACGCCAATCCACCAGCCTTGCGCATCTTCTGGCGGTGACACAATGCGCGTTCTCCAGCTGTTTTTGGGGGCCCTACGTATGTGTCTGCGACAGGGTCGTGACTTTTTGCGCCGATCGCGTAGTCGGAGATCATTGTATGGAGAGACGTCGATGTATTTGCTGCCCAGCCCGATACCTCGATGATCCATTGATCCTCGGGAAGCCCAGTGGATATTCCTCCATCGAGACCCCAGGACGCGTTCAATGAGACGACGTTTGAGATGTCGAAGGACCTACTTGATAAGACTAGAAGTTTCAATGTTGCAAGTTGGACTTCATTGGCTCCCGGGAAATTATCTTTCGAGACTTCCCGATTTGACATCAGACCGCTTAATTCGGTGCAGAAGTCTTTCCCAGAGGATTGTGAGATGCAAAACTGATACTGATATTAACGTGGTTAGCAGGTTTTCTTGTACTGAAAACCAGACTACGTACCTGTTCTGTGCATCCAATTACTCCCACCGGCTCATCTGGCGTAAAATAAGTGACCGTTTCATTGAAATTTACCCGGGTAAAGGCTTGTGAGCAGAAAACACAGGGCCATTCACTGGGCGCCCGTACTTGACAGAATTTGGGACGACCACTATGATAGCTGCATCCGCATCTTTCCTCATCATTTCCGGCAATGGAAACCAGCAGGGATTGTCTAATATTAACGAGAGGGCAAATCTTGATCTGGTAAATAGTTAGAAGAGTAAAACTGGTCAAATATATGGGATTGAACTGTGTTTTCTTTTTAGATGAATTGTTGTGACATACTTGTAGGAATATCCTGTTGTTACATTGTTGTCCGCCAATGAAAAAGCAAAAGTCGTGTTCGGGTAATTCTCTGCTTTTTGCAGCACGATTCCCATAATGAAGTAGCAAGACATTTCCTTGTGAAAAGGCTCCTTCAATTCCATGCTCCCGATCCAGCGGGCGGAATCCAGAGTCGTTAATTATCTCGGAGTGACCCTCAAGGGGCAAAACAGCGCATGTGGTTTTCTTGCGGAACTTGATCTTATCCCGTTTTGCAGATTCATACCGAGTCTCTCATTCAGGTCCAAAAGTCAGGAGTCTAAACTTATAGCTGGCAAATTGTCCCCTACACACATTGATGGGTCAAAGGGGCAAGCGACAACTTCTTTCGAGAAAGGTACGTAGGGTTCAATGAAGTAATTGTTGCATTGCGATGCCCTTGTGCTCTCGTTCGAGTAACAAGCTCTGGAGTACGAGTTGGTGAAATCTTTGATTCTGTTCCAGTATGTGTTCGTGCCTTGAGACTGCGCCATACGCTCGCGATTGATGAATCTGCAAACTGGATTTTGTACGAGAACTTCCAGATCCGAGTTAGAAACGGCATAAGAGGAAAAAACTCCTGCGGACAGCGTTGCTAAGGTGAAGCTCAAAGCAAGTAAGAACTGTGGAAGACAACGGATGAATGCATGGTGGGAGTCTTTCCACGCCCAATAAAGTTTGACTGAATCTGCCATTAGGGAACTAGGAGCTGGTAATGTTCGAAGAATCGCCTGTTGCTGTCTGAAGAGGCCATCTGCAGGACGTCCACTAGCACGAGCTTGATGAATAAAAAACGTAATAAGATGCCAAAGGTGAGTTGTCGCGAGCGACGAGAGAACTGCAAGAAGGGCGATAACCACAGTGCCGGTTCTGGTGTCAGTCGTAATAGTGACCCATTATAGAGCCTTGTTCTAAGTTAACCCGGAAACGACGCTTAACGAACTGCGGATCGAGTTCAGACATCGGCGAGACCGCTGTGGCGGCAAATGACGACCTTGATCTAGAAATAGAGTAAAAAGGAAATACCGAAACAATGCGTGTGCAGCGACAATGACAGCATGTCTGGGGCGAGCTATTCTTTTCTGTAAGTTATATCTGGACTCCGTTGAACTAGTGCATGCATATTCGTCATCCAAATTATCCACAAGACACCAACTCTGGGGCTGAAAGTGAATTTACAACTCCATGTTATGCCCCTTTTATGGTTCGCGATATATATTAACTTCAGTTTATCGAGTTGATGGGATTGGGCCCTCGGAAACACCAAGCGTCGATATGCTGATAAGAGCACGCATACGGTTAGGATTATCCCCGCAACGAACACACGCTAACTTTCGGCCCGCAAACCAATCCAAAATCTCTTGCTCTTCAATAGAAACGTCCGGACGTCTGCATGATATAGATATAGGAATGTGGTCAAGATTCTGTAGAAATTGGTGATTCATTACCTAGATAGGGTAAATACTATACTTCCAAAAACGTTTTTTCTGTCTCCATCTTTTTGGAAACCCAATGAGGATTGACCAAGCCAATAAGATCCCTGCAAAATGATTCCGTTCGGGGAAGCAAGTCAGCAGCGTACGCGTGGTGAAAAGATTAAGAATAGATTGAGAGAAGGGAGACTTAGAAAGATAGTCAATGCTCAAGAAGTAAAGATGTATTACAACTTATTACGTGTTTTGGGATCACTTGAGGGTCGAACAAACTTAGCTGTTGCCTACTTATATGGCACAGTATGCTTTTATTAAAATAATACTTCTCGCATCTCTAATTTTCTACTCTCTATTTCCATCCCCCAACCCACACCCTATCCTCCCTCAGTTCTCCCTCGCCAACCCTGGTCCCCTCTCCCCTACACCCTACACAACCTCTCATCCTGAGTCCGAATCCCTCTCTCCATCCATTATACCCACCCCTCACTTCTGACCCTCGTCTGCGTAAAAAAAAAAAAAAAAAAAAAAAACCCCTTCGGGATCCCACGGTCTCTTCACCTCAAGCAATCTCCCATAATCCTTCCATAAAACGCATCCTGCCACTGCGGCTTATTAACATCCCCATCATCCCTTACGCACCACCTCCATCTTGATTCAGTGCCACTTCTCTCCACCTCCCCAAAATGTCATCCATCAGCACAGTATAAAGGCGCTGGACTTCATCGGGCGGCGCATCGAGAGGGACAATGGAGCCGCGAGTCATCATGGAGGCTGTGGTGCGCCAGGCGGTATTAGCGGCATTGGAGACATTAAGGGGATTTCGAGGGGACTGATGGTATCCAGCTAACGTCCTCCCCTTTTTGATTTCGGCGATTATGGCGTCGAACGTGGCTTTTAATTTCTTTTCATCTTCCTAGTTGGAGGCTGGGGAAGAGGTGTGTTGCGGGGCGGACGGTGGATGCGTCGCCTTGATCATCTCCAAAGTTAACCTTGAAGGCTGAGTAGAAATATTCGTTGTAAATTAAATTTGGGTCGAATGAGATATCGAAGGCTCTCAGAGTGTCGAATCAGGGCGTTACGAGAGCGTTGAAAAAGGTGAGGGTGTTGTTTGATGCGAAGAAAGGGGTCATTCCAAACGTAGCAATATTAAACCTATTCCAGATTCAGAAGTATGAGTACGTTCTTACCTCTGTCCAAGGTATGAAATTATCGTAGAAGTCGCAAATACCGGGCGTAAAATGGCTCGGCACTGACGTTAGAGGTAGAGGATGAGAATTTCGAGACTGTAACCGGGACATTAGGGTACACTCTTTTGATTACGGAAGTTACGACAGCAAAAGTACTCCCTCCGCCTCCGCGAAGCGCCCAGAAGAGGTCGGAGTGACTGGTTTCGGTTATGGTTACGAAACGGCCATCTGCGGTGACGACTTCGAAACCAAGAACTTAGTCGGCGGTCATGCCGTAGAGGGAGTCGGGAGGGATGTGGCCGCCGCCAGCGATGTATCCACCTGCGTATCCGACAGTCTGCGCGTTTCAGCACAGGTAACTCTTTACACCATATCTCGATTCGCGAACCCCACATATCCCACCTAAGGCAGTAACACTTCCTTCTGCACCTTCTCATATACCTCACGAACCTGGACCCCCCGCACCCAACTTCATCGCCTGCCCCTTATACCCCCAAATCTCGAACTCCGGGATAAACCTTATTATACCTTTTGAATGATGCGTAACTGCACCCGCTCCAACGGATTTCCAAAGATAGTCGTGTCCGCTATACTTGATGACAAGCCTCAGGTTCGAATTTCTAGCAAGGTTAACCGCAAGTCGTAGTTGCGATACATCAGAAACATTGACGACCTGTAGGGGGTATTATCAAGGGTGCAGTTGGAGCTGGGAGTAGTGGTCGGCATACATGTTCGGCCCTCGAAGAAAGGTTGTAATATGGAGGTTAGTCGGAGCAGCCGCGAATCCCATTAATTATCAAGCTTAATATATGAGCACTAAAGGGGTGAAATTCTCTATTCAATAACGGTATCCCATTCCGAAATAACTGCAGCGCATTACTCTGCATCATAGTTCCCCCAATCGGTAGAGCAAAGCAATACAATTAGGATCATAGCAAACTATCGCTTAGTAATGCGTTGAAGGTACTCCAACCTGAACCTTTGGCTATAATTCATCTCCGGGAAGAAGTCCGCATTGCCCACTCTGGTTGCGGGATGGTAGTTCTCCTATGATATTTCCGAACGCAAACAGATGCGTAGTATGAGCTGTTTTATTAGACGTCTTGATCCGTTTTATGGTATCATCTATGAGCTGTAGTGTTTCGAATTTGAACAAATCCATACAAGTAATTGAGTTGGGAGGAACTGTCGCTCGGGCTGGAGGAATAGACGGCTGCTTGATGTGCTAAAGTGAGGAAAGCCCATACCGAAAAGACGAGCTAAAACGGTCTTACTTGAAGGCATTGGTAGAACAATCATTTTGGAGATATCGGCTTGAGTGGCAATCAAGTGGGAAATGCTTACTTTTTATGGCCTTCGGCCTTATGAACCGAAGCTAGCGCTGACTCTAATATAAAAGTTCGGAAGTGGGGAAGAGAATCTGCATGCTAAATTCCCATATCATCTATATCATTGGCGACGGAACTCAAACGAGCTGACCGAATATTATTTACCCAATAGGCGGACACGATATACCTGCGCGTTAGGAAACAACTTCGGGAGGATCTGGTAGGAATTAGAGACCCCGCTATTTGTAATCCTTATTTGAAAATTTGCCGAACCTTATCCTGACCCCAACTTCTTTGGATGATGTTCAGGGCGAAGAAATCTCGGGGACGCACATTTCTCTTCGTATCCATTCCTTTTTCTTTAACCTAGAATATTTCGAACCAATTGTTACAATTTGTGCTGCTTCAAGAACAGGCTCCCAACAAATGCGGTCATCGAACATACGAGGGACATAACTTCGTGTTTAAACGCCAGCACATTAGTCTAACATATGGGTGGGATATCTGGGTCACCGCAAACGATGAGTCCAAGTCAATTTCTCCACATGTACACCCACCACTGCGGCAGCAGTATCCGGCTTCGCATGATCAATACAATGGGCGTCTGAAACAGCCTTTTCTATCACCTACGGTTGCACAGCCAGTTAGCGCAAGTAATCGTGGAAGATCAGGGTGAAGAACTCACCTTTTGTACACGATGCCCTGAAAACCCATCTCCGCTAACCGTCTACCCAAACCGCGCCTCAGCATCTCTTGCATCACAGCACTTACACCCGCCATCCCTGAAAGCATTCCCACAGCACCGGAGAGATAGAGAGATGTGGTAGCCACGGCGGTGTGGGATGAGTCAATTGCAGCCTGAAGGCTGATGAAGAGGACTGATTGGGCGATACCGATTCCGAGGCCACCAGGTACGATGTAGGGGGATTCCAGCCAACTGGTGTGGCCATGCCATCGTATGATCAAAAGCGTATAGCCAATGGAATTGACGAGCGTAGCGAAGAGAACGAGAGATTTGTAACGACCAGTTTTATGCCCACACAAGTTAATATTCCGTTAAAAAAAATTGGACCGCCTATTCAATCTCACCGGTGCATGATGATTCCAGAGGAAATACCACTGACAGCATTCCTCGCTACAGCAGGAAACAGATGCGCACCAGCAACAGTGTTCGATGTTTTTGCGGTGACTTGAAAGTAGAGAGGGACGGCAAACATCAACTGGAATACAGAGTTACACATCCAAAAAAGAAGCAGAATGTTTGCGATACGTATTCCCGTCCGTGCAGCAACCTGACAACCCATCACCAGAAAAGCCACATCATCTCGTTGGCGCAGGATCTCCAACGGAAAATCCGGTTCCCTAGCCCACCATGCCTCAGCAGCTAGGAATGCATCTCCAAGTACAACCCCAACACCAAGAAGTGTGAATATTAATGGATGTGACCAGGATACTTGGACGCCGCCCATCTCAATCGGAGAGAGGAAGGCCAGAATTGTTGTGGTCATGAGTGCTGTACCGAGAAAGTCGATGCGGCAAATTTACTCCGACTAGGTGCCTTAGAGGTAGAGGGCACTGTATGCGGAGGGAGAGTGAGCCAGACAAGTATAATGGCGATACCTATGAGTGAAACTTGACCCAAAAATGACCTACACATAATTAGTATTAGGAGCATTCCAGTAATGACATAGGCGCGGGGAAAAGTTAGCCATCTCCATCCTACCATATCTGCCAACCATCCGCCCAATGGACCCCCCAAGCTCCGGCCGGTAGTAACGATGACATTGACATATGCGCGCCATGACGCTACTTCGCGGAGAGGTACTAGATCTAAAATGTAAATTAGCACGGTCGTAATAACTTGTAGCAATAATAGGCATACCAGTGACGAGGGTGGAGACAAGTGCAGCCATTCCTGAACCTCCGGCTCCAGCTATTATCCGATCCAAGATAACATGCGCCATGCTGTTTCCAACTCCACTGCCAGAATTAGACTCCAACTACCTAGTTTCTCAAATCAACTTATGTTACCGTAAATTGAGCTTGTTGAGCGGCTGAGAGACTGAACAAGATTGCATTAAGGACCTGAGAATCTAGAGGGCAAGAAGAGTCTATATACAGCAAAGTAATGCCAAGCCGGCTAATAGTATGTCCGACCAGGAGGTCGCTCTCACGGCAACAACTTACCTCCAAACACTCCGAGTACGTCAGCTGCTCTGATTTCAAGAGTTCGATAGAGAGTCATCCATCCGAAGCCGAAAAGGGTATAGGCGGTAATTAGCATGGTCTTACGGCTATATCTGTCGCTCAGCTTTCCATACTGTATGATGTCGTCAGAAATACCATCTTACACCCCGGAAGAGACTTACTGATGTTTGCCTTGCAGCACCTGCGAGAGCGAAAGAGTTGAGCAACCAGCTGGAGTCATGAAGGGCATTGAACTCTAAAGCAATGACGTGGTGTGTTGCAAGGAGCAGATTCATCGGCATTAGAGATGAAGCCGCCTGTATGTGTGAGACATTCTTGATGTGTAGACGCCCGCTACACTTACCAATAAGAAGCACCAGTATCATGCGCCTAGCAGAAGGTGTTTTCTTAGGCCAAGATAGTTCTGGGTGTGATCCCAAGCTTGTTTCTTCGTTGCCCAGTGACTTGGATCCCGATGAAGCGGGTCGCTGCCCGGAACTATCGCTTGAACCACTGCTGGAACTGAGAAAAAGGCCCCTTTCCAGTTTCACCAATAAAGGCGTGCGCTCGTCCACGTCTGCGACCCCAGAAGACATAGTAAGGCACTAAATAGAATTAGACGAAGTGAAATTATTAGTCAAACTTGCGAGATGCCATGAATTATTCTTATCAATGAACAGTCACACTTTTTTTTTCACAGGCAGGAGTCATTACGACGTCGATAACCGAATCCTGGCTTCTAGTTGAATGCTACAACGCATGCGGAGAATTACGCCATTGGGCCGGTGAGCGAACCAATCCTTTTGATTTCACATAGCTGCATACAAGTATGCGGGAACATTCCCATGAAAGGGAGGTTACATATTCCAATGTTGTGTAGGAAACTCTCGGTGTCTTCACCTTGCCTAGACCCACTCATGCCACTCACTGCCATAACGATTGACAAGGCCGTTTTCTCGAGCTGCGGGCCTTCGGCGTCGAGGATGTAACCAGCTTCGCAGCGAGAATACTCAACCTTCTTCTGTTGCGCTTCATAAAAGTGATCGAAGCGGAGCGCAAGTGCGTCGTTAAAATTTTCCACGTTGCCTGCAGGGTGAAGTGCCTGCCACAGCCGGATACATGTCTGGCCTTTGCAAAGCTTTAGTACAAATAGTAGCAAGTCCAATCTCGCCACCACCTTACGAAGTGGAATGCCCATAAGGGTTGAAACGTCGGCACCTCCAAGAAGATCCTTGAGCTGGCCCGGATCGTCCTGCACTAACGTTATCAAAAATACTGGAAGATCTCAAGACAAGTACCGACCTTCAAGTCATAAAGCTCATGCTCATTATTACACCAAACAGAGTAATAGAAATTGTACGAATCGCTGATGATGCGAAGGACTTTATCAGTGTTGTTGTGATAGAAACGGTCTCCGCCCCAGTCTTTTCCTTCGCCGAGTGCGAAACCCCAATACTCAACATTGACATGCTCCTGGCGCGTTTTCTTTGAATCGGCGAGGCCAGACTGAGAAAGTGGAATTGCTTCACCATCAAAATCTGCTCGCAATGGAGCACCAGCCAGCTTCAGGAACGTTGGTGCCAGGTCAGTGTGCGTGGTCACAATCTCAGTCGTTGCATTCTGCGGGACTCCCGGGCCACGAATTATTAATGGTATGTTGATGTCTTCTTCGAATCCACATTCTTTTCTGGGTTGAAGGCGATGCTGTCCGATATGGTATCCGTTGTCGGTGGAATAGACGACGTAGGTATTGTCCAAAATACCATGTTTCTCCAGCCTAGAAATGACACCGTCGACGGTTTCGTCTACAGACTGGAGGACACGCAGCCTAGAACGGTAGAAGTGGTCTTTGAAATCGACATTCTCCTGGCTTGGGCGGGGCAGATTTCTCACCCAGTTCACTCCAGATGGCTTTTCCGGGTTGAACTTCTCCGTGCGAGGAACCTTGGCATCCTCGAAGAGATGTGTGTCTCTCTCAGCGGGAATTGGGGGCGAAAATTCGGCAACAATATCTTCTATGTTTTCTTCGAGGCTCTCGATCTTGACATTGCTGTGCGGAGCAACCGGAGCAATGGCCAGGAAGAGTGGGGCGTCCTCGTTGGCGGCATCGTCGAGAAGCCGTATGCTTTGGACGCAAGGATGTCGACACTGTGCCCCCATTCATATCGAACTGGAGGGTCTTTGTTACGCTGATAAGACCTGTTTAAGTATTGATAAGTAAAAGGGTCGAGGAGGGAATCCCGTGTGACCGTAGTTAGTATCAAGCATTATAGGCCGTATCTTTTTACTCACAGATCCAGTGCAGTCATTCACATGAGGCGAATTATAGTTGTCAACCGTATGACCATTGAACAGCTTTCCGGTATAGTATGTGTTGTAGCTAGCAGCTTGAAGCTACGCAGGCAAGAAGTTGCTGTTGAGCCCTTGATTGATGAATTTCGGATACCCACCATATTCTTCACATCCGTAACGTTGGTATTATGTGCAGCTTTACCTGTCCACAATGATACCCTCGAGGGACAGCAAGGCGCAATGGTCCAAAATGTTGTCTGTAGAACGTCCCTTTCTCAAGGAGGTGTTTTTGAACAAACGGTAAAATAATCCAATAACTGAAGGTGCAGGCCCTAGTCGTCGGTAAGGATGAAACCAATTTTTGGACGTGCTAATGGCGTTCCAGTTGAAACTTGGGAGTCGGATCCCGGAACGGAGAGTGGTCGTTGGGTCGCGAGGTTGAAGCCCCAAATTTCCCAGAAAAGTGATGACCACACCATCATACCTCAGTTCTGAGCTGCTATGTTGTATTTGAATTGCTTGGGCCGTTCTTGATATTAATCTCAAGGAGGATTATCAGACTCGGAATTGCGTGCTTTTGACCTGTTATTGCATATTCTGCATTCCCCACGCGTTCAACGTGGCCCACCAAGCTACTGCGTCGTACCTTGCAGCTTGAAGATTAGCCCATCCATTAGTAAAGTGCAGTTTGGTAGGTAGACATGATGATTGGTTTACATGGGAGTGTTTTGGGCTGATGGGGAACGAAGAAGCAAATGCTGAAGCATGCATGTTGAGACTCAACAACTAGTATAGGTCTCCGCATTACGTCATCCACCTCAACCGTCACATGTAATGAACCCTGGAAGCAGGACATGGAAAATTCGTCTCTCCCTCCAGATTCACCCTTCGGAATTTAGTATAACATCTCAATTAGTAAGCGATTTCGAGCGATTTCGACTGCCTCTTCTCCGCTGAGTTCACATGACATCAGGCAGGTTGCATTTCCATCTTTCAGGTATATTTCCATTACACACGCAAGGCCATATCTAGCCCAATCTATTAAATCAGGAATGAATCAGAACCCGATAAACTCATCTGTCACGATGATCTGAACCAATTCCCTTGTACGCCCCATAACCCGCATTGATCGGTATCTTGAATTGTACGCCCCACAGCCTCTCCTCTTCAAGCACCTTCTTCGAAAACGACAGCCTTCGACAAGCACTTTCCTCAGGTCAACCAGTATACTTTTCAGGCGCTTCAGGGGAGAAATTCCTTAATTCCAAGAGGGCATCCCTGCACACTGTTCCAGTAGCAGAAGCATCAGAAATTCCATATCAGAATATGATATCACTGCCGGCTAGAGGCAAAGTTTGATTTTGTAGGTATGCGGCTCCGAGGTACTCACATCGCATCCATTTGAGGCTTCTGCATCCATGCGTTCTGGATCGAAAACCGTTCCTCGTGGGATGACGACCACCTACTCAACGGTAGTCACATCGTCTCCAACTAAGGGTGACATAGGGTACTTACCAGTTTCAGCCATAACCTCCCCCAGCTGCTTCAACCGGTGACGGCCTGGCCCCGCTCTGTGGAACGCGGTCTCCGAAGACCTGCCCCATCTCTCGCTTCCAATAGCTCTGAAAAGACAGAGTGATCGGATTCTGAGATAGTGAACCGACTTGAAGAGGTAAGCTGAACTTCGCTTGTTTCCAGATGTATTTCCATTCTCGGTCCACAGATTCAGAACGGTAAAGTGGTGGAAAGTCTTCCTTTCTCTTGAAAAAAGAATAGGAATGATCAGGGCGCTGAGTCAGTGCTTGCAGTCGTCTGCAAGCTTATCATTCGTCTCGAAGGTTTCTTCGTGGGCCTTTTCTTTTTCGGTAAAACTATTCTTTAAATGTGCCTCCCTCTCTTTCTTAAGCTCGACCGCCAGTTGCCTTGCGTCGGTCTCCATATGCTCCCTCATTGTGTCTATTTCGAGCCGAAATTTCTCATTGGCTTTCTCCAGTTTTGTGACTTGGGCATTTATATCCAGGTCCTAGACTTACTCTACCGGAGCTTCGATATGTTCTGCTTCCGGCCTTATTGCAAGACCGGAGAACTTAGCTTCCAGCTTTGTGTTTGCCAGTCTCAAACTCGCCGTGTTGAGTCGAGGAGTTTTATTTTCGCTGCTCAGACGAAGTATTCTCCGCAACTTGCTTGTCAAGCGCCTTCTTCAAGCTTACAATCTCAATTCTCATCTAGATATAGAGCCTATCCAGCATGTCGTGTTGAAATTCCGACGCGGCGTCGATCGAAGTTCGATGTCTCTTTCTGAGAAGGAATCTTGCATCTGTCTGGATGAGTATTAATAGATAGAAAGTGGCTTCATGACAGCTCCGGGTAGTTATGGGGTTTGTTTACGGCTATATCCCCTATTTCATTGTCGGAGCCAGAGGGCGGTGTCTCCATACAAGAGCTTCGTGCTTCTAATGCATATACGGATGGGGACTACTGCATGCCAGAAGATATCCCAGCATCTGCATCATACGCCGGAGTGGGTTGCCGTGCCTGACGAAGTCATCGCGAGCCGTTCTGAGAGCCTCCTTCAGTTCCTGCGGCAGATTGAGAGACTTGATTCCTTCTTCTGACAGACTGCGAAATGGCTTCTCCTTCACTGAACTGTATGTTTTCGCAAGTAAACGAAGTTTGTAATAGATATATAGCCAAGTCCTAGATGCGCCGTTTTCCTGGATTAGAGCCATCTTCGTGGGCATTGCATCTAGCAGGGCCAGGCCTTGTTAAACACATTCCCCCACACAGGCAAGAAGTAATACCGTCACCTCGAAGGGCCATGGTGTGGGCATGTTATTGATACTGAGTATTAGTAAGGAAGGTGTGGAAACGATCAGGAAGTTCGGTGGGGTAGGTAGGGCTAGTGAGGTGAGGAAGGAATATATTGGCAAAGTTGGAGGATATTGTGGCTTGGAGGTGAGAGTTGGTGCGACCACCTTTACTGATAAAGGGCCCCAAATTTCAATTGCAATTATTTCCTCTGCACAGCCGAATTCCGCTATGTTGAGTCTCACATTGACGGTGTTGAGCGGAACTGTCGAATGGCTGCTATGCGGAACTCACGCTTCGAGAAGGAACCGTTAAGGCTCAATGAGGCTAATTTCACGAAGATAATAGTTTTCATGTCCGGCGTTGGCTTGGCTAGAACTAGTTGGAAGCACGCTAGACCGGGCTTACCAAGTTTTGGATGAGTCCAGACACGAATTTTGACGTCGCATCGTCCACTTTCTTTTTATCCACATGGCGGCTCTTCTTCCCCATATCTTCTGTCGTCGCTTGCAAACAACTATAAATACGCTCTGAGAATCGACGTTCGCCACCGAATACAGGATGGGAAATCTCAGTCTGGGCATAAGTTGGATTCTCCAGAAACTCTGCCCTTTCCAGAGGCCGCTTTCAATTCAACTCAACTGAACGGTGTACACGTCGACGGCGAAAAGTATACCTGCCATGGGACTTTCGTATTCATACCTCTAGCCGTCTCATCGCTCTTATTCATCGTGGCTGCGATTTCCCTTGTCTTTCAATCCATCACAATGGCTCCGGATATAGTCGGCTATATCTCGACGTACCCACACGACAGCCTATACGCCGAGGTTGAGCACCCCTGGCACGCTGATGGATTGGAAAGGAGAAGACTCTGCAGGATGTACATTTTATGATTGGGGATGTAAAAGGTAGTTCAGGCATCGGACATATATACTTGGCAACCACGGAGGAGAGACTTGGAAGACTAAGAAAAAAATAGACTTTATGACCGATGTCTAATCTTGGAAATTGACATGCTGGGTTACTAATGCTGAAATATCTCTAGTAGCATACCTATAATTCACGTAGCAAACTTTGACGTTGCATAGACATGCCATACACAGGGTTCTGAGAAGGCCCGGCTAAATGGTTCGGAACGTGCAGAGCACATTCACAGAATAGTTTGGCTGCTAGAGCTTCTTCTATCTTCTACCATACTAGTGTAGATGATTTGTGTTGATAGCAAACACCTAGGATATAGAGCTGGACCAACGCACGCTCGATGGGTGAAGTCTGCGAGTTGCCATGTGCCTCGATCTAGCGTCGCACGCACTCATATTCTGTGCATTTTGACTTGAGTTTTATGGAGGTCTGAGACCATCTAGTGATAAATGAGATGAATTAACTTATTGACAAACATAACTTTTGTGCTGGATGGAGATGTAAAACTGTGGCGCTCTTGAATTCTAGATATGCTACTTGAGGGCGATTCCATTGGCGCCTTATTGATATGTTGTCCCCAAATCTCAAGCTGTCGGGGAAGCATTATCTAAGTATAGTCACGAGGTGACAATCCAGCGCCTTTTCTGGTACCATAATTTTTCTACTACTTTGATATACTCTTCATAGCTTGATTGTCACTGCCGGCGGCGGATTGTGACGTGTAAGGAAAGCCCTTAAGTCGCGCAAGCTTCAAAATGCCTAAATGGTGATGAATTTCGTTATACCGCACACCATTCTATCGCAAGCTCCCTCTAGCTATATACTTGAAATTGACTTTACGAAGCTTGGTGTGGTCGCAAAAGCTCCACATACTGAAATATGAAGGTCTCGTCGGGAGGGGTGTACTATCTGGTATGCCTTTTTCTCAACGTTGTATTCGAACCGTGGGTCAATATATCATGACCTAATCGACCACGAAGATAGAGAGTGTAGCCGTGTCAATGCGGGCTGGATTCCCCAACATGATGTCGCTTTTCGTCACGTCGATATTTCCAGAACAATTCCTGCCAGGCAATCTCTGAGCCGAGTTTGTCGTCTCTTCACGATGAAACTATTTCAACTTTTCCAACATGTCCTCCAAAGTCGAGGAACCAAAACTTGTTTATTTCCATTACCCCCGCAATCGCAATCCTCCATATAAGTCCGGACTTCGTCCTTATCAGCGGCCTGTGATCCGCTCTCGACCGCATAACATGCCTCAACATGAGACTTGGGCAAAGCTTGATTTACGATTAAATCTCCAGTCTCAAGCACAGCACGAGGTCGAATGGGTTCAGGTAAAGTTAGCGAGAAGAGAGAGTTTATCGCATGCCATTACAACGGATGTCGCCGATCAGGTTAAGTCCAAACGTCGCTCTTTGACTCACGTTGAACCTGGGCTAGACCATCTTCAATCCGAGTCACTGCCATCGAAGCCTTCAGAGCCAGATTCATACCGTGGATTTTATCGAATGCTATCGAAAGTTACAGCACCTACTAGAAAGCGCCGGTCGTTGTCCAACACTTCCTTTAAGCCTGACCATGTGGATGGTAACACAGGACCTTCATGCTTACCTTTCGCATCTTCTAAAGAACTTCCAAAAGCACCGACATGGGCACCAAATCCGAGGAAACTTCGATCTAGATCCTCAAACACTACGAAATCTCGAGCACCAGTTTTGAAGAAGTCCAACTCTCTAAAACATCCTGGAAGGCAGTCAGGAATTTCCCTTATTCCCCAGCACAAGCCAAACAAGTCCGATCTCGTTCTCACATTCCCATCACCATCCAAAACAATATCTTCTCCTCGTGCAATTCCAGAATTGAGCTCTATATGGGACTACGATTCACTCCCTGGCTCGGCTCGATTTACTGGACCCGCTGCGTTACCATCACATTCCAAGCTGGATCCAGCTCCGGTCAGTCCATCTTTCTCCAACGTCTTTGACACGGCACCTTCCACGCAATATCCAACATATCCAGCCTCAGGGCCTAAGCCAACCGAGACCAAATACCACGTTTCAGTGCCATCAATTCCTAGATCAACAAATATTCCCAGAGCGACCCATAGTGTTTCACCGGATTTATCGTCATTTGGATGCTTGACGTTTCCTTCGAAGGCCAAAAGACTCCTCCACCCGCGTCGTCATATCTCTAGCATGTCTTTGTCTCCTCCATCAACGTCAATCCCAGTACCAAGTAACACAATAGGATCAGTCCTCAAGAATCTGCCTCGGAAGACGCAACCCTCGGTGCCGAAAGTGGGCTCGAGTGCTGGGTTCCAAGCTACGCAAAAGCTGCCCCCGAGACCAAAAGTAGTTCAGATCCAACACCCACAATCAATCTCAGCCGGGGGCTCATCAGTATCCGCACGCTCTCCATCAACCCAGCACCTTCCAGCCATCCAGAGCTCTCCAGCAACCCAGATCCCTCTATCAGTTCCGTGCTCTCAGGCAGCACAGTACTTTTCAGCATCCCAAGGCTCTTCAATTCCGCATAGACCTCCCCAATCCACAGCCTTTTCCGCCTTCACAGCTTCAACCCCACACAGCCGCTACAGATCATTCGAGATACCCACAGCGCCAGCCCAAAATGACCCAATTCTCCCCTCTTTAAATCCGGAGCCGCAGGACTCAAGTTCCGACTCATCTTCGACAATCACCATCAGCTTGCAACCCATACCTCGCCCGGCCTCCTTACTTTCAACATCCAATTCCACTTTAAAAAGGACTACCATATCGGCTTTGCCATCTATTCCTTCTTCAGCCGACCTTCCTTCAATAGTGCAACGACAAAGCTCCTGTGCCGAAGCATCTTCTACAACTGCCTTAAAATCTATACCTCGTCCGGATTCCCTACCATCAACATTCGAGGCACAACGATCCAATTTCCAAGGAATTACGCGCTCAACATCCACAGTCTCTCCTACCCTCAAGCAGCAAAAATCAGTTTCCAAAAGGGCTTCTTCGACAGTTTCACCGGCCTTTCTTTCGTCGGCTGAGCTTCCTTCAACCGTGCAGCCCCGATGCCCTGACTCTGTGAGTAATTCGAGTTCTGCACTGCCGTCTGCCCCTTCTTCAGTCGACCTTCCTTCAACGGCACAACTACGACGCCCCGACTCCGTACGAAATTCGAGTACCATTTTACCATCTATCCTTTCTCAAGTCGACCTTCCTCCAACAGCACATCTACGACGCTCCGACTCCGTACGAAATTCGATCACTGCTTCTCCGGGTATAACTCTTTCGATCGCTCCCTTGGCGGTACTACAAAGCTCCGATTCTAGGCGACCTTCAAATATAGCACTTCCAGCTGGGACTGTTTCAGTCGAACTTCCTCCAACAGTACAGCACCAACGTTCCAGTTCCGAAAAGTCCTCGAAAACAGCCCTGCCATCGTTAACATGCTCAGCATCCGCAGTCCCCCCCTCACTCAATCGACAAGTACCCGTCTCCAAAGGGACCTCGACAGCCTCTCTGCCACCCAAAGGATACTCGGCACCTATGGTCTCACATACCTTCAAACAGCAAGCGTCAGTTTCGAAAAGGAGTACATTAACGGCTCTGCCAACAATCCCCTCTTCGGTGGACCTCCCTTCAAACATAGAGGCACAAAGCTCGGGTTTGAGGCGACCTTCGAGTACCACTTTACCATGTATCCCTTCTGCAGTTGACCCTGCTTCCACAGCGCAAGCAACAAACTCCCGTTTTCAAGGAGACCAAACATCTGTGTGTAATTATACGGGAAATGATGGTAGGCCTGCTGAAGTTGGTGGAAACGGTGAGAGGGATAGGACAAGCAATTCGGGACGGATTTCGTCGAGGTAAGCGCCCAATTCCCTTCCACTCTTAATTCGAAATTCTTATAACTCCCTTCCTTCATAAGTGTTGACCCAGGGCTAGTACATGGTTGACTAATTATAGTAAACATGTTAGTCCTCCTACCCCTTAACTGACTGCCACGGCCGGATCGACGAAGAACATTAGACCGGCTACGAAGACGGTTAGAGGAACATAAACGGGAGAGATTGTCGTTGATAGTACCAGGAATATCGTATATGTGGATTTATGATTGTAAGTCTAGCGAGTTGGTTTGTAGTGGAGTCGAGTGGGTAATTTGGGGGATAGTGGAGGGAGTGTTGATGAACCTGGTGGCTGGGAGAGAGTGGAATCCGTGAGAGTGTCTGCAAACTCTGCAAGTTGGAGGTTGGTCAATTGGATGGTAGGACGGTATCGGGGTTGTTGAAAGCGAACTGTGATGGCACCCTTGGTCGCGACTGGGCTGGCTGTTGAAGGGATGGAGGTCGGTAGTAGATGGGAAGAGGTGATAGATATCTGATTCCGGGATTTTATAGAAACATAGAGAGAGCTAGTTTTAGAAGAGGGCGCTCGGGGTCTTGAATTTTTGGTACTGTGGACTGTGTGGTATTTAGGTTTCAAGAATGAGGGGTGGTGTTCGCGCTAACCTTAAGGAGTTCCTAAAAGAATCTGCAAGAGCTGTTAGATTTAAAACCTTCTATGAAGAGTCTAAGTTGTGAAGGAATGTGGAGTAGTGTTCCACGGCCGTATTCCATGCCCTTTGCGATAGACACCCTGATAGGGGCATGAAACGTCCTGTCGTTGTTTATGCTTGAAATGCTTAAACTCCCTTCCGTTCCGGAGGCGTTTCGTTCCTCGTGGTTGTCCTTGTATGTTTGGTTGAAGGCTTGTTGTCCTAGCAATGATGTTCACCTCAAGCGTATTCTTGTGCTCGTTTTTTTGGTCATCCATTTCCAGCGGGATGAGGAACTCTGCGTTCGTATACTGGTAAAGGGAAACATGATGATCGTGCGAGCATGTCTCTAAGAAACATTGGGTGTTGGGGGAAGGTGAAGGGATCGGCTGTTATTTGGCTCCGCTGGGGGAGCGAAGTAGGGGGTTCATAGTGGCCGTAGCATGTAAAAGAAGGGTGAGCCGGGACACAATGGGGCGGCGGAGCGCCAGGAAGAGTCGTTTCAAGGAACGAAGATACGGACACATCAAGAGGTCCTATTATTTTGGGGAGGCTCGGCTGGAGATACTTCTCCGATGCTCTGAGCTTAGGATGAAGGATTGTTCACAGTGCAACGAGGGGAGATCGTAGAGAGAAAACGAGGCCAACACAGGCAAATTGATGTAAAGAGGATCCAATAATATACTACACAATCTAGACACGCCAAGGGAAAGGTATTCCAAAGGGCAATCTACCGGTGCTGGTGCAAGAAGTCGTCATCATGGATGTATATGAACGCGAGCATACAGTTCACAAACAGCAGCAATACAGCAAAGCCTCACCGCCGCAGATTAGAGAAAGGAAGGTCACTCTACATAAATAATAGCAGCGCGGCCGGAGAATACGGGCAGGCCATCGGAGATGGAATCAAGGAATAAAGTTAAACTAGGAGCCAGCTACATATCACAACAATGCATGTAGATGCGCTGCACAATGCAAGCCATGAATGGGCTCGTGCTATCGCAGAGCGTGAAGGGTGGGTGTTGTGGCTGTTTCCAAAAGTGTGGACGGCAGTTCGTGTGGTCGGGCTAATCAACATGCGTATTTTGAAGGGAGAATGAAAATGTTGAACTCGAAACGGCAGTTCATACTATACTTGGAATCTTCGACATTCATTTGACGTGCACCACTCTTATAGGTAGCTTTACAGAATGCATGCCAAACTTTTGAACAAGCAATGGAACCCTGTGAAAGAGACTGGCACAAATAAAGCAAAACTCTATCTGAAAAAGAAACAGTCCTTACATTCATCTCGTCTAAAACCACGCCGAGCAGCTAGATGCCCTCGCTTCTAATGCCAGCGCCACATCAGGCCCTCCATTGTTGTTCCTGGGGCCAAATACCAACCCATCATCCCAAATTGTAGTAGCAGATCTCCTGTCGGTATGACAGAGCCTGACCTTGACAGCGGCGGGAGGAGTATGCTTAATTCCCCAGATTCTGTAGACTGCGATGTAGTGTGAGGTGGACCGCGCTCACTTAAGCTGTGGCCATGGAGCACGGCAGTGAGGGGGGATCGAAGGTGAGGGAGAGATAAAGTGAGGTCTATTCTTTGCATGCGTTGGGTGAGATGGGAGAGAGTTGGATATTCAGATATCGATGAGGATTACGACGAGTGTTTGAGAAGGCGTCGCTCCTGCTTCAGAAGTTTTGAGGAAGGAGCGATCAAAGGCAGTAAAACTTAGCCTTGTGACCTTCACGACGTCCCATCGCCAGGACGGTCGACACGTAACAACAAACAATTGCACTCTGCCTCACCACCTCAAAAACACGTTTCAAAATGTCTCTCTCCAAAACATACCCCTCAACGGCTCCGCTGAGTCTGCGGCCGAGAAGAAAAAATCTCCGATCACGTGACAATCCTTCGGACTCCGCAAGCGCGCATGGCCACGCCACCAACATGCATCCGAAACCGTGTTTCTGTATAACGCAGGGGCAAAAGTCAAAAGTCCGACGAGATTCGAGAACCGAGGAGCGATTTTGACAACCGCCACGTATGCAGGGACGGGCGACACAGGAAGGCAGAAAGAAGGCGGAAGAAGGCAGATGAAGGTTTACGCGGATTCACACTCGGGTAGTACGAGTCCCGATGCAGCTTATTGTATCTAGCGACTAGTACTTGAGGCTATTTGGATAGGAGAAAAACGCAAACGTTTCGCTGCGTTAGTGATGAGGTGATGTTGGAGTTTTGGAATGTAGATGGTAGGACAACAGTAGTCGTGCGGATAGTGAGACTGCCAGTTTCTGTAGGCGCGCTGAGAGTCAGAATTGTTAAAGGCTGGCGATATAAGCGGTAAGATTGATAGAAATAGGGCTGCATATTTGGTGGTGTGGAGGATGAGGTGAGGGGGGAAGGCAAAATGATCGATTCTGAGATCAGATCGATGCTTTTTTTTTGTGGAGGTTTTGGTGCGGGCGCTTAATTCCGTATCCGGCCGCCAGCTGACCGAGGCTTTGATTATTCAACAAGGTTGTGGATTAGATATTCTGAAAGCCTTTGCTGACTCGAAAGTTCATCGAAAGAGTGGCACCATTGTGGTGGAAGTTTTTGCTAATTTTGAAAAGCGGCAGTGAGAGCTTTGGTGGTGCAGTATTGCTTGCGTGAAGGCGTTCTGTGCCACAAAGTTCTCAAGGGTCGTGGTGGGAAGGCACGAAGGAATCGAAGGATCACAAGCGAATCCTTCCGAACTCCAGCGATAGCGATAGTTGCATCAAGCAACAATCGGCAGAAAGTTCACGGCAAGGCATTGCCTGCCAGCCACTTTATCATTTTCACCAGCGCAATTTCAATCATTTTCCCGTCGCCATTCACAGAGACATTTCGAAACCTTAGTCATATGAGAGCAAGGCAGACTCACGAGTGTGGAGAGATGAGAGATCAGCCTCAGCCTCATCAACCGAGTGACAGGGGCCAGGGCATATGCACTATGAATAGAAAAAAAGGGTACATGGCGAGGCTGGGCGGATCCTCCAGAAACTTAGCCTCTTTAAGATCAAGCCCCGTCTCCCACTGCCCCGCACGCTCGTGCTATCATGAAGGGTATATGTTGGAGCTTGTGCAGGTGATGAGGAGGCTGTGAAGATGGGCGCGTAAAGATGGAGGTGAAGTGGTGATGCGTTGTGCAGATGATCTTTCTTTAGACTCACGACTGAGTCTGAATTCTTCCTTCAATTTGTTGCGCGTGGTCCGGGAAGGTGAATTCTTCAGCTCGAAGCCTCGCGTTAGGTGCGCGTATGTGGTGGTAGATCTCCGATAACGATTCATAAAAGGAAGAGTTGGTGACGGGTTTCGTCCTCACGGCGAGTTCAATAGCATTGTTCGCTACCATAACTAAACGTAGCATAAATGATAAGAGAAAAAGATGAAGGAGGTTGAATGAACCCGTGATCCTAATCTTCCTCCCGCGACGCAGAGTCCGTTGCGCGACCTACCATCTCATCCATAGGTTCGATATGGACAGCCTGTCGTGATGTCAATATTGGCTCTGCGTCCTGAACCTTGACAGGATTGAGAATAATGAAGGGGATGCTGGCCTTGCCCAGCCTGTCTATTGGAATAGCATGGATGAATGTGATGAGTTTGATGAGCACGAATTAAAAAATGGTATTCAGAATTCCTGTGTTTGAGCGCATGCATGCTGGATCTCCAGAATTGAGGGGGTTATCCATGGTCGGCGAGTCAAGCTCTCATACATCACGCGATTCTCGGTTCGCATTCACCCTATTTAGCTCTGAACAGCCAGGACCCTCTTTTCATGAACTCCGCATCAACCACAACCCAAGACTCAGGACGGACAAGGCTACAGGCTGCATTTGATATCGAGGGAGCAGCGACGACTATGCGGCCGGAAGTGTGAAGATAAGGCATCAGGTTGGCAAGAGGTTGCGACAGGCGATAGCCGCCAGAAGTTTGGGGTGTCGGACTTCCGTTCACTAACGTAGGAAGGACTTTGGCGAAATGTACTCCAAAGTCTGGACTGCGACAAGTCTTTTCATGGTTCCCGCATCTGATGCACTTCGATAGTTGAAACTCTTTGTGGATTGATTAACAGTTCCACTCCGTGGCATCGTTGTTGTCAAAGTCCGTTTCATCGATAGGAGAGAGGTGCTGGATTGGCCACGTCTCAGCGCACTGGTGTTGGATGTGCAAGGTCTGTTGAACGGGAGGGTTGGCAATTAAGTATCGGCATTTGACGTCGCCCGCGCTTGACGTCTGCTAACTTGGAGAGATTGAGTCCAGATGAAGCTTCATTGTCCTCGCCGCCCTGTTGCAGCGGACTTCATGCCCCGCGGCCATCTGCTGCTAGCGAACCAGTTGTCTCGCGCAACTATTCACGTGCAGCGCTGCAGAAGGATTCCCTCATGATTCGAATTGATTGGAGTGTTCTCTGCCTGTCTCAGTCATGCTTCGCGCCGGAACTGACAGCTGTAGCCCTGTCCAAAGAGGACAGGCAGCCAAATTCTTAATGCCCGAATATATTGAACAACGCGCACAATAATCGCAGAATGATCGCGAAAGTAACCACTATCCTCGTCGCCTCCTTGCCTGCCATTTGGATTGAGTTCTTACGACGTCAGCTTCGATGGCCTTCGAGAAGAAATCTCTGCAAGGAGTGCTGCACGTTGATTCCCGATACCGTCCTGTCAGGTCAGGCTAAATTCCCAGCGCTTCTTGGTGTTGCAGGTAGGATTACTAATGAAAAGGAGACTTCGACCAAAGCAGTAAACGGTCAGGCTGCTAAGTCAGCATCTTTGAGCCGAATGTTTGCGCCGAGACCGTTTGCTGTGCCGTCAAAACGCAGAGGAACAACAAGGCCCTGTCCCAAATTTCAAATGTTCAATGTGCATGCGCGAGTCAAGTGGTGCAGTCGTCCCAGGGTGCCGTTAGGCGCTGGAGCGTTGATCATCCTGACAGAAGCTCCTGACTCTACAATTGGTCGCAATTGGTCGTTGTCAGCATCGTAGACGGGAGCTTCACACAGAGCTGGAACTCCCATTTATCCATATGAACAAGACCAGTATCTCGGTTGCGGAACTTGAGGACCGACTGAAAAAGACGAGCGCCAACCTTGCTAACGGGATTCCGACCGTCTGGGTCACCGTAGCCCGACAGCCGCTTCTGTCGAGCTCACACGCCCCAAAACGTGGGTGGAAAGGATTGCGAGCAACCTTGTACGACACATCCCCATCAACCTGAAGGCGGCTCTTCCGGATCAATCCTCCCATCGGTTCCCCCCCTGGTGTGGGTGCAGTGTGGTGGTGCAAGAGGATGCCGCGCCACGCTCGAGCCTCAGATACCGGTGAAGATGGGGGACTTTCTGACGTGCGACATGCAGTAGCGAGTCCTTCGACTGCACCCTTCCTGTGAGTTGCGAGCCCGGCGCGGTAAGTTTCATAAAAGAGTTGAATCCTTCACCTCCACAGACATCATACCGACAGCAGATTATCTATGCCATTGGCCTGTTCGTTGCAACTATCTGGCCCTAGAGGGCTGATGGCGCGAAGCAAGGGCTTCACAAAGGGAAGCTTGGTTGACGTGTTCCCAAAGCTTTTGCTATGCTAAGAAATTAAGGCAATGCACACGAGCAGCAAAGGGGTGTGTGCTTGAAGTGAAGGTTGTCCGTGTGGAGATTTGCTGGGACTTGGCTGCGTGGGTGCGAGCAAGGGTCCCCATTAATAGCCGTCGCCTTCTTGCTCGGGGAGACTGCACGCCGAGCTTACGCCCGCAGAGGCCGATAATTCACATTTTGATATTCGATATGGACGAATGAGCGCTGCAAAGGGGGTTTCAGCGCGTGTTGGATTCTTTCAATTTCTTTCTTCCTCCACACTGCGCGGCTGCAACGGCTATGGATGTATCAGAGTCTCTCGACCGTCCACGACGTTGGACCATGGTTGTCGTGAGTTGCACGCTGGCACGCCAGGGATCCTGCGCAAGAGACTACACATCTGCCGCACCGCGCACCAATAATTATCGGGTCCACCAATGGTCTCTGGATCGTCGGTCGAGCGTGCTTGCCCGTCAACGCGGTGTGCAGTGTCAGGCATTATCTTCAAAATTGTCTGCAGGGGCAACCAAACCATCGCACAAAGCGGCCAAGCCAAACACCACCCGGACAAGAGAATCCCCCGCCGCCCCCCTGCAGTGCTGGACGCATCTCGCTGTCGATTCGGCATCGCTCAACATCGAGGCGACAGATACTCGGGCTCTCTTGCGCGATGACGGCATGCTGGCTCTGTGGGCGAGGTGTGACAAGACAGGCTCTGCATTTCGTGATCCTTCGGCGGTAAGCTGGCAGGCGGTGGTGTGTGCCGGTGCAGGAGGGCTGAGTGGCCCCGAAAATAGCGGATGCGATGAATGGTAGGCGTGACGGCTCACCTCTCACACACGCGCTCCCAAGCCACTCCCTCTTAGGAACAAAACTACCGCTTTACTGCGCTTGGACTGGTTTGATGCGGGAACGGTCCGCGACCTGGCGTTGCTGTGCCTTGCCCACTGAGAGCACGCTGCGCAGGCTAAGGAGTACATTCACCGTGCCCGGATTCCCCGTCGCCCTCTGCGGCTACTGGAACCGTTCGGTTGCAAGCCCTCAAGCCATGCCCGTGGGCTCAAGCTTTCTACCCTCGATCGCCCTCGATAGTCATGAGAGCCGCCTCTGCACTGCCATTGGCGTGTGCCTGGTCTTTTCTTCTGCCCAGCACTCCCAGTGAATGGCAGGGCGAGTCGAACCTTGCAGCTGCTGCATCTCATCTGCCTCCCCCCTCTACTTTTCCCGTTTCCTCGTTCTTTTGCACTAATCCCGTCTTCTCTTGGCCCAGACACAGCCTGCAGATATTTCAGTCTCCCCTCCACAACAAGCACGCTGGCGCAGCACCATCCATCTGCATCTATCGTCAGAAACCCGATTTGGAACGGCCGTGATCTCCCATTCTGGTTCGACGCCAATACGTTTCGGATCTCCCCTGGTCCACCATCTTTCTTTATTCACGCGCCTCATCCATCCTTATTTCTCCATGTTTAGTCCGCTGGCCTGCCCAGAGAGACATGAGCCTTAGTCCATCACCATCCTGCTGTACTACCGGATCTGGCACCTTCGCCGCTACCATCTCTTGAACCCCATTGCGCCCGCAGCTTTTTGAGCCTCGAGTAATCCTTCCCGCAACCCTCCAGCTCTTGAATATATACTCCTTCGTCGCCGCCTCTGTGAGCTATGTCGGACCCTAGTGAGACAGGCGGCCGCCCATTGGCCTCAACCATCCAGCAACCTGAAGGCAACACTCAACCACAAGCACTCCGTCGTAAACGTCGTCGAAGCTCTCAGTCATCGGATGAGCGCGTCGGCGGAACGAAGTCCACCTCATCACGACGTCGTCCAGGAACCAGGAAAGAGGCGTCGTTCGGCCCCCACGTCGGTTCCTCCCGCGGGGACAGTTCCACCATGCAACAGTCAACCAGCCCTACACAAATGTCGCCAGAGGTTACCACTGTCAACTACACGAGGACTGGACGCATCAGCAAAGCTAAAAAAGGGTTGAAAGTGCATAATTGTGAGTGCGGAAGGGTAAGTTAAATCTCCCAGTACCATTTCAGCTCCGCCATCCAGCTCCAATCTTTGGCTGAACACGATATGTCTGAATGCTGCCTCCACCGCATGTACCCTTTCCCCAAGCGATTGCTGTCAGCTTCGCCTAGCTTTCGCTTTAGCTTCTCCTTTCATATCGTCACGCGTATGTTAAGAGGGAAGATCACTAACAATGGCTTAGTCGTACACTCGTGCAGAGCATTTGAGGTGAGCCTTGACCGCTATTTAGCTATTGTGACAGCTAAAATGACTTTGCTCTGTAGACGACATCAGAAGAACCATAACCAAGATGCATTAGTCTGCGAGTTTCCTGACTGTGGGAAGACCTTTTTCAGACTAGATCTCCTGCAGCGACATCAAGAACGACAGTAAGCGCGTCGCTTTCGCTTGCAATCCCGGAAACGGAAAATGCTGATATGTAAACAGCAATGAAATCGAAAGGGACTCTCGGCGGCCTTCATTTATTAGTCAAGGTACAACCGCTGAATCTGAACCCCAAGTTTCTGCGCCGGTTACTTTACCGTCGCAGCTCGGGACGACAGTTACCCAAGTTTCACCATACTACCCGCAAGCCGTCTCTCCCATTCCAGAGTCGACTCCAGACCTAAGGTATACTTCAAATCAGTTTTGTGCTCCTCAGATTCCTTCCTCAGCTTTTGGTCCTCTCCTTCGTCCTCTTCCAAATTCCAAGTGAGTTTCAACTTGTACATCAGATACTACTCTTTCCTTTTTTTCTTTTGTCCTATGTAATGTATCGTACGGCTGCTTACGTTTTATTCAGTACAATGAAAGGTCAGAGGTCGTATCCTTCAAGAAGTCAGACCGCCGTTACAATTCCGGTGGGAACTGATGGGCTGCAAACCGGCATTTCCTGGAATGATCCTTTCAGCCAATCCCCAAACTACTCTTCGTCCAGCGGGTATGGGTCTCCCGTCCCCGGCGCAAATGACTATGCAAACATCTTTGCGCACCCTCCGTACGCCCCTGGCTCGAACCGCACTCGCACCTCTTCCAATGCATCATTCATCGAACCATGGGGTTATCCGTCGCGATCCCCAACCTCTGCGACCTCTACCATGGCATACACCTGGACATCCAACGATAAAAGCCCGGTTCCCCCCAACCTTTCGTTCATGACCACCTCTTCCTATCCGATGACGAGTGTTCCCCTCTCTGCTGGAGCCGACCCAATGTCGGGTTACATGCCATTTGGCCCAAAGTCAATGGCACAACGAGATGAGGAGGAGCAGAATTTTTTATTTCCTGAACAGTCTTTCGGTATGGGCATCGCAAGCACCTACCCCTATGATCAATATCTGAACAATTACTGGAGCTTGTTTCACCCCTCTTTTCCCGTCGTCCATCGAGCTACCTCTGACGGCGTAACCGCGTCCCCAATGCTTCATGCCGCCATGATCGCTATCGGCGCGCAATACTCTAGCGACCCAAGCGCCAAACGAAAGTCGCGAATCCTCCACGATCGATGCTTGAAGCTGTTGGACAAGGTATGACTCTAGGTGCAAGTCGAAAGCGGTCACTAACATGAAGTAGAGAGACATGGACATGCTTACCGAACCAGAGCGACTCTGCGACTACCAAGCTCTTTTCCTCGTTGAAGTCCTCTCCCAATATCGAGCCCGCCGTGCAGCTAAGACCCTTACCAACCGGTTCGAGACAATGTATCAGAAGGTACGTAGTTAAGGAGACATAAATATTCATTGCTGACGACATGCAGTTTTCTCAAGAGTTTAGGGTCGTTACGTCCAGCATCGTTGAGACTCTTTCTGCTCTCCCTCAGAACGAGAACTCGGCCTTCGAACACTGGACTCACTGGATCAACCTCTCTGGTCAACAAAGGCTCTTCCTCTGCTGCTACATCCTCGAATATCAGCAAGCTACTCTTCTTGCGCGCCAGCCGCAGTCTTCCGTCATACAAGTTACCGGGTTTGACCTTCCTTTCCCTGCAGCGGCGGCTCTTTGGGATGCTACAAACGCGACGGAGTGGGCAATGCTTGCAAGACAATACGTCCACTTCCCAACATACGTCTATGAGGTCATGTCAGACATGAGTCTCGCTCCTCTCGATACGTTCCAGTCGTCCCTCCTCATCGCGGCTCACTATAACCACTTCAACAACACTACCTCTTATCTCTCCCCTCCTTCGTTCCCTCCCATTGATCACCTTCTTGACGCCTCCCCGATCACTAAACACCAACTCCTCACTGCCAAACTTCTTCAGGTCACTCCCATCCGCGCTCTACTTGCAGTTTCCGGTGAATCTTGGATCTTGTCGGAGAAGGTTCCTTCCATTGCGGCATTCTCCAGCTTCAAGGCCACCTTGAAGACTTGGGTCAACGGTCTCTGGGCTTCTACAACTGATGGCCAAAACCAGGCCGTGAAGGATGCACTCAAGTTGGCTATCAATATCCTTCAAGACGCCATGACAATTCAGCCTCAAGATCTTCGACTTGAACTTGGTGCCGACATGGGACTCTACTTTGCCGCCTTGGTCATCTGGGCCGTCACTGTTGCTGCAAATAGTCGCATCAACCCACCTCAATCACAAGGCGCGCCTCACCGATACCCATCCCACTCTCCTCTTCCGTCCCAGCGCTCCTCCGCCCACTATCCTTCGACCCCAAGTCACTTCTCCACTAACACCTCGCAACCGTCACAATCCCCGAACCCCATTCACCCTACAACAATTGGTCTCATTCTACCCTCACTCACCTCTCCCACACCGCCTGCCACCTCAAACAGCATGCTGCACTCGGATATCACAATGACCTCGATAAATTTTATCAACAACGCCAACGTTGAAGTCGAGCTTCTTGGGATGGTCCCGCAATGGCCTCGCGACGTCGCTCAATGGCGACAGGGTTGCGAGGCGCTCATACGCTGGGTCAAGATGCGACTCCGAAACGGCGCACTGGAAGGTCGAGACAGCATTGTCAGCCCTGGCCCCACCAGCGCCGGCACTGGTCGTGGTGGCGATGGGCTTGGTGAACTTCTTGACGGTGTGGTCGGTGTGTTGGAGAAGGTGATGGGTCGAGGTTGGGAAGGTTGGAGTGTCTAACCTCCCTATCTCTTCCCTTCTCAACGCTTTTTAGATACGGCTGTTTTGAATTTTTGGAAATTTCTGAAGTTTGGTGGATTTTCTTTATGCGACGTATGGATATACGCATGGATGAAAATCAAATTTTCCATCCTTTTGTTCTTTTCGCATTTCCTTTTTCTTTCTTCCCTCTCTTGTCGTCTTCTTGGATGAGCTCATGGCATAGCGAGGTTCAAATCATTGAAATTATAAAACGGCATATGGGCATGATTGGTATGAATGGGTTTATGAATGATGTTGAGCATTTTGGGATGGTTTTCGATATACCCTCATCTTTTTCTTCTCTTCAACTTTGGTTACCTTTGTTCGTCTTCGTTCTTCCTCGAGTCTGAGTTCGCTCTGCTTTCAATCTCTGTACTTTTATTTGCGGTCTCTACATTTACTTCTTTTTATCTCCGCAAATTCTGTACTTTTATGGGTATTTCGCACTCCTCGCAGCTTTGCAGGGCTTGTATTACTAGTGTTTACCTGATTTCATTCCTTTCTTTTACCTTCTTGCCGAGCAAGAGATATTAGTGAGTGCTAAATGAAGCATTCACATCCACAATCAAACACTCATACCAAATTTCAATATCGTCTTCATGTTCTAAGTGATTTTCCTATGTCTGCCAAATTTGTCTCGTTATCATCCGACACTTCAGCAATTACGTGTTTCTACCTCAAGCAAAAGGTAAGCTGGTTCCTGTCTTCCGCTTGATCGACAGCATCAAACTGACCGGTCGCACTCAGTCCCAGACTTTCGAAACCACTAAGAGATCTTGATTCCACGTCATACATTTCGCCCCGTATATATATGAGTCGACGGGCTCGTCTTGAATCCTTCGTAGTCCTATAGACAATTCACGAATCAAGACGTCCAACGCAAGGCTGGAACCAAGAACCAAACCTGTTACTGAAACCTCTCCAACGGCCTTAGGCAGAAATCCTCTTGTTCAAGATCACATCCAACCTCGTCTACGTGAACTCACTTCCCGCCCATCATGTCCTCCGAATCAAGTACCCCCAAGACACATCACAACATGCTTCTGACCCACCTCCGCACATCCTCGCACCTCCTAAACCGCCTCCTCTCCCTACCCTCCCAACCCTATATCCACCAACAACCCTCAGACGGTTACTTCTTCCTCGAACCCACCAGCCTACGCTTCCGACGACATATTGCCGGCAAGAACGTGTCCACTTGGACGGATGAGCAGAAAAGAAATATGAAAGAAGCATTTCAAAGGAGTTATGAGAGTTTGGAAAATTGGATGAGGGAAGCGGAGAGTGTTGGTAAAAAGGTTTTTGTTAAGGACCATGTGCTTTGGATGGTGGAGCCTGTCAGTGAGACGAGATTTTTACATGGGATCGATAGTGAGGGCGAGGAGCCCTTTACTGTCGGCCCGAACTCGAGAGAGAATGATGGAGGGGGGAGGACAGGAAGCGGTCCGAAAGAAATGAAACTTGTTTTCCGGACACAGTGTTGAAGAAGTGGAAACCCACATTCCTGATCAGACATCCCGCGTTAGCGTTTCCCTCGAGCCTGAGAACCAGTATCGAGAATGAGGGACTAGATGTAGCGCTCAAAGTGGAAGGCGTGCATGCGTGGGAGATGAAATATCACTGGTCTCGCGTGCTGTATGACTGGTACGCCACTTCTCTCGCCCCGACAGAAAAATCCATTAGAATCGAAGGTGTAGAGTGGCCGATCGTCCTCGATGCAGACGATATTCAGAATCCGTCACTTGTGAAGAAATATGCGACGATTGCGGGCTTGGATCCCGAGCGAAGTTCAGTTCGAATGGGAACCAGCAAGCGAGGAGGAGTTGAGTAAGATTAGTAAAATGGAAAAGAAAATGAAGAGTACGATTTTGGGGAGTAGTGGGATTGTACCAGAGAAGACGGCTGAGGGGTTGGATTTGGAGAGGGAGAGGGAAAAGTGGAAGGTGGAGTTTGGCGGGGAGTTGGGGAAGAAGATAAGGCAGTGGGTGGACAGGGCAGTGGAAGATTATGAGTATTTGAAGGAGAGGAGGTTGAGAGTTTAGGTGGAGAATGGCCGGTCATGCATCCTTTCGCGGTTTGTGTTAGACCCAGAGATCGCAGAGCCATGCTGCTTTTGCAAGCTTTTCCGCCCAGTTTCCGGAAACCGCAGAGCCATGGCTCTCGTCCGACTCAGATTTTAGACCCAAATACAAAATTTTAGAGAACTAGGCCATCAGGCAGAGTGTTGATGAAATTTCGAATCCCAGAATCGCAACCGAAAGGTAATCACCGGCCCTCACAATTGAGTGTTCGTGTAAGAAGCAGAGAACCTAGAGAGCGAAGGGGTTTACATATTTTCTCACGAAGCCTAGGCTCACATACTACCCTTCCAATACTCATAGTACCTTACCTTCCCGGCACGTGAGAAGCCCTGCAATCTTTCAGCATTCGAAAGGGGAATATATACACTCATTTCCTGCCTCTCCCTTGTATTCTTTCTTCCTTCACAATACGATTCGCGGGACATGGAGACAGAAAATGGACTTGCGGGCTGTTTATGGCGCCGTTCCAAATATATATATATATTATTTCGGCAGAAAATTTGATGATGGGACTCGCGAGCTTGGAATTCGACTAAAAAGGGAGGATGGGTTGTGTATGGACTTGGCTCTGGGTTTCTCAGGTTCTTTCCTTTAACTCCGGCTTCCTTCTTAATTACATGATCGTATGCAACATGCACGGCAACATCACATGATTCTTGTCAAAAAAAAAGCTCTGGTCAGGAAGCATAGGGCTTGCGGGTTTGGTATTCGAATAAAATGACCAAGTACGCTCAGAATGGGCCTGGCCTGGGAGTCTCAAATCTCTTCCTTAATTCTTCCTCCTTCACAATTTAATCGTATACGGGAAACCAAAACTCATAAGAAGCATCGACATGGTTCTTGTCTAAAAGTAGTCACTCATGAACATAAGCTTTGCTAGTTTGACTTTTGACAATAAAAGGAGGATGATACAAACATGGACTTGGTACTGGGTGTCTCAGATCTCTTCCCTCAATTCTCCATTCCTTCTTTGCAATACGATATTGTGCGGGAAACCAAGGCTCGTATGGCCTATCGTCATAGATCTTGTCTAAAAAGAGGAACAACGCATCAAATGGGAGCTGCGGGTTTGAGCTTCGACTAAAAGAAGGTGATAATATGAAGTATGGGCTTTGTTCTGGGTGGCTGGGAGCAAGACAGTACCAAAAACCTTGGCCTCCACGTGAAGACTTCAGGTTGAATTGAGTAACGGTCTATGGGGTGCTTGCGCGTCGTGGATTGCAACGAAATGAAGGTTGAAGTGATGAACGGAACACGTCCTTCTCACAAATGCTGTGGCGTTTCGGTGTGTTCTAAAAAGCGCCCTTTGTTTGGTTTGTTGAGTTGGTATTTCATTGCCAAAATCGTTCGACCGTCCTCGTATGGATATGATAGTAGGGGTCGGAATTCGCTCGCAGGTATGGAGGAGAAAGACCGGTGCAATGGTGCTGGTTTTTGAACCTATTCAATAGGTGTCGCCCCATTCCAGCTCCAACGGAGAACTACAAGCGTCATCATCTTCAAAGCCCTTGTTCCAATTATACATTTTCCGTAATTGCGACTACAGGAAGCTTTATAGAGCTAGAGCAAGGGATCTAGATAGACGAATTGGGACTCGACTGGAAATACAGGGTAGGGTGCAGGTTCAAGTCCCTGATATGCCACTTCCGAACGGGCTTTTGTCGATGAGAGAAAGATAGGGAAAGCCAAACTCAAACGAGCTTCGGGTTAGAGTCACAGTGGTGTAAGTGTGCTGTAGGAGCGGATATGGTTCTGGCCGTATGGAAACATCAAGCCAAACCTATGCTTGTCTCAGACATATGCGTGCTGTTGAAATAGTGTTAATTGACGACACATGGATTGCAGGTGCATTGAGTTGCAGCCGCTGTGAGCGGTGGAGGAAGAACGGAAGGGTACGAAGTGGCCGAAAGTCTTGCGTGGGTTGGATTTAGAGACGAAGGTACGGTTCGATGACGCTGAGTTTCGACCCTATCCGATAATGATTAGCATCTCCCTACGAACCCGGTAATAAACTGGCCCCCTCTCCTCAATCTTGCCGTCAGGATCGTCCACCAGCAGTACCAGCCATGAGCTCATATCCACCCTTGTTTTGAATTCCGGAACCAGCTCCTCCCACATACTGTGGCAATTCAAGTCATTTCAGTCCCCAAAATCCGTCCTCAAAGTTCCAAGCGTAGTCTGGGGGAGTCTCTGAAAAGGGGTATTTATGCACTTTTTCAAACAATCCTCGAGCGTAGCCACACTGCTTACGTGCCACCTTCTTCTCCGAGCCCCAACGCCTTTCGTGCCCAACATGTATATCATCCTGCTCACCCGTTGGCTTTTCATTTTCTTCCACGCACCCCACCTTCTGGCTGATTCGAAGATAAAATAATTACAAGAAATGAGCAAGCATCGTTCAAAAAGTTCTGCATGGTGACGCATGATTTTGGATGTCTGGCTCGAAAGGGGAAACAAAATTACAACCTCAATGAGTAGATGGAGAGTTGAAAAACTTCGACATGCCTGCCATGAGCTTGGAGAAGCTTGCTTCGAATCAGGCATCTGTAAATACGTGCAGGCTCGCAGGCATTTCTTTTTCTCTACTCACATACACTTTTTTTCGATTAAGAATATAAAAATGGAGAGAAACAGTAGCATGGTTCAAAAATCACATTCCTACCGGAAAATGGTGCTGGCTGTCCTGCCTGTGAACCAAATTAGACCCACAAAAAGTTTATATGAAGATACAAATCTTGATCGGGCCCACTTATGCGCCGAAAGCAACTCGTAAAAATCGAATGCAAGAGATGGCACATCATGCTGGTTGTTCTGGCTGCTCTGGCTTGGAGGGAAACAAAAATCAAGAGCGGATCGAGTTTATGGGGTAATAAAGACTGGATGCAAATAGCAACACGGCGTCCACTGTTCCGGCCGGAGCCAGGACCAAATTGGTAGTCCAAACTCACATGTACCGAGAGAAAGCGTTGAGATCGCTGTCATATTTCGTTCGCTGTCCGACCCGCTGAACAAACAAAATTGTGAGTACCACGAGTACATAGGACAAAAATAATAATTGGACTGGGCCATGTACATGTGCTGAGAGCGGCTTCGTTCAAAACACACGAACACAATTGAGAATGGTGTTTGCTGCTCGCCTGGACCGCAACACAAAACCCAGATATACCGTGCACCATGGTTTTACGGGAAGACCAAAAGTTCTGAGCGACATCCTATATGAGATTGGAGAAACTTGGTTGAGTACATATGAAAGCAATGTCATCTAGTGTTTGCTGTCTGTCCTGGCCACGAAAAGCAAGCATGCACAGGTGATGCACTGGAATAACCTTAGGCTTAAGGACATGAACGCTAAATATATGATGCTCGCTGTTCGGCTTGCGAACCCAATATACAGACCGAGAAATATCATGGATCTCCAATTGCTCAGATCAACTTTCTCCACTCTCCGAGCGGAACTTTCCTGAAGCACATAGTTCCAGGCCTTATGGAATCCCTCATCAGGCCGAGAAGAATCCAAAGTACAGTAGATCCGTCTCTTCGAGATATAACAAGCACCGAATTGTTAACCGCATGTTCCAGAGAAACCCTTCCCAACCTCCACTTTATACTCATGGAATTCATTATCCTTCCTCGCACCAGAACTAAAAGTTTATCACGTCTCATTCATGGAGATGCAAAATCAGGGAACACTAATAATCACGTGCTCCAAGAAACTTTACTCTAAATAGTAATTCCGCAATATATGCTCGGAAGCACAAAACCTCGACTCCTAAGATGTCACCGAGCAACCTTCGGACGTACACAAAAGAAGTTGGAGAGAACTCGATGAATTGAAACTAAGAAGAGCTATCGTACATAAACAGCTAGCAAGATGAGCTCTGAGAATGATTTGTAAGCTGTATAAGGATCGACAGGGGGAAAGAAGGATTGACAAGGGGGATCAGCGCTAACGCTACTCGGTTACATAAGATTTATGGGAAGTGAAATAGCAGACACCCCTGATTCATATGGTGGACGAGACCTGATTCAAATAATAGGAAACCATACTTCATGGAGATTTCCCTTGGTCCGGAGACAGGGAAAAGGACCGGAGACTCGAATACACTGGTGAACTTGAGAAAAAGCGAACAATATATCATGTGTATACTGAGAGAAACCCGGTTCCAGGCACATTTTCCAGCAAGTAGATGCCGTTCCTTGTCCGCAGACTGAAAACAATGTCCGTGAAGAGTCATGCTGCTATCAAAGTTCAACACAAGCAATTCCATGTCCTGGGAGAAACTTGCTTCAAAATTTCCCCTCAACCAAGCTTACGGCATTTCCTATCCGTCTGGTCGCAGAACAAAGATCATACTCGCAGAATTGAGGGAATGACAAATGGATACGGCATCTTTCAATGTCCTTGGAGAAACTCGGTTCAAAATTCCGAAACTCGACGTTCATGGTGTTCCTCGTCCTCCTGGTTGCAGAACATAAGATTGATATCGAAAATATCACGCTCATATCTACAAATAGCGACAAAGTAGTTTATAATATGAGAAAAATCGGTTCTAAAAACGCACACGACGTTGTCAATGGCTTTCCTTGTCCGTCTAGCTGACGAAAAAGCTCTTCTCGGAAAGTTCATAGGAACAACGCACCTTGTTCATGTCCTGGTAGAGCATTTCCTATTCCCTTGCCGTGCACCAAAAGTGGCACCTCTAAGTCTTTCATGCGGAGACCAAAAATTGCTGGGAAACGATTCATGTTTCGGGAGAAAGTCGATCTAAATATCTTAACATTATTAGAACTACGGATTTCGCCGTCTACCTGGGCGCAAACTGGATAACTCTCGTGAAGTCCATACGAACCCAAAGGTATGACACCCTGGGCTTATGTCTTGAGAGAACTTACTTTCAAACCCATCCATCCTTCGATTAAAGCGGGTTCCATTGTCCGCCTGTTGGCCCAAAAACACCTGGCCATACCTTTATGTGGAGATTTGATATCTCGGAGAAAACAACGCATGTGCTGGGAGAGCTTTGCTTCGAAATTCGATCGTCAACGTCCATGGTGTTCTATTGTCCCTTCTGTCCGCAAAACAAAATCACTCCTCTTGAAGCTCGTAAAAGCCAAAACTCCTGCATCTAGTGTTCATGCTCTAGGAGAAACTTCGTTCCAAAACCAACCCGGTATGCCGTGAATGGCGTTCCCGTCTCCCCGGTTGTAGAACGAAACACTCACAAAGCTTTTATGTGGAAACATTTCATTGAATATGGACTCAACACATGTGCGAGAGAAGACTCGGTCCAACGTGGTCACATAGCTAGCAATATGAAGTTCCCCATGTCCCTGGCCGCGGAAAAAAAAAATCATCGTTGTTGACTTTATCTGGTGCAGAGATCGAAATGTGCACAACAACGGCCTATGTGCGGAGCTAACCTTCGTTCAACCCACAAAAAAAGACATGTGCATCAGATAATGTTGTTCCCCGTCCGCGTGCCCGCATAATAAGAAATATATCTTCTCTTATGTACGGAGTTCCTAAATTGAATACGAGACTATCTATGTGGTGGAGAATCTTGGTCTACCATTTCAAAAATCCACTGCCATATCTGTCATGCCGTCTACCGTCCGTCTGGCCGCAGGAACTAAGCCCACCCACGAGAAGTTTATGAAGATATCCAAAATTAATTGTAATCCGCCTGATGTGCTGGAAGAATCTTGGTTCAATCCTTCAAAAACAAACGTCCACATTTTATTGTTCCCCGTCGGCCTGACGACCTTTTCTCACTCCTCCAGACAAAAGCCAATTTGAGCCTTTTCTCATCCTTCTTTCCCAAATCCCCCAAAACCAAAACGGGTATACCAAACGTGCATGTAGATCTCAAAAAACCGAACCGAAAAAGTCAAAATGTGCTGGGAGGATATTCTTCCAATCCTCCAATAATCAACGTTCCATTCTACCAATGGTGTCCGCTGTCCCGCCTGGCCGTACAATAACAACGCATCAATCCCATCTTTAAGAACATGGAGGGATCAAAAACTGGAAGAAGAAAAAGTTAATGTGCTGGGAGAATCTTGGTCCATTACTTCAAAAATCGACATCCGCTTCTCCCGATAACGTTTGCTGTCTCCTAACCGTAGCACGAAAACAATAGTTGCGAGGATTAATGCCGAGATACAAAATCGAAAACGAACCTTGGGTATGTTCCGGGGATTCCTGCTTCAAAAAGGTCACGCGATATATTGCCATGGGAATTGCAGTTCAACCTGGAGGCAGAGATCAAAAAGCATTCCAGACATGGGAATGCGGAGAGGGGAAAATGGGCTAAAGCATCGGTTAACGTCCTGGAGAGAACCTTGACCTAAAACCGAATCTAGGGCTTCTTTAAGTGTTCTCCCTCCGAACTTGTCATCGAACAAAACTTCCTCGCCTAGATTGCTTGGAGATATGAAAGATCTGCGGGAATTGTCGTATATTCGAAGAAGCTCGGTCTAGGAAGATAATGAATTTCACTTTATGGGACAACAAAGGACATACTAAGATTGACCATGTTCTGGGCGAGAGTTTTGTATTTGGAAAGTATGCTAGCATTTGAACATGGAAGAAGATTTGGGTAGTTGGAACATGGTGGGATTCCGTTATCGAGATACGGATGATCACCAACAAAGCTTGATGATTTGCAGCTGCATCCTTGCGGTGCTCCTTATGATAGGATCTTCCTTCTTGTGACCCTGAAGAAAGCGGAATTCGGATGTTTAACTATCGCGGATATTGAAAAAATGATTGGAGAGCTTTGAGGCGCCGCCGCCGGGACCTAATTTGGAGCTGTAAACGAATCTGTGCGCTACTAGATGCCCTACGCGGAGATGAAGCCGCAGTTTGTTGCCACGGCTGTATTCAGCCGGGAGACAGAGGAGAGGAAAGGCGAAAGAAAGAAAAGAGCAGGTAGAGGAAAGGAACAGGGCCAGACACAAACGGCCCTCATTTGAATGGACGAGGCTTCAAGGTTGCCTCCTCGATCCCGCTACATGATCGCTCAATGATGCGGTGAGACGTGGAAGAAGGACCAAGGTGTCCGACCTGGAAGAGAGTTTTGCGGTGAGAGCGAGACTCTCCACTGCGACGGTTCGCATACTTGCAGTTACCCCGCAAGGCAAACAGTGGTGAAGAGGCATCTCAACCGCCTCCGAGTTGGGGATCCGTTGTGATTGGAATCGAGTACTACTCATTCAAGCTGGCAGAACCCGACAACCAGACCGGCGGGATGATGTCCTGTTTCGGCAATGGTTCGAGGGGATGCGAACGGTCCCCGATCAACTGAGCAGTATTCCACTTGTGACACAGAGCCCAATGGAATGGCCATCTAAGCACGGCCTGAGTGGAAGGGTCCTGTGAACCGGGGTGGTGGGTAAAATCAGGCTGACTTGTGGGCCTAATATCAGACTGCATTATCGGGACCAGCAAGTTCGCCGACCAAAGAATGCGAAGAAATATTCGGACCGTCGGTTTTAGCTTGTGGAAGGCGACAGGAGTGCAAAGAACTGGCGTGAATTGATTCCAACCATCGTAAAGGGAATCACGGAGATTGCGGTTGCCCCCAAAGAGATTGGATATGGAGAAAACGAGAGCTAGGGATGCCAGCAGAGCAAAAGGTGGCTTGCGTGAAGCGTTACAGTGCTACGAAACCGCGTTGGGATTCCTGCAGAATCGAGGTCAATGTGACGAAAGTTATTTGAGTGGCATGGGTTGCATCGGTGAATGCGTACACTTTGCTTCCCATTCGATAGCGACCCAAAAGCCGGGGCGGAAAATTCTTAGGAGCCCTGTGTTACCTCCTTCCTTGTGGCCCTGTCATCTAATGCGATCAATGGGGAAATTGATAACGACTGACTCCTGAGTCGCTTTGTGAAGCGTCGCAGACTCGCAGGCCACATGTTCTAAACCGTGAGTGATCGCCGATTGTTATCCTTTGTTTTGAGGCGCAGGGCACAGATACTGGCACCCACCAGCTTGTTATGTTCCCAGCTGAAGGCTCCTACTCCACAAATGGTGGTGAGGCGTTGTGTCATTCACTCTTCTCGAGCCCGACTGCACGGTTTAGCTAGAACTATTTGAACTTTATTCGACCCGGAGACCATTGTATCGGGTCAACATCAACCCACAACAGTGGTTCAAACTAAATTGAAACATTATAATGAGAAAGCAAAAGAGTAAGGACATAAAATTAACGGCAGAAGCAGGTTCCCTCCCCACCGCCGAATTCGTCCTTCCAATCTGCCTAGGTGGCTAGCGCAAGGGCGAGACGCGATGCGGTGACGAAGACTGTTAAAGGCTAGACCCGGCCGTGTAACCTTTGATCGTCGCATTCAAAAGCAGGATGTGCATATCCTGCCAACTTAAGACCAGGATGATGGCGCGTGCAGGAGGAGCGAAACGCATTGAACACGGGGAACTGTCACCTGCGCGACCCCGGATAAAGTGTCCTTGCACTGATTAACCTAAAGCAGAAAGAAGCACTGTTCAAAGTCACGATTATCGCCCTGCAGCCATTTAAAAACTGTCATAAAGTTTTCAAACCCCTCAATCCCTAGTCTCGCAAAAATGTGGAAACGCGGGGTTTTGTCGGCAGAAGCAAGCCATGTTGCTTGCTTTTACATTTCTCGCGCAGGTTGTGATACGTTAAAAGTTCGATTGGCGGTGGGGTGAGACCCTGATTGGACGTTGGATAGTTTTGGCCCCCTCTGACCTGCGTCTGAAATACTATGTAATGACGGCGATAGCCAGTACTTCGGAGGTGGCACCAAATGGAGGGTACCGAAGGCTGACTTACAGATGCTGTGACGTCCAGATCATGGCACGTCAAGGGCTGAGTTCCATGATATCTGGAAGCCCTCAATGAAACCAAAGTCTCTTTGGCAGGATAACCTTTTCTGGCTATGCAATTCATTCTGTTTGCATCAGCTTTCTGCATGTAGGATTTTCGGGCAGCCATTGTCACTGTATCTCTGGGGGTGTGCCCGTGTGCCGCCGTCGCCGATGTTGACGTGTTTCAAAGCTTCATTGATTCCCACGTGTTGGAGACGAGGATTGACAGATTGGTTTGAATGGCGTTCTTGGGAATAATGGTGATAGGTTAGGTTATCCCGCCCTTCCTAAAGCAGTATGATTAGCGAGTGTGATTTGGTGATCGTCGACACATCAAGCCCGGGATCAGCGTTGAAATCCATGCGTCGGGCATAGGGCAAAAAAGGCAGTCTCGACGGCTAGGGCGGTGGTGGTGACGAGTCAAGGAATCTGCATGCTCCTCCTCAAGCGAGAGCCTTTACCGTGACGACGATTCCGTTCGGGGAATAGACGTACTGTGGTATCCGGCATATATATTGTACATTGTCAGTGCGCAGTGGGGGCCAAGGGGGCTTGAAATTTATAGTATTACTAATCAAAACTTTGTGTATCCTCCTTCTGCAGCAATTACAGCCTCACAACGCTCCTTCATACTATCTATTAATTCGTTGAGCTGTTCTTTTGTAATAGAGTCCCAGCCAGCTCGTACAGCAACCCAGAGCTGATCGTATGAGAGCTGTACGTCCCCGTACGTCATCTCAATGTAGTCCTTTATCCAGTTCCAAATTGTCTCAATTGGATTTAAATCTGGCGAGTATGCAGGCCAAAAGATTGTATGTATACCTCGCGATAATAGCTCCTCTTTTGTAGAGGCAGCTGAGTGGCCTGGAGCTCCGTCTTACATGAATTGTAGATAAGGGTTCATTCGAATCTAACCATGGATAAGAGGGACTACCCTCTCACAGTAAGAAGTCTTGTTAATACTTCCCTACTCCTTCTCCTAGAAGAGGCAGGGTCCCTTCTCATCGTTAGCAAAGCAGCCCTAGAACATCCACCCACGCCTTTTTCTAATCTTATCCACTACATAGGTATCAACCAATTCCTCTCCAGCGCGTCTTGTAACCCACTGCTTTTTATGCCTTCCACCTGTTACCTATGTTTCGTCGCTCTAAAGAATTAAACACCACTGCTCCTGCGTCCAGTTGACGTGATTTTGTGCCCATTGTAAGCGTATTCGTCAGTTCTCAGGCGAAAGAGGTGGTTTGGCTCTAGCTACATGACGCGAGTAGCCTCGTTTTCGAAGGGCATTGCAAATGACGTATTCACCAACTTGCCAGTCAGAAAATGGCCCACTAGCAAGTTGGAGATAGCTTATTAATCTGCCAGTGCGTGAGGAGCAGACGAAGACCTCTAGCTGATCCACTTACTCATTTATAAGGGTTGGATTTCGACCAGAACGTTTCTTTAGGGTGACGCGTTCACTAGTGTCCGCGTACTGAACTTGTCTGCGCGTAAAACCAAGGAGGTTTGTAATAAACTGTTAAGAATAGCCTGCCAATCGTAAGGTTTGAACTTGAAGGCGTTCATCGCGATTGAGGTGTTTTGAAGGAGGTGTAGCAGGCATTTTGATGGAATATGAGAGATGTGAACAGTGAGAATTGAAAAAAAGGAGATGAAGAAGATACATTGAATACTATACAAACCGGCATATTGATTGGTGTATTTAATTCTTGTGGCGCGGCCAGGGGCCCCTGCAACGCATTGACAATGTACAATATATATGCCTGATACCACAGTAGCCGTGCATTCTCATAAGGTTCAATGACCCCAGAGTAGAGTTGAGCTGAATCGTTACTAGCTCTCGGGGTGACGATATTAAGTTCATCAGACGCACCCGTCCTCAACGCCTTGGATTTGGATCCCAATTTTCGTTTCACATCGCGCCCCCATCATACCCCAACGTTAGCCTCGCCTGATTGTGTGGTGCCCGTTATCATTGGTGGCCGCGAACACGTGAATTTAGGTAACGTTGACACCTATTTGAATCTGATCCCAGCAACCATCAATTCAGGGTCGTCTCATTGTGGATAGTGCTGACGTCCATGTAGTTGCTGCGCTATTCATGGTCTGCTGGAGATATAAGGACGAAGTCCTCCTTCATACTGCTTTCCTAAACGCAACTAATTAATGCATCGAACCAGTCCTTGGATACTCAAAGGAGTTGTATGTCCCGTTCCTTCAACTTTTCCGTTCTCGATTCCTGAGGCAATAAGGGGGAGAGACTTGCTCGAAGTATAAAAAAGAGGCTCGAAAGAATGAATGCCACAGCAATTACCTGATTAGATGCAAAGTGCTAACTATTCTTCGTTCTAGTCGCGCTCGAGGGGAGATAGACCGGAGCGGTGAACGGTCGGGCGCGCGGTATTCTGCATCGAGATGCAGGAAACGAAGCCCACGACGTCAGTGACGCGTCTGTCAGAGGAAAACTTGCGATTGCATAACGCCGCATACCCAAAGGTAAGACCGTTTAAGGAAGAAATGAATTATCGGCTAACTTCAAACCTCTAGGATGACGGATACTTCCAAGTAAACCTTATCCGCGAAGAGCGGGCTCGCGCATTCGAGCAAGAGATGTATCGGCAGGTATTTGGTGATATTGACGGATTGGAAGATGCAGATTTTAACATTGAAGATGGAGATATAGCTCTGAGGAGGACGGCTTCCCTCGACGCACTTAGGCTATATCACGGTTCATTCGCTTCCTCACAAACACCTATGAACAGGTTCATGACTCTAAGCCCGGCCCATGATACGCATCCTTGGTTGGCGAGGAATGCGATGGACGAGGCAGGAATCGGTCATGGAGATCTAGAAACACTGGATCTCCGAAAGCTTGCGTCTGAGATGGTCAACTCTGAAGAACCACCGAATACCACCCAGGAAGCGAGCATGGGAAGCCTGCAGCCTTCTTCTGATACGCTGTCAATCTCGCGGTTCAAAGAAATTAGGAATGCGAGGAAAGAGGGACCGAGAACTCGGAAGCGGATTGGGATTCGAAAGCATAATTTGGTCGACCGGTCGAAGACGCCTCAATCGAAACCGCCCAACGCAGGAAAGTGATTGTAATTTGGTTGACACGTATGTCTATGACGGGGATGGATCGGAGTCAAAATTATCTCTTGGTGGGAAAATGTTTGGGGTCTACCTTGTAATGAGTATGGTAACGCATGGCTGTAATTATAAACAATTTGTTTAAAAGAAAAGCAAGAGCTCGTAGCGCTAGAATATGGACAGTCGAGTGAGTAACAAGGAAAAGGAATTATGAAGGAATTGAACTGGCTTGGACCCCGCCTGCCTGCACCGTGAGCTGTCGAGACTAACATCTGTCACGTGTGGCTATCAGTGAGACCTTAATGCCGAGGATGCTCTTTTCGCCGCCAGATAGGGACCTAGCAAAGGGCATGGGGGGCCTGCCGGTGGCGGACTCGTCTGAGGCTCCGGGTCAAGGCTGTCTGCACATTGACGCGATGTTCACATTGGGACCAATCATGCGGGCTCAGACTTCATCTCACTGCGGCAAGGTGCATCAAGCGACGGACGATCTCATGTTGACGGCAGCGCGTTGTCCACGGGCCGACAGGGACGAAAGATGAGAATTGTACAAAAAATTGGCGATTGGTGACGCAGGATGGCACAAAGGTTGGGGACCGGTATCGGGCCGTGTTGGCGGAAGGTTTCACGAACAGCTTGTTGAACACTCAAAACAACAGACACGACCATCGTCGGTGTCAGCCATGCTCAGGGAAGGTGCATCGCACTCACCGCCTTCCTGCGCTGCAACGGTTGACGCTGCCCCGATCAACGGCCTTTGTACAAGATCACCCGTGAACTGCTTTCTGCATTCCCTTCTACGACACAACAGCGACTCTGCGACTAGCATCGTCAGCCATTCATGTCCTCAATTCTTCGTCCCAATTTGACACTGCATTAGCCATCTCATACAGCTACTATCGTCGTGTGACCTCACATCGTGAAAGACTTTTAAAGGCACGTCCAGACCCCACCCGGCCCCCCACATACGCAGGACGCTACTAACGTTCGCCGTTAAGTACAGGAACCATTCACACTGCAACCCGGAACGAAGGCCTACGAACACCACTCTGTAATCAATTCCTGAACCTCCTGCGCGCCATAGCATGATCTCGCAATCTATGAAGCCCCGACGTACCTCCACGATTGATATCGATCCCCTCGCTGCCCCGCACATCTATTACGGCGACTCCCACAAAAAGCATGCTAAAGCGCGGACATACTCCGCCGTAAGTCTCAACACTCGATACACTCATACTGGTTCTGACACTACATAGACCGTAGAAACTCGGAGTGGTCGCAACGATACCAAAGCAGACGGCAAGTTTCCAGGTCGGAGAATCAGCCATGGTAAAGCTTGCACTTTCTCTCAACCTTCCAATAGCTAATAGAACACAGATGAGGTCTCCCTTCAACCCCGCAAGTTTCTTATCCAGGTCGATCAGACCCTCAAAACCCTCCTTTCCCGCGAGGATACCGACGACAACTGCCAGATAACGATCGAAGACCAAGGCCCGAAGGTATGGATGAAAGACAGGACACAAAACTTGCCAAGGCTAACGCGCAATAGGTACTCTCTGTCGGCACGCTTGCCTCCAATGCACACAACAAATTCGATGTCCGCGGCACTTATATGCTCTCGAACCTCCTCCAAGAGCTTACCCTTGCCCAAGATTACGGCCGCAAAACCATTGTTCTTGATGAGGCGCGCCTGAACGAAAACCCTGTCAATCGTCTCCAGAGATTGATTACGTTCAGTTTTTGGGATGGGCTGACACGTCGTATTGATGGTTCTAATATTGCTCAGGTTGGTCGGGACCCCAAAGATTGGACGGCTGATCCACGCCCACGCGTATACGTTCCAAAGGGAGCCCCTGAACAATATGAATATTACACCCGAGTTGCTCAGGAACACCCTGAGATGCGCCTGGACGTTCAATGGCTTCAAGGAGATTGCTCGGACGACGCTTATGTTAGAGATCTGAATGCTGCACCTGGCCTTCTCGCAATCGCCATGGAGGAGTACGTAGATCCTGCAACTGGTAAGAAGGATCTGAAAGGACTCCCTTTCGTCGTTCCCGGCGGCAGATTCAATGAGCTCTATGGTTGGGACAGTTACATGGAATCTCTTGGTCTCCTTATCAACGATCGCGTTGATCTTGTCAAATCCATGGTTACCCACTTCTGCTTCTGCATCAAGCACTACGGAAAGATTCTCAACGCCAACCGAACCTATTACCTTTGCCGCTCTCAGCCTCCCTTCCTCACCGACATGGCTCTGCGTGTCTATGACCGAATTAAGCACGAACCAGGAGCATTAGATTTCTTGCGAGAAGCAACTCTCGCTGCGATCAAAGAGTACCACAGTGTTTGGATGAGCAGCCCGCGCCTGGATCCAGCTACAGGGCTCTCTAGATATCGTCCTGGAGGCCTTGGCGTTCCGCCAGAGACCGAAGCCTCCCACTTTGAGCATATTTTGACTCCGTACTCGAAGAAGCACTGTATGACTTTCGAGGAATTTGTGGACGCGTACAATCACCAGAGAGTCAGGGAGCCCGAACTGGACGAGTACTTTCTGCATGACCGCGCTGTCAGAGAATCTGGCCACGATACTTCTTACCGTCTCGAGAAGGTTGCTGCAAATCTCGCCACAGTAGACTTGAATGCCCTTCTCTACAAATATGAGACCGATATTGGCCGCATTATTCGCGCTAACTTCGGAGATAAACTCGCAATCCCCGCTGAGTTCTGCGCCAAAGGTATGACCCCTGGCTACCTAGAGACTTCAGCTGCGTGGGACCGCCGCGCCAGAAAGCGACGCCTGGCGGTGGACAAGTATCTCTGGCACGAGGAGGCAGGCATGTACTTTGACTACGATACTGTCAAGAAGGAGCCGACTAGATATGAGAGCGCTACGACTTTCTGGCCGATGTGGTCCGGCCTTGCCACACCTCGCCAAGCAGCAGTTCTCGTCGATCAAGCCCTTCCGAAGTTCGAGGCCTTCGGAGGTCTTGTTTCTGGCACGGAAGAATCTCGTGGTGCAGTTGGGCTCGACCGTCCTAACCGTCAGTGGGACTATCCCTTTGGATGGGCTCCACAGCAGATGCTTGCTTGGGTTGGACTTGAACGTTATGGCTACATCGGTGATGCTCAGCGTTTGGCATACCGATGGCTTTACATGGTCACGAAGGCTTTCGTCGACTTCAACGGCGTCGTGGTTGAGAAGTATGATGTCACACGTCCTATCGACCCTCACAAAGTCGAAGCGGAGTATGGAAATCAAGGAAGCGACTTCAAGGGTGTTCCCCGCGAAGGGTAGGTTAAGATTCTACTCAAGTCTGATAATGCCTTGCTAACACGACTTAGGTTTGGCTGGGTCAATGCCAGTTACATCTACGGCCTTCAACTCGTTAGTCCCCACATGAAGCGTGCTCTGGGAGCACTGACGACCTACGATACTTTCCTGAAGGCTACTGAAGCCTTGGGTTTCTATTAGACGAGCGCCTTGGCAAGGCGAAGATCACGATTGCATTAGACATGCTAGACCTCTGCATTCGACATTCGACCCTGATCAACTGATATTCTTATGTTCGCAAAAGGCGTTCGGATAATGGCTTGGGGGTTCCATTCTGGGATGACTTTCGACTGCTCTTGCCTTTCACCTCTCAGATTTTGGATGGTGCGTCTTGATGCACCTAGACATCGACCACATTAATACTTGCATTGGCATTTTGGATGAGTGCTCTGTATGATATGGCGGGCTCTATGCGATTTGGGGGCTGGATAGTGATGGATGAGTGTTCCCGTCGAGGGGTGAAAAGCGAGCCACGACGACGACCTATGTATGACTTAAGAGCCTAATGATATTCTTGATGACTCTGATTTGAGGCACATAAATTATGACTTGGAGCGAACCCTGGAATCGCAGCCGAATCTCCTGAAAGCTTTTACCCGAATTGTTGAATGCTGAGACCGGCAAGGGCGGCGACAGCCCTTCAATTCGCCACAACATGCGCCACAGCCTTTACAGAGGACTTTGTCTTGCGCTCGAAACTGTGCTTCCTTTTGAATTCAGAATCCCTTCAGCGAAAGTGTTGGAATTTGCACTGTGAATAGATCTGTTCCCTTAGAACCGCTCCTTTCAGCTATCTACAGAAGTTGTGGTGATTGGTGTAGATTTTGCTGTGCCACTATTCGAGTCTTCTAGAATGATCCCAAAGCGGACTAGCGTGTACATTACAAAAGTGCTCAGCCACAGTCTTCGACTCATTCTTCAGCCATACAGTACAAATACTTCTTCACCGCTGCTTTTCACCGCACGACAAGCAAACTCTTCATCATCCTCCCGTCCATAACTGCCAACTCCGCAACGTCGACAAACAATCACTCTCGACCTCGTTCTCCGCGCTTCATACTTCTTAAGGCCGCCAAGATCCCTCCCAGGCTTACCGACAAGCCCTCCACACCTTTTCCGACACAGCACAAAAGAACATCCAACATGTCTGACGAATGGGACTCGGTAACCAAGATCGGCAGCCGCACCCGCGGTGGAGGTGGCGGACCTCGCGAAACCGTTGTCAAGGGCAAGTCAGCGCTGAACGCTGCGCAGAGGAGCGGAGCTGTGGTCGCTACGGAAAAGAAATATGCTCCTGCTAATGCTGTGAGTCTATCTTGTCCATTTTGCGTAGAAGCCTATTCGGGGGCCCTGAAGATAGTGCTTGCTATTTTCAGCAAGTCCTGAGTGGTGTAATTCCCGCAGATGAGCAGTTGAAGGCATGATTAGAATACGATGCTAATGTCTTTGAATAGGGCTCCTCCTCCGAAGGCCAGCGCCTCACAAAAGTCGACCGCTCCGACGACATCATCAAGCCCAAGACCGTAGGCACACAAGTCGGCCAAGCGATCTCAAAAGCGCGATCCGAAGCCAAGAACGACAAGGGCACTACCATGACACAAAAAGACCTGGCTACCAAATGCAACACCACTCCCACTGTCATCGCCGACTTTGAGCGTGGTACTGCTACCCCGGATCAGAAGCTGCTTGGTACGATGGAGAGGGTCCTCAACGTTATTCTGCGAGGCGACAAGATTGGGCAACCCAAGTTCCCGAACAAAAAGAAGACGTAAGTCCGGATCGTGATCCTGATGGGTGAGGGATCCGGGCGATGTCTACGGTGATTTGGGGTGGAAATAACGAGACTCTTTTAGCGGGCGTTTGGGCACGATAGATGCATGAGGTTAAATGGCAGTGAAGGACAGATTGAGATTGCCTCTCTGAGCTTACTTAAACGAGCTTGTTAAGTATTTTTATGTCTATGGAGATCAACTTTGGTAAGAACAATTCATACTATGAGGTTGCTTCCACGCAGTGCCTATTCGAAAAAGTATACTCAGTCCGATCTGCTCAGCCATAACGCACCTCCTAGATCCCACACGGCTCTGCTTTAAATCATCACAAAAACGCATCCTCTCCCTGAACCCGTCATCCACAGCACCCACATACACAACATCCTCCGTTCCCCTAATAATTCTACATATCATCTACGGTCCTCATGGATCCTCCACATAATCCTCAACCAGGCATCACCAGCCCGTCAATCTCCGCCTCTATATCCCCAAACCCCACCAAATCCACATCCTTCATCCCTCATCCCCTATCATTACCGACTAGCAGAAACAGCCCTGCATGAACTCATCCTCACAGCCCACGCAAACACCAACTTCCCCTCAAACATCGACGCCGCTTCCATCCAGTGGGTGTGATCATGCATATCATACGACACAGAGCACCTATAGAAGGATTTAAGTAAGCGGGTAAAAAGGATATCTGACGCTAGGCGGCCGTGTATTAGATAGATCCTGCGATATCCTTATCTTCTGTCGATACCTGATCGCGATGGTATGAGACATAACACATGGGGAGGCTCAAACCGATGATTCAAATGAATGACTATTTTCAATGAAGAAGCTATTCCATATACATTGTCTTGCGTATAATACACGATACAAAAACAACGCGCTGAATCCACTAAAAGCCCAGCTTTTAACATATCCTCTCCCCTAAAGCTTTTACATTTCTTCCCCCTTAGGGCTTCCCCTTCCCCTTTTCCCCTCTCAGTGCTCAACCTCCGGCTCAGACACCTCATCAATGACATACAATCCCAATCCACCACCCCCACACCCACAACAACTCCTCCGCATCGCTCGAGGACTCATCGCTATCCCCGCAGCCCCAAACACCACTTCTCCCCCATTCATACTCCAGTCCATATCCTCATCATCTTCATACAACATCCCACCCCCCAATTCCTGCTCACCCAAGTCACAAGCTCCAGGATCGGGAAGGGGAAGTTGGTTCCCAGAAAGAGATGTAGATCTACCACGGAGTGCAGGGGTGGATGATGTTGGTGGGGAGGGAGCAGGAAAAGTATATGACCTCGAGTGAGAAGGAGGAGATGAGACGGTGCGGGAGGGTGAGGGAGGTGGTGAGGGATACATAAACTCCTCCCCGCTACTCGAGCTAGCCCTCGAATGGCCTGGTGAAGAAGGCGGGGACGGATACGCTGAACTGGCAGGGCTGGGCGCCGCACTTCTTCCTCGTGCCTCTCCTCTTTCTCCGGCCGCAGAGAGAGAAGATGCGGAATCGCACAGTGTGCTTAGAGTTGAGAGTGTGGAGTGGAAAGATTGCGCAGGCGAAGACGAGCGCGAGGAGTATGAGTCTATGATGCTCCCCGTATCTGTGGAAATCGTCGTGGAGTTTGTAGGCGAGGGGATAGGCGATTGTCTAGGTGACGCAGTCGTGGTTGTGGGTGGGAAGAGTAAGTATCGCGGTGACGGGCTCGGAGATGTGGACACAGTCGCTTTAGCACTTGAACTCATGCTCATCGCCGGGCTCTCTGGTTCGGATATGTCGGACGATGAACTACTCTCCTCCTCCGAGCTCGCTGTACTGCCGCCAGCAGAGTACGCAGACGCAGAACTGGCGGTAGAAGATCCAGTGCTAGATCGCGATCGAGCTCCGGTTCTCCTGCGACTAGAGGCGAAATTTGCTTTTTGGAGGAGCGCTGGGTCGAGCGGACGCATTGTAGGTGGCTTTGGGCTATGAATGACAGTGTTATAGGTTTGAGCTGGTGGCTCGCCGCGGACGAGGGAGTCGTAGAGGGGGCGGGGGAGGGAGGGGTAAGTCATGATGGTCTCAATTGTAGGCAGAGGGACGAGATGGGCAGAGGGAGAAGGTCCTGCCTTCCGTGCCTTCTTTTCTGCCTTCGACCTTTCCTCATTGCCGTGGGACTCTATGTCTACTTTAGAATCCGATAGATTGATAGGTGATTTGAATTGGTTGGTAGGACAACATACCATTATTGTCAGAGTGGTTCAGAAAGGGCTTTACACTTCGTTTGCCCCAGCTCTCCTCTTGACTCCTCTTGCTCGCGGCACGCCCTTCCATGGTAGACCGTCAAGGATCTCCTTCTGCGGTGAAGGTGGACAGTTGTTCAAAGCCTTGCAAGCCTCTTGTCTCGCACGCAGTGAATTGGCCACGTCAGCCGGGTTATTGAGGGACGCGGCGAAAGTGATGTTAGTAAGGAGGAGGAAGAGAAGGAAGAGGGTAGCGATGGTTGAGGTGTGCTGAGATGGTGACGTGGAAGAGAACAGGAGAGGAGGCATGAAGATAAGACAATGAATGTGGTGGAGTGGCAGGGAAGGAAGCGCTCTAAAGTGGACAGAGTGGATGGTTTATATGATTGTTAGTGCGTTGGACAGTAATTGTGGAATACGTGGCCGGAAATTGAGGGTGAAGGGAGTGGATGAGGATGAATTGAGATGATGAGTCTACCTGCTCTTATACAACCTGTCCAAATCCACCTTTGATCCTATCCTTGAACGCTGTGATCCTTCAATCATCCTGTCTTGCCTTCAGACTAGGAAGGCAGTGTTGAGTATGAGGCGGGGACGGTGTTCGAGGCGATGCTCAGAGTTGGCTGGTTCTCTCGTGGCGTTGAGGGAGAGGGGAGGGTGATGGTTAGGAGTCAGGGTCGCACTTCGTCGTAAGCCTGACGACGAGGCTAAGCTGGAGGTCAGATGTTGTCAATTGATGTGCCTCTTATGAAATTGGCCAAACTCAACCTGGTAAAGAACTAAGGGCCTTTGCGCTAGGCATGGTGTAGAAGTTGGAGAGAGACGCGCCGTACGCAGCCGACGTGGCTTGATGAGGTCAGCAGCGGGAGCAATTGAGACCGATACCAGGTACGCATGGAAAGAGGCAGAGCCGCAGCAGTTCATCAACTTGAAAGAAGGATGGAGATGAAACGATCCAATTGAGGCGAAGAAGTGAATCTAAATCAGAAACACCATTGGCTGATAGAAGAAACGACAGAATTGCAACGAACTATGATACTCCGGCAAGGCGCAGAACCTGTATGTACGATAAGGTTAGATACGCGCACAGGGAAGGCAATAAGCGGTCCACCCGAAGCGCATGCCGATGGAAAACTTGCCCAAATCATGCAACGAGTGTAGAAGCACCAACAAGACAGTTTGTGGAGCTAGGAATAGCATGATGCAAGAGAGAATTCGACCTGAACAGGACATCGTATGGCAAGGGTGCAAGGTCATGGCCGCAGCATACTCTTTGGCGTGCTACTTTCTCCAAAATAAGGTAGCTCAGCGACAAGTAACGGGAGAATATTTGGCAAACAGACCTTGGCAGGGGCGCAGAAACTAGACTCAGCAATAACAGTGGTGACCCTGGCTGACCATCTTCTCAATACTGTTCTCGGATCTCGATGGCATAATGTAGATGAAAATGGGGGGGATCTCTGATTCGAATGATAACAACAGCTGGAAACTCAGGAATAGAGCTATCAAGCATGAAGCAAGGCCACCGTACTCCACGTGTTGTTTTGTGATCCCGCCGCGCAGTTCGCATATAAAGGTCGTTTCGCGGCCTTGCGGCGAGGAATAATGTCTTATTGAGAATGTGTCATACCCAGAGATGTATATGGCCTTGCCGTGACTAGCTGTTTCGAAATTTCCACTGATCGATAAGCTATTTAGAGGGCATGTAGTAGGAAACCCCGGGTTCAAAGGATCAGATCGGTCGCAATATGGGCTACGACAATCCCACATGTGTAACTACCTGTCAGCAGCGCTCAATGATTCGTTCTATATTGATCGGAGTTGGAGGATGGTGAGAAGGGCGAGAAGGGTGACTTCGTTCACCTCGAGACTTGGGGGAAGCGGCGTAGTTCACGAGGAGACGTTCACACTTGGCCGCACGGGTCAACATTAGCCGCCGTGGTGAGTTCTCTGATTGGCCGGCTGTGCCGCGAACGCCCCATAACCCCATGTTCAAATCCACCCTCGTCCCCAGATATAGGGCGAGAAGGATCTGGAGTGGGAAGGCGGACGGCAAGCGCGGTATCAGGAGGTCTCAAAATGCCCTCATGCAAGGTACCAGGCAGGCGAAGCAGTTCATGCGACGATGCGAACGACTGCGGGATTCAAACGGTATCAACCAGAAACCAAGAATCGTTGAAGGAGTCGTACTTAGGCATACTCTTATCGATCGGAATGCGAGTGTGCCGGTGGACCGGTTCTAGATTTAGTAATGAGGACTATACTACCTAGGTAGCTAGGAGCTAACCAGCATCTGCATGATGCCTCCCTTGCATCTCACTCACCATTGTTGAACACCATCATCATTGAAATCTATTCTTCAGAATTGAGAATCCCAGGACGCTATGCATGAATTTGTCAAGAAGCCGTGGAGCAGTTGAATGCCAAACCTGATTGATCCTCCCACTAACACCCAAACCGCCATGAATGGAGAAAAAGAGGCTTAGAATAGCCCATCGATCTCTCCAGTTTGTGTGTCAACATCCACATTTAGATATCCAGGCGCAGTAGGTAAACCTGGAATCGTCTGGATATCAGCAGCCAGAGCGTAGAGATACCCTGCACCAGCCGCCATCCTAACGTCGCGAATCGGTACCGTGAAGCCAGTGGGAGCACCCTTCAGGGCCGGGTCATGACTAAGCGAGTACTGGGTCTTTGCGACGCAAATCGGCAGGTTACCAAAGCCTTGCTTCACGTACGTATCCACCTTGTTTTGCGCCAACTCGGAGAACTCGACTTTCTCGGCACCATACATGACCTGTCCGATCTTCTCAATACGCTCTTGAACCGAGCCATCCAATTCATACAGGAGCTTGAAGTCTGGCTTCGCCTTGGGAGTTGCTGCTATGATCCCTTTAGCGAGCTCGATAGCGCCTTTGCCGCCTTCAGCCCAGTGGTTGGCAGGAATGGCGTCTTCGGCACCGGCGGCGAGAGCTTCCTCTTTGATTACATCGATTTCGGCTTGGGTGTCTGTTGAGAAGCGATTGATGGCGACAACCACAGGCACCCCAAACTGCTTGGCGTTGGAGATGTGCTTCTTCAAGTTGACACATCCCTTTCGGAGGAGGTCAATGTTTTCAGTTCGGTAGACTTCCTGAAGTTGAGCACCTGGAGCAATGTCTGGGCCTCCCCCATGAACCTTGAGAGCGCGAACAGTCGCAACAATGACGACAGTATCAGGTACTAAACCGGACGATCGACATTTAATGTTGAAGAAACGCTCACCGCCCATGGTGAAGTCAAATCCAGCTTCGGTGACGACGAAACCAGTCTTTTCTTCGTGGTTCTCATCTGGTTCTGTGCCTGCAAGCTTGAGCGCGAGCTTGTCAGCTAGGACGGATGATGCCCCAATACTGATGTTCGCGAAGGGACCGGCATGAACAAAGACAGGCGTGCCTTCGAGGGTTTGCATCAGGTTTGGTTTGATGGCGTCCTTCAGCAAAGCTGTCAAAGCGCCACCAGCTCCAATATCATCACAGGTCACTGGGTCTCCGTTGCGAGAGCTAGCGACCACCATTCGGCCAAGACGCTCTCTCATATCCGCGAGGTTATTGCTGAGAGCAAGGATCGCCATGCACTCGCTTGCGACAGAGATGTCGAAACCTGTCTCTCGTGCGTTGCCCTTCTCAGTCGCGGCTTGGCCGACAGTGATCTGTCGAAGATGTCTGTCATTCACATCAAGAACTCGTCGCCAGGTGATCGTCTCCGGGTCGATATCTAGCCTCGCAAATCGATGAATCTCGTCCTCTGTCAGCTCCTCGGGATTTGTTTTATCTATCCCGAGCTTCTTCAGTCGTCGGAACATGACTGGAGCAAATTCCCTTGTTCCTTTCTTGACTGGCACCAACCTCCGGTAGAGTGGCCCGTCCTTTTGCGTGTTCTCGTGGAACATCCTGGTCTCGATGGCTGCGGCAAGCAAGTTGTTTGCGGCTGTAATAGCGTGGATATCGCCTGTCAGATGAAGATTGAACTCATCCATGGGAATGACTTGACTGTAACCTCCACCAGCTGCTCCACCTTTGATGCCAAAAGTCGGACCCATACTTGGCTGCCTGACGTTTGCAAAGCATATCCTACCAAGGTGGCCACCTAAGGCCTGCGCGAGACCAACCGTTGTGGTTGACTTTCCTTCTCCGAGAGGCGTGGGTGTGATACCAGCAACCAGAACATACCTTCCATTTCGACGATGTTCAAGTCGTTTCAGGAGGGAAAGATCCACCTTAGCCTTGGATGCGCCGTATGGCTCCAGTTCGTGGGACATGATGCCCACCTCTTTCGCAATAGTAGTAATGGGCTTGGGATGCTGTTTTCTCGAGATAGCAATATCTGATGGTACCGGATCCTCAAGCTTTAGAGGCAATGGCGTGATGTGCCGCGCCTTCTGCCTCTCGAAAAAGGCATCTGCAGAATCGACCACATTTTGGAGGAGCATAGCGACTGTCATTGGCCCAACTCCACCAGGAACGGGGGTGATCTGAGATGCAACCTCGGCAGCAGATTCAAAATCCACATCTCCAACCAGTCTCTGTCCGGAGTTCTTGGTTGAATCGAGTATGTAGTTCGTGCCAACGTCGATGATGACTGCTCCTAGTTTTATCCAGTCTCCCTTGACAAAGGCCGGCTGTCCAATTGCGGCCACGACAATGTCCGCCCGCTTAACGATCTCAGGTACGTTGGCAGTCTTGGAATGGCAGACGGTGACGGTGGCATCGGCGTTCTTGAGCAAATAGCTGACGGGGCTGCCGACAATATCGCTCCTGCCCAGGACCACAGCGTTCTTGCCTTTGACATCCACGCCAGCCTCTTGCAGCAGGACCATGACGCCTTTCGGTGTGCATGGAGTAAAAAGGGGACGTCCACCCCGCTTAGCTAGCTCTCCAATGCTCGTAATTCCAAAGCCATCCACATCCTTCTCATCTGCTACCGCAGAGGTTATAGCATGTTCGGAGATGTGCTTCGGGAGCGGAAGTTGGACGAGGATGCCGTGAACCGCAGGGTTGTTGTTGTATTGGTATATATTTTGGAGAAGCTCGGGCTCGGTAACGTCTTCGGGAAGCTTCACAAGCTCACAGTCGATGTTGGCCTGTGATACATTTGGTCAGCAAAATTTCTCCTCTCTGTGTGAATAATTGTACCTCTTCGGCAGCCTTCAGTTTCATTCGCACATATGTACCTAGCCATGTCAATTGCTACGCTTTCTGTCTTGTGTAATATCAACGTACTTGAGTCAGATCTATCTCCAACTAATCTGCAGTCAGTACATAATTTCTGGGCTTGAGCAAAGTACTGACCCTGTACGATCTTCAACGACGGCTTATACCTCGGATTGCTCTCCTGTTTCTTCTTGATTTGCTCCCCCAACCGCTCCCTAATGCCCCTCGCAATAGCGGTGCCATCGATCTTGGTAGCCGTCATGAGGGGCGATCTAATGGAAAATAGCCGGTGGGGAGCTGCAGAGAATCCTGGAGTCAGCGAACATTGTGGCTGCGAAAATAGTAGTAGCTGCGGGGTAGCCCTCGGAGTCGGAGGATGCAACGGAGAGAAGGAATGGTGTGGCCTGCAGGTCGATAGCCTCAGTAGCCTCATCTCGGCCAAGCCAACGTGTTGAACGTCTGAATTGGAGCGAGGGGAGGAGCTTGAACTGTCATACGTCCATATTTACGCACTTTTAATGACTCAAGCCTCCCAGCTGAAGCAAATTATGAAATGTAGCGTGCCTTTTTGTGCGGAATTGGTTGTCTGAGTTCCGACGCCAAAATGTCCCGGCAGAGCCGGGGCATGTCTGGCGCGGGCTCCCGATTACGTACAACTCAGGGTGTCAAAGTGATTGAAAATAGATGAGGGTATGAGTTAATTGCGCGCTGAAAAGTGCCTGCTGATGAAGAATTGGAGTCTACTGATGGAGTCGGACAGATATTTCTGAAGCACGTGGGCCGGATCTCACTCCCAAAAAGTGGCTGTTGCAAGTCCGAATTCGGCTTAGCGCGAAGTGCTAACAAAAGTATACATTTGACAAGAGGATCCTTCAGACTCCATACAGTGAATGATGTTGCCAACAGCATGGTATGTAGTTCTAGAAGTGGGTACAGATACACAGCGATTATGGCTTCAAAAGGCTTTGTAGGGCAGGAGTAAACTTCAAAATCAGCTGCTCCTTTTCCTTACCTTCCATAATGTTCAAATGCCAGAGTCAGAATATCGCAGTATTTTGAATGTTCAGATTAATATCCTATCCAGAACCCATTCTAAGGTGTGCACCAGCTCTAGTCCTGAAATTTCATATGCGGCCAGTAGGATACGCCAGCTAGGCTACATTACAGTCCCAACCCTCAGCCTTCTTGACCTCTATTAAATCCGTTATCATGGCAAACAGCAGGCTAGCTTTCCTTTTTAGGCTCTCCTTGTGATCCTCTTGATAGTATCGGGTAAGTTGGTTAGGGTGCCATTTGATCCTCTCCTCCTTCAGGAAACCCAGCGAAAAATCCTTCGCACCTCTAAGCAGTTCCGCTAGGTCATGGATACAGATGCCGACGCCATCTGCGTCGGCTTTCACAGGCCTGCAAGCATTCTTGGCGCAGGACTTCATATAAGAGGAGTGGTCGGGAAAGTGGTCAGAAGTCTGTCATTCTGGAATATCATGTCGCATCAGTTTTTCCAGAGACTGAATGCTTCTTGAGGGTCAGTATGATCCATGGGATTGGTTGAAAGCCAGGCAACAGGCACGAAGCCTTCCTCTCCATACTTGTTCTCAGCAAGGGCCTAATGCGGTCCCCACTGCCTCACCATTGCCTCACCATCTTGACTGTCTCACCCTTTTGGAGCGCGACTCCCAGGTATCGTTCCTGTGGGAACGACCGGATTGCAACGCCCACGCCCAGCGGAGCTTGGTCAGTCCTCCCGGTTACTGTGGCTTTTGAGGGATATGCTCGAGAGACATCGGGGCATCTGTGTCGTCCGTGCCCTCGGGATCTATCAACTGAGAAACTGGTCTGTCCTGAGCGAAACGCAGGATGAAGTCGGCTTCCTTACCAGACCTCTGTTTCTTGATGAATAGGAACTCATCTCCGGTCGCAGAATGAGGATTGATCACTACATGCTAAGGGTTGTTGGCATATATAAATTGAACAAAATCTAGAACAAGAAGAAAAAGGAGGCGATGATAGTCATAAGGTTATTTACAGCCAATTGTGACAGTCTCGCCTGCTCCTTGAGCCCCAGAACTCGGACCACGTAGTATTGATGATCGGGCCAGTAAGCTTGAAGAAGCAGTGGGAGCGTTGAATACTGCCGGTCGTTCCTGCCTCTCGAACGCCAAGCTCTATCTCAATGTAGTAGTAGCCATTAACGTGCCAAGTCAGAAGCTTTCGGTGGTCATGCGCCCACATACCTTCCTGAAACTCCGATTTCTTGTCGGTGCTAGCTTACTTGATGATTAATTTCACAGAATCTGGAATCTTGTCGAACGCCCAGGAGGAAAGAGTCCGGGCAACGAACGAATATCCAGCTCCCAGCTGAACGCGGATCAATGGAAGGGTACATCTCGCTCTTGACGGGTTCGCGTATTCGAGAAACTCACGCAGAGCCGTTGGGATCCCACTTCCATACTCTATTGGGCTTATTAGCTTAAACGAGTGGTCAATATGGTTTGGGCACACTTACGGTACTTCGCCATCCCCTCCTTTGCCTCGTAAGCGACGAACCATGGGTGACGATGGTCGCTAAACGACACCCAGGTGACCTTCTTGACGATGTTCGTGGTGAGAACCTCTTGAACTTCACGGGGCAGATCGGCGCTGGGTACGTCCTAGCAAAAGGCTGAACGATGATGAGCTGAGCTTGGAATCTTACGCTGCAAATCCATTCGGACTGCCATAGAAGTGTCGAGCTCCTTGGCCAGGAGCGATGAAGTACTGGTCCGCGGGTAGATGCCCAGGGCGACTCAGACAGCCATCAGCGTCAATATCCGTATCGGCCGTAATCACAGATTCTGCGGCCATGGCTGCCTAGACACAGGTTAGAATTGTCGTTGCGTCTCTATGAGAAGAACGACTCGCGTGGAGCTGGCGTTGCCATAGCGCCAAGACCACAGTTTGGCGGTAAAGAGAGCAGTGAAAACACAAGGCAAGAAGGAAAATCGGCCACGTGAGCGAGAGCCAATAAACGGGTATCCGGGCCGAGTCTTTGATACCGGAGATAATGAAATTCAGACTGAGAGGACGTAGGCCATCCGGAGTGCTGATGAGCCTTGTGGCAACAGTGGTATTGTTGACTTATGAAAAGTCGAAAGCAGAAAAAAGAGACCCGGATCCACTACACTATCACAATCTTCTCCCTCAAACAGCTTTAGGGAAGTTAATCGATGACAGTGCATCTTAGTCAGTTAAGGAGATCTGATTTCAGTGGAAGATTCGTACGCCAGAAGGCCGGAGAGGTATCACAGATTACAATGCTATTATTTATGCAGCCCGGCTGTTGTATTTACGAGGAGTCAGCAAAGTGGCCGGCATGCGTTTGTTGTTGTTGACTATCATGTCAGAGTGATGAAGGTGGTTGAAGTTGAGGACTTGGCGAAATTTATACGACGCGAAAATACACTAGGCTACATCTGTACTAGAGTATTTTCGTATCCCACTTCAACAAGAAGTCATATCAGAATCGCTATCTGAAATTTCAAGACACAACCTCTACAGCACACAACACCCTCTACTTCTATTCCAGGGCAAATCGCAGCCAATATGAGACCAATACTACTTTCAGGCCATGAGCGCGCGCTCACCCAAGTCAAATACAATGCCGACGGCGACATAATATTTTCGGTGTCAAAAGACCATGTTGTCGTAAGTGTCGCTCCAACAAAGGGCATTTCCCAATATACTGATATATCTTAGTGCGCATGGTGTACGTATTTTAGATGTCACTGAATATTCCTCGCAACCTCTACTTACACGTTTACAGTCTCTCACAATGGCGAACGGTTAGGAAGTGAGTCAACGACAATATCCAAAGCCCAGCGAGTGGCGGGCAGCTTGTTTGTGAAGAGCCGAACTGATAAGAGAAACAGCATACCACGGCCACCAGGGCGCTCTCTGGACCGTCGATGTCGACCCTACCTCCACTCTCCTCGCAACAGGCGGCGCAGACAATACAATGCGGTTGTGGGAGGTCAAAACGGGCAAACTGCTCAAGACATGGGACTTCGCCACTTCCATAAAACGGGTCGAGTTCTCTCCAGATGGCAGGCAACTTCTCGGCGTCACTGAAAAGCGATCGGGGCATCTTAGCACAATCGTCGTCTACGAAATCAACCCGGACCCGGCAGCCGAGCAGACAAACGAACAGAGCTTGAGGATAGTTTGTGATGAGAGCAAGGCCACAGTTGCAGGGTTCAGCTATATGGGGAAGTATATCATTGCTGGGCACGAGGATGGTTCTGTCTCACAGTGGGATGCCAAGGATGGAGAATATATGTTCAGTGAACAGATTCACGAGCCAGATATGCAAGGTAGGATATGATGCTAGAAAGTTTGGGAAATGCTGACACATGCTAGTAACCGATCTCCAGTGGGCACCAGACCGTACCTATTTCATCACGGCTTCAAAGGATAAGACTGCGAAAGTACGTCCTGTCAATTCTTTTTTCCCAACAAATACTGATCTTCTCTCTAGCTTGTCTCCACCAACGAGCTCAGAGTCCTCAAAAGCTACTCTACCGATACCCCTCTGAACAGCGCAGCAATCACTCCTGTCAAGGACTACGTCATTCTCGGAGGTGGTCAAGCCGCCATGGACGTCACTACAACCAGCGCACGACAAGGAAAATTTGAGGCAAGATTCTATCATAAGATCTTCCAGGAAGAGATTGGACGTGTCAGGGGTCACTTCGGTCCTCTGAATTACGTTGCCGTCCACCCGCGAGGCACTGGATACTGCAGTGGAGGTGAGGACGGCTACGTCCGCGTGCATCATTTTGACAAGGCGTATTTCGACTTCATGTATGAGGTCGAGAGGGAGCAGGCGAACTTGTAACGTTTCTAGGTTGTCTTATGATGCATGCATGCAACGGCGTTTTCGGCGGCTGGGTTTGGTGGGTCTCGGTATAAAACTTCGAGCTTCTGTATGGCACTCGTAGAGAAAGGGAGTTGCATATATTGGATCAAAATTTGGGGCGACAGGTAACCCTGAAAATTGTGCGCATGTGAAAAATTAGGCTTCACATCTAGGACTGGCGCGGAATGGCTCGTGCTTTCTGCTGATGCGTGTTTTCCGTCATGAGTCATCTACTATTCAGCCATCACCACCCCAGATGGGTACGAAATAGCATGAGCAGGTCCCTCGAGACCGTTCTCATTGGTTCAATATCTCAAATCTTCTCCCCAGGACTGTACCACCGTTGGATCAACGTCTATTAAACAAAGATATAACATGAAATCATTCACCGTTGAATTAACCTCCCTCAACGCAACACCAACTCATCCTCCCCTCAGGTGCGACTCAAAAACTCATACACCACTCCCCTTCTCGTATTCTCCCTATTTGACCTCACCAATGCCAAACCTTCCTCTCTTCTCCGTCCTCCGCTCCCCTTCCAATTCCTTCTCTATTTTCTCAATGAAGTCTCTCAGTACCTCTATCACATTCTTCATATCGGCCACGTCTTCCAGCTCCTCAACCCTCTCCTCCAAAATCCTCTCTCTATTCGTCCCTCCAGGAGATGATGGATCTTGGCACTGACGGGTACCGTTGCAGGAGTTGAGTGAAAAGAGGATGCTTGTGAGAGCGAAGGTATCTTGGGATTGAGGCGATACGGCTTGGTGTGATGTAGCGTTGATCTTCTTCCTCGATATCGACTAGAAGCCTTCGCTCTGGTTGGTTGTAGGGATAGCCCGGGCGATCACCGAAGCGCTGGAACGGGATGCTGCCATTGGGGGTTTCTGATATTTAGAGATGGGGGAATCAGTGGGACATGTTGATGTGAGCCGTCGCGAATACCGGGTCCAGAGTCGTATTAATGGATACTTCGGGACTTGCGATCAAATGAAAGGTCTCCAATTGGCCGTCTTCTCATCCATTTCCGGCTCTCCACGGACATCAAAAACCGACCCGCGTTCCGCCTTCGGTATCGTTCCCTTTTCTATACACGTCCTGGCTGGACTGCACCCTTGGGTTTGGCCAGTGGTGCCGAAATCTTTGGTGCGCCCTGAAGGTTCTGTTTTCAGATTCGTGATCCTTTGACGAAGGATCTGAGATATGGGGTGAGAGGTGTCCCGAACTGGGCTTGAAGAGGAAGAATAGGCTTTAAGGTGGCGAGAATCTCTCTCCATCCTGAGTACCCGATTTTGAGCATTAGGTCCTAAGGACTGGCTCACCTTGGCTTATATAGCGTTCATTTCATCCATGATGAAAGCGCGAGTCGCCCGAGGGGTTCCGGATGTCTTTCTTCGGTTTGGGGTTGGGCGGATGGGAGGTGCCGATAATTCTTTCCTTTCACTCTTCACTATCTCTCTCTTCGCCCGTGACACTGATTTACGGGAAGATGTTCTGACGTGCGTTGACTTCATTGGCGACTGTTTGGACGGCGATGCCCTTCCGGACCGTTCCTCTACCGTATCTGGAGCAGGGACCGGTTTGGGAGTTGGCGGGATCCTAGAAAGCGTTTTGACTTTCTTTTCGGGATCTTCTGAGGAGTCTTCGTGGGCCCCTTCGCCCCTTCTTTCTTCCTCTTCGGCATCTTTCCAGGGCTCATCGTAGCTTCGTTGGACTTCTGCTCCAAGTAGTTCCTCAGATCGGTCTTCGTCTTTTCCTCCCCATCTTGCTGGGTCATCTTCTCCTCCGTACTATCTTCAGACGCTCGACCACCCTCTCCACCATTCTCATACTCACTCGCCACAACAATTGTATCTCTATCTTTATCCTTAGCAGGATCCAGATTTGGATCCATGTCGGCCTCACCCATTGAATCTCTCTTCTCGTTGCGGCAGTTCGCGGGGAAGATTAGTTGGACAACTCGAATAGAGCGCATCACAGGTTCCAGCCTATAGTAGAACCTGTTTTCTCCTACTTTTAGGTACGCCTGATAACTATACTCGGGCCTGTTGGATGGCCGGATATGCGACTGGCTCTGGTGCGGAGAATGGACTGCATTTCGGAAGGCGTTGTAGACAGAAGAGGAAAGGAGAGAAGGAGATGAATTTGGTGTTTGGGACTGTTTATTCCTGGAGTACTCCATGATAACTACTATTCACTTTCTGGACTAAATCTGGACTAAAAGATCAAGTGACAGGAGCTAGACATCGCAGAATCACCAGACTGGGGAATGATTGCAATATTATCTTCACGGGAGAGAAAGAAATGGGTTGTCAAACTGAGTGAGATAAATGTTTCAGATGCAAATACATGTCTTACCTGTATCGACTACATTCTACAGTACCTTCCCTCCAAAATGCAAAGAAACTACCAAAAATCCGAAATGATAGATCCAGTAGGCAAGGCTATCTACAGAGCTCTAGTCTTGACCAAAACCTAGTAGCAAGTATCGACAACAAAATCACTTTCCATCCCTACCGCAACGGCTTCTAATCCTTCCATCCCTCACAAAGAGAGCGTTCATAGCTTCTCCTTAAGCCCCTGCTTCAGCCTCCTCTCCACTGCCGCAAGGTATTCATTTGTCGTAACCCAAGCCCCACGATCCTTCCTCCCACACGCAAGCGCCAAATCCTTCGTCATAATGCCATCAATATCCACCGCATCTACACATGCTCTCTCCAGCGCCTCCGCGAACGCCACCAATTCAGGCGTGCCATCTAGCTCACCCCGTTTCACCAGTCCTTGCGTCCAGGCGAAGATAGATGCGATCGGGTTGGTAGAAGTTTCCTTACCTTTTTGGTGTTCGCGGTAGTGACGCGTTACGGTGCCGTGGGCGGCTTCGGATTCGAAGGTTTTGCCGTCGGGGGTTATTAAGACGGAGGTCATGAGACCGAGGGAGCCGAAGCCTTGGGCTACGATGTCGGATTGGACGTCGCCATCGTAGTCTGGAGGATGTTAGTCACTGATATAGGGCAGCTTAAGGAGAAGAAATGGGCGTAGAACTAACTCTTCATCGCAATGACAAAGCCGCCCTCGCTCTTGATCATCTGTGCGACCATGTCGTCGATCAAGCGGTGCTCGTACCATATCCCCTTGGCCTCAAACTCCTTCTTGTACTGCTTATCATATATCTCTTGGAAGATATCCTTGAAGCGTCCATCGTATGCCTTCAGAATCGTGTTCTTTGTGCTCATATAGAGCGGCAACTTCTTATCCAACGCTAGCTTGAAACTTGCGTGGGCAAAGCCGGATATAGATTCTGCAGTGTTGTATTGCGTTTGCGCAACACCGCCGCCAGCTGGGAAGTCAAAGACTGTGATGGTCTCTGGCTTGCCGCCCTTAGGTGTGAACACCATCTCCAAAGTGCCCTCCTTGTCGATGACGCGGTCCTTGGCGCGGTATTGGTCGCCGAAGGCATGGCGGCCGATGATGATGGGCTGTTTCCAGCCGGGCACGAGACGGGGAATGCGCGGGATGACAATGGGTGCGCGGAACACGGTGCCGCCTCTGCTGTTTATCAGCCTCCGTCCTTGCGTAGTTCCAGGTGACTCTAGCAGGACTTACAGATGGTTTCGGATGGTACCATTCGGGGACAGCCACACTGCAAGAATTTGTAAGCTATTCGACTATGTATGCAGAGAAATGTGGCCATACTATTCTTGAGCTTGAACTCCTCGACTCGTTGCTCGTCTGGTGTGATGGTCGCGCACTTGACTCCGACCGAGTACTTCTTAATGGCTTCTGCCGCATCGTGTGTCACTTGGTCATTGGTTTCGTCACGGTATGGCAGACCCTAATTACAGTCAGACACAATCTCCCCAGCTCTAATTATGACATTGTTGCCTCCAAGCTGCACATACCAGATCGTAATATTTAAGATCGATATCGAGGTATCTTCCGTTTGTCAGTTCTACATTTCGGTATTCGGTAGTTCGGGATTGGTGGGTGCGCATGTCTAATCAAAAGTGGCACATTAAAACGCGCAGCTCCAACAGTAGGCTTCTCTGGATATGCAAACAGCTTGCTTGTACCAAGAGGCAGCCCTGCAGCACCAATTACAGGCAGATAGCTAGAGCGAGTACTGCATCACAAGCATAGCAAGCTGATCTTCAAGCTCTAAGCCCAGTTGTTCACTTTCGGTGTGCCACTTTGTCTACGCGCCGCATGGTGGGTTTGCAGGTACTCATCGGGTAACTTACGGGTAGATGAACTGTTCACATCACAGTCAGCGCTTCTTCCCTAAATTCCCTCCAAACCTAGTGAACTCACCTTATCTTTAATCTCCTGCCAGATAATCCTCGTCATCTCATCTCCATCCAACTCCACCACCGGATTCTTAACCTTGATCTTCTTAGCGCTCGACATCCTCCGAACTTGTCCTGCCTTCAGAGCCAGCGGGGTTGCAATTGCAGGCGAAAAGCCGTCAATCTGCGATCGTCGTCCAACAAAGAGTGCAGAAGTCGGTCTCGTCGTAGCGTTCTCAGCCAAGCACCTGGTCGCGAAGCCACAGGATTGGATCTGGCGTCGCGGTACACGCGCAAGGGAAGTCGCAGCTGTCCGCACAGCAGAAGTAGATGTCGGCCTCATGATTCCGGTAGTAGGGTGCTCAACAAGTGCGCAGAGTTAACCTCGGACCAGGGCGGGCGATAAATAGTATGTGAACTGCCGGCCGCGCTTTTCGAAGTTCGCGCTCTGCAAAACAGCGTTGACGTGCAGGAGAGGAGTCGGTTTTGGTGGGGCAGGGCGGGCTATTGAATTCCGAGGTCTGAGGAAAGGGTCCGAAGAGCTTTTAAAGTGAGGTGTACCTAGGTACTTGTATCAGGGTGTTTGAAGGAGCTGCCCTAGGAGCTGCTCTACCGGTTTGCTGTCGCGGCTAATACCCCACGGGCAGGTCGCATCCCCTCTGGCTTTCAATTGATTGCTGTGTTTATTGTCCCCCGTGCGGCACTTGATCCTGCGAATTTCGTCACGCGCCTAGCAAGCGTGGGGCATGGCAAAGCTTTGGGGCGGAAAAAAAAGGAAAGGTGGCTGGGCGGGAGTGGCGTGCTCCACTCCGGATCGAATGGGCTAGCATTTTCAACGGCCGTGTTATGCGAAAGCATTTCAATCACGAACCTGTGGGCTGAGAAAGGCACGGTGAATCTGGGGTAGGCATTTCACATCGTTTTTATATATGAAATGTACGAAATATGTCTCCGCATGTGAATATCAAGCGGTTCCGCAAGTTCCAGCCAGATGACGGGTAGAACGAACCTTGAACGCCAAGGGGTACGATCGGAGTTTGCGTCTGATTGGCCAGTATGGCTAGGACTTCCAACTAAAACGTCTATTCGCATTCTTCTGCCTATAACAGGATCGCCTCAAGCCAAGAGCCCGGCAATGTGATTACAGCTGCACACCCCAAGTCTCGCCGCTAGTTTGGAAGCGCTGTGGGATTGACCATGCAAGCTGGAGGAGCCTCACTCGGCTCGTAAGGAGGCTTCTCTCTTTCCCCCGGTATACTCTCCGCCTTCACGAATACTGGAATAACACCACCTGTTTCCAGATCAAAAGGTCTATGATCAATTGCCTCTAAGATGCTTGCAATTGCCCCGGAATGGCTTGTAAATGAAAGAAATGCGCCTTCATCGTGTGAAAAGACATCGTCAAGCAGCTGTGTCATTCGATACTTCCTTGCCGATCTGGGTTCGCGATAGTCAGCCGTCCAGAAAGGATCTTCTTCCGAGAAACCAGATTCCAGCTTCACGTGAGGAAATGTCTTGCGGATATACGTAGCGGTGCTGCGGCGGTCACAGGTATGGACGCCTATGGCCTCGCGGAGGAGCTTCACAGATCAGCTGAAAAATGAAATGTAGGGAAATATGAGCATACCTCTTTTACGACGGGCTTGTAAGGCCTGTCATCCGGTAGATATAGGCCATGGAAAGTGATGTCGGCGGTTTGGATCGTCCTGGTGAGGGGACTCACATAGTAGGATTCTGGCGCTGGGAAACCACCCTCATCCTTGGGCAATAGGGACTTCCATAGTTTGCGAACATCCTGCGCCTGTCCCTTTCCGACATCTGTGAGGTGTGCGTCCGACCATGTGATCCCATCTGCTCCATCAAGCATCGACCAATAGCACTGCGCAGTATAGCGAATTAATCGAAAATATATCTAAACGTGGGAAACGAACTTACATCCCATGCCGCCGTCCCATACTTCGTCTCGGCAACATTATGCCAGCCCTGCCCATGACGCCCCAGGAACAACACTTTATATTGAACACCATATTCACTCTTCTCATTCAAATGGCGGACATATTGCTCAAACCTTTGCCACTGGGACTTCTTCTCATCAGAGCCATGCGCATGGTCAGTGTCATATTCTCTATTGATAAGACCAAAGTTCTCTTTCTTCTGCCCAGACATCAGCTAAGGTCAGCAGATAAGAAGACGTGGAATACAATACAAAATCAAAGTTTGAGGAGTCAGTATCATCCTCTGATTGCATAAAGTACCCCTTAACGGTGGAATACTTCAGATGTGTTGAGCGTGGAGCATCCGGCGTTGCGAGGTTCGTGGCGCCGTGCATGATGAAGAACAGGGCAAAGAGTGCAAGGATAAAAATGACTGGACTGCAGAGTATTAGATCAAGAGACATAAGAAGGATAGGAGGGACGAAAGCTCAAGGGTCGTACATTAGTCCATTAATACCACAAAATCCGGAATGCAGATTGCCAAATCTCAGTAACATTGGCACATTTTGAGCCTACCAAGGATAATAAGCAAATGATGGAGAAGACATTTTGGCGATGACTATAGAATTGTTCTTTGATGGATGAAAGATGCCGAAGTTAGATGTGAGCTGGATCGCTTATCGATAAGGCCATTTTAGACTAGCTATGAAGCTGACTAACCCCTTGAAGGAATATTAAAAATTGGCACCGGGACTTTACTTTCACTCTTCGTGTACTCCAACCGACTGAGATCAAAATCGCCCTCTTTCAAGACGCTTATTTGGCACCACAAACAGTGCCATCACGCCGCGTACAGAACTCGGACAGTCCTTTTTTTCTAAGGTGTCCTTTGTGGTGTCCCAGCGCGTTCTCGGCTTGCTTACGTTTCACTGTCCCCAGTTTCTCCAATTCAACTACCCCTTCTAATTAGGCTTTAATTCACTCTTTCTTCTGCTGTCACTTAAGTACCATCAAACAAATATAGTCACCTCGTTATCTCTGTATGGTGCCCGGGGGGTAGAGATCCCTTAACCCCACAATCAACGCAAATCGTTAGCCCTTCCCACACAGCCGCTGTACTATCAAAATGGAATATACACCAGGACGGCGAATCACTCTTCTATCATTGGTAGACGAGCTTCTTCTCTGTATTATTGAACACATCGATACGCAGGAAGCCCTCGTTAACCTGGCCACAACATGCTCCCGCTTCCAGGGACTCACAGAACCCTTTGTCTGGCGATCAGTCCTCGTCCGCAAAGGCAGCCATGCGAGAGAGATCACGAACACCCTCATGAAACGGCCAGAACGGGCATCATTCATCCACGACTTAGCGATTCGCTATGCATCCATGCACGAAAAGGGAATTCAGGATCTAAATCTAGTCCTGCCTCATCTCAACAAACTGCGACATCTGACAATTGAGTCTCCGTGTCCGAACAACGGTCCCTGGAGGACCGGCGGGGTCGAATTCACTAGCCAAACTAGGATTGACTACACTTCATTATTGGAGGCGTCCATCGACCCCCAGCTAAAGCCTCCCAGGCTCTCAATGTTGCAGTCACTTACACTCCATGGTCACGGTCATGGAGACAATAAATTCACATTCGGTCGAAACGCCGTCATATTCCTCCATCCTTCTCTTCGCAACCTCACCATCTCATGTTCCAATTTCGCCGCAGACATCACTCCCGACGACATACCCCAAGAGATGCAAAAATCTACGCCCTTAACATCCTTGACCTTCATTGAGTGCAATGTCTCAGTCGAACTGTTGGATATTGTCCTCGGCTTCCCGCGCGCTCTCAAGGAACTTTCCATTGGCGAACGCCTCTTCGCCTTCCCGGGCTGTTTTCCCAAGACTACTCTCGGGGTCGAACAATCGCGCTTTCTACGCGCTCTCAGCAAGCAAGGAGACTCACTCGAACTCCTCAGACACATTGGCGGATACTCTCGCCTCTGGCCTCCATCACCTGCCGACTATCCCAACTTCCGTTCTCTCAAGAATCTGCGGCGGCTGGAACTCGGTTTCGAATCTACTCTTCGCCACTACTTGCATGTGTGCAACGCGCCCGAATCGCTCAAGAGCCTGAAAATGTACGATGGAGGCCTGGTAAATATCCGAAATGTCAGCACCCTGCAGCATCTGCAGTTCGTCTGGAGTTCTTCCACAGAGCTGGCTCTACTTCGTATCCCCAAGACTTGCGCTTTTGAAGTTTGCTTCACGCACCACGGACCGACCGACGCGAGGCCCGTAGAAGATATTCCCCCAGTCTGGCGTGCACAGACACAGCGCAACGGCGTCTACAACATAGCCAAACCGCTTAAAGCACGCGGCGGTCGCTTCCGCATTTTTGGACAGGAGTTTCCGACGAGGAACAAGACGTTTATCCCGCCGTATATGTATGGAGAGGATTTGCCTATTGAGACTTTGCTGTATGATTCGGAGGAGCTTTGGAAGTTTGCTGGTGTCAATTATCGGAGTTTGGATGCAGAGGAGGGATTACTTAATAAAGAGTCAAGCTCAACAGGATCGTGATTTGCCTTCAGTATCAAGTATGATTTTGCTTTGCTCAGGTACAGCACAGACATAGGGCGGCGAAGGGTTGGTATACCAAAGCACATGTTCAAATTTCGACGTGAGAACGGTTATTTCACAGTCCTCAAAATTCTCAGATCCCTCTCCCACCCCATTCCAGCTTCGACAGAGCATGGCAGACATCTTCAACCTGCACACTACCCTACGTTTCCTAGCCGAATCAACAATCTCCTATCTAACTACTCAAATCTAGCTTCGTCAAGCTTCCTGTAGCCAGAATTACAGACAGCGTTAAGTTAGATTAAGGATGTTGAGATGTAATTTTGAGCGTCGCGCTGGCGCTGGAAGGCCGATGAAGCTATCCACTCTTGCCTCTTTTCAGCGTCAGCCACAACTTCTGAATTTCCTTTATACGACTCTATCCCGCACACGCAATCTGGTATAGCAAATCACAAACTTAACAAATGACAGTTTTAGCCCATGATACCCTAGTTCGACTTTCAGACTCGAGAACCCCGGACCATAACACACACGTTGACCTTGCTATCATCTCCTATTCCCTCCCTTCGGGCCCTATCCCTCACCTAAAAGAATAATTAAACCGGTTAACCCGGGCTCAACCCCTTTATCGTCCTCACAAACATGTTCTTTCTTCAACTTATAATTTCCTGGCTATTTATTTCGTCAGCAACAGTCTTCCTCATTGGCCCGGATGACTCAAACGACGCAGGGGCTTAGAAATGAGATAAAGGGGGTAGAAAGAGAGCTCACCTTTGTTTCTCTTAACACACCTGACCTTACAAAACGGCATATTTCTCGCATTTGCCGGGTTCGCCGGATCACTCACAGGCTGGCAGAGCATGCATTCGTGGTAGCGATTTTTAGGTGCGTCCCAGTTGTGGAGGTAGAAGGCGGTGTCAACCTGTAGATGGTTTGGTTAGCTTCTTTCTTCTTTCTCTCCCGCAGCGGGTATGGATTTTATGATATGGGGCATAGTAGGTTAGGATATTAGGATCATTAGGCAAGGTGGTAAGAGGGAAAAAAACTTACATCGATATGTATGCCGGGCATGGTGGCTTCCAGATGCTTTATGGCCTTTCTGATTTGCAGTGATATCCCTTGTTTTTCCTTCATTTCTTTGGCGTTGGCTGATTCTTTGTAGGCGTCTGGTCCAGCTCTTTGTACGTGGGCGCAATCACAGGGGCCGTGGTGGCGAGGGGAAGGAGGGCAAGGGTGAGGTAGGCGGCGTAGGTCCTAGGCTTCATTTTGGTTGAGTGTAGTTGTGGGTTGATTGACTTGGATGTTTGAGTTCGTTGTGCGTAGTTGGTTGGTTGAGTTGGTTGGTCGCCTGTGAGAAGACGATGCGGATTTTTGAGTGGCAGGCAGGATCCTTTTATATTTTACAACCAGGGGAATATTGGGTAGGTGTGACAGGTGTGATGATACTTCGTTTTAAAGTTTGGGGTTGTGGAGTCATGGGGACGAGAACGTGATTCGAGGATGTAGTAAGGTTCGACGAAAGAGGATCGTTGGAGAAAATGGGTGTTGACGCTGTACCAAGAGTGGCGACAAACTTTAATTTGCTTTGGAATGCTCTGGGAGTCATAGTGACTGGACTATTCGCACAACAGCTTCCAGTGTGCCATATCTCTTTCCTCGCGTGATGCATGTTGCCATCATCTACACCAGCTTTCTCATTAAAAAATATCAAACATCCCTAACCATTTACTCCCACCCATCTTTCTACACATTCTACTCCAATTCACCCACAATGCGCAAACTACTCAATATCCTAGATAAATGTCAGTATGAACGAGTGAAGCCGTCCACTCTCAAATACCTCAAAAATTGTTAGGAGCATCTTGAACCTCGACTCTCGCTCTCTGGTCTTGGATCGGGTCGTCATTTGATGCGGAGCAGTCATCATCAATCCATCATCCTCCATCTCACCGTCACCATCACTCTCCTCTTCATGCGACAGAACATAATCGTCTGAATCTTCAGGATCCTCTTCAGATGACGGAGACGGGATAGCAGACCAGCTTCATCTTCTTCCTTCGATTCATCTGCATCCTTATTCTCTTCACCAAATGGGACGAGTATATCCTTTGCCCGAAACTGTGCTTGCTTCTGATAGACACCCCACCTCTTCTCGCTCACCAAGTCCACCTCAGATAGCGTCGCATCGCCGTCACCAGTGCCCCTCCATTCAGGCTCCAGCGGCCTAATGCCGCTCGCAGATTGACGAATCTTACGCTGCATTCGACTCTGCGTTATGGCGATAGATTCGATGTCACCATCAAACCCACTATCGACAGAGCCTCTCTTCCATTTGCAGCCAGTTTGATAGGGCTTCGTGAAACGGTCTCCTTCATTGTTTGGTCTATCGCTGGAACCGCTTAAAATCGTAGCAACGGATAGTGGACGGTCAAAAGTGTCAGAGGAAACAGACTTCTCTGAGCGGCCAAGAGTGTGAGAAGAATCAGACTCGCCAGAATGACCGAGGGAGTGAGATGAATCAGATTCATTATCGCCCTTGACTGTCGAAGAAAAGTCGCGGTCATAGTGTATAGGAGGTGCCGCATCTGTTGGGTGGTAGGGTTTAGATTCCTCTGTTGCTGCACTAGAAGAGCTGTCTGGACGCTGGTATCCTCATCATCAGAAGACGGGAAGTTACTCCCCCTATCCCCTTCCCATATTCTTTCCTCCTCTCGTTCACAGGCTTGTCTAAACTGGACCTCAGTCAAGACCTACTCCCATTCCATCACTATCCTGATTACCAAGGCCTTCATTCCCCTCACCGCCGTCGCTACCACTGTCTTCATCGTCTCCATCTCTACCTCTCTCATCATCACTATTCTCGCCTTCTTCGTCCTCCTTTCTTCTACTTCGCTATCCGACTACCCATCACCAGTGTCCTTTTTCCTATCATTATCTTCTTCAAACGACTCCGAACCCGACTCCTCATAACGACCGCTAGAACCTCCCATGTTCCTCTTCTCACCTCCACCCTCCCCATCCTCGTTCTCACCATTCACCCTCTTTCTCCCATGTTGTTCCATCTCCCACTCAAAACTCAACTCATCCAAATCCGGATCTTCCTCGGGTGGTAGCATTCTAGTTCCAGCTGGTCGTCCTTGGGGTCTGGGGCGCTCCATGACCTGGTCTCTGTTCTCGTCCATTTCATCGTTCCCTTCCTTTGATCTCTTCTTTTCTTGCCTCTTTTCCCATTCCGGCCTCAGTTCATCGAGATCGGAGTCTTCGTTGTGGATGTCTGGGTTTACTTCGGAGTTTAGGGGGGTTCATTTTCAGCACGGTCTAGATTGAAGAGGAAAAAATAAATTTCAAAGATAGAGATTGCGAAGAGCAAGAAAGAACATCGATTTTGTACTAGGGTGGCATGCGTGCTGTTGCGTTCATGTTTGTGTGAATTTGAGATGAGACAAAAGGAAAGAAAATCAACAAAGCATCCAAAACATGGTTCTCAGGAACCAAATAAGAAATTTACAAAGGCGGAATAAGGTTTACCATGCGAACGACAAACAATCGTATATTCAGAACTCGACTCTTGAATTTTTGTCTATCGCAAATATTAAGACATCAAACCTTAAAACCTTTTGCGGAACCGTCTACAACCTTTTCCTGTTGGATCCGAACAAAAACCACATCAACCATTCATCACAGCATCCTAAAAGTCGTCAGCTCATCTCAATCAACAACACCACCACATCACACTTACCTTAGCAATCTCAAACAACGGCGTAATACCCGTCCAATGTTGAAACTGATAAACTCCCTGCCCAACAAGGACCTCAAGCCCATTAACCGTCTTCCAACCCGCATCCTGCGCAAGTTGAATCAAAGCCGTAACGGGCGGTTTATACGCCATCTCCAACAAAACTCTCTTCCCATCAGTCGGCAAACTGCCAATCGGCGCATTCTCTTGAATTTCCTCCTTCCCTGCTTTCTCAAATAACGCACACAGCACCTCTCGGATTCCACTATCAATTGGCTGGTCTGCTGGAATAGTGCCGATAGCGACTGTAGGGATTTTCTCGAGTTTGTCGAGGTAGTGGACATCTGGAATGATGCGGAGATCGTAGGATTGTGGGAAATCGTCGGCTAGTTTCTTAAGTTTGGAGGGATTGCGGCCAAGGAGGTAAATGGGTGAGTATTGCATTTGGTTGAGGGCATATATAGCTGCTCGGGCGGTGCCACCCCCGCCAATGACAAGGCCGCTCTGGAGACCCGCGCTTCCTTGAGCGCCTGTGTTGCGGAGGACCAAAACCATGCCTAGGTAATCTGTATTGTGTCCAACAAGACGAGTAACTTCCTTGCTGGATTCGTCTGTCGTGGTCTCTGGGACGATGGTGTTGAGGGCCCCGATTGCGTCGACTTCAGGTCCAACGCGGTCCAGAATGGGTCGGATATCCTGCTTCAATGGTATAGTAACTGATGCGCCGCCGAAGTCTAGTGATCGGATGATGTCTTTCACATCATTAACGTTCGTCGTCTCATGGATAACGTACACATGAGGTAGTCCTGTGTCACGGAACAGAGTGTTGTGCATGGGGGGAGAGCGAGACTGTTGAACTGGTGAACCAAATATATAGAACTTTTTCCGACGAATCTCGCCTATGAGAGTAAGGCCTGAGCGAATTTCGGCTGCGGAAAGCTGTCCTGGAGCAGTTGCCGAGGGTAGCAAGGGATGGGACACTGGTGTCATGAAGTTGTTAAGAATCCTGCTTAGCTTTCCATGCTCGCCCATGTTGATGGCGATGACGGGAATGGGATGCGAATTCTCTGTCCAGGCCTTGAATTCTGCGAGTGCGAAATTATCTTGCAGGCTTTTGGCTGTGCCAACCAGCTTGATGACATTGCCGTATTGAAGTGCCTTGTTATAGAATGGTATCCATGATCCATTACTCCATGACAACTGGCCCAATGGATCGTGGTGTGAGGCAATGATGTTCGTGAACCCTCTGTTTTCTGAGACTTCACGGAGAATCTCCTCAGGCATAGTCATTTCCAAGTCGACGAACTCAACCCCGAGACGCAATGCAGTCCTATACAACTGCTGAGCTTCGTTGTAAGCCTCGTCTGGGAACTTGCCGCCCTGTGCTCTGGTCCGCAAAGTAAAAATCAACGGGATGGTTACTACGGTTCGTAACAAGGCCATTTGATCAATAACAAACTCGGGCGATGGCATTCCATCTTTAGAATTGGGATCTTCCAGAAGATCAACCCGTAGCTCTACCGCATCTGAGCCAACAGTGATCTGTGGCAGCATTTTGACCCAGGGCAGAATCTGAGGAGCGGAAAGGCATACAAAGAAAGACCGCTTCTTCTTCTTTATAGCCTGTAATGCAGCTCCTTTTCCGGAAATTAAAGCGAGGAAGCGGGAGAAGTCTTCAAGCGTATTCGCCAGACCTACGGAGTCCACGCTCTGGCTGTGGAAGTGGTAGTTGCTGCATTCCAGATACCAAGGCTTTCGGCGAAGCCATACTCCCATCATGTCCTCGACATAAGCCGGTCGTGTCTTGTCAATTTGAAGGAACCCCATGACCTTGGCAATATCTCTCGTGACTAGTAGCACGATACCACCGTCTCTCTGGTATGCTGAGAGCATCCTGCGAGCCTCGGGTATTTCGACGATCCCGCCGCCACAGGCCAGGATATGTCCAGTGGGTCGATCTTTCATCGTCTTTTGGAGAAATTTTAATTCCTCATCTCGGAATCCGTCCCAACCCTTTGTGTTGATTATCTCGGGAATCGTCATGCCGACATGTTCCTCAAGGGCTGTGTCCAAGTCGAGCAAGGGCCACCCTAAGATGCGAGCTGCCCAGCCTCCAGTGGTCGTCTTCCCAGCACCTCTCATGCCGATGATGAAAATGGACTTTTCATGCGTCTTCAGGCCATGGTGGCTGTCGTGTAACACAAGTGCTTGCTCGACACCTTCCAACTGGGCCTTGAATAGCTGATTGAGATTATCCCAGTAACCAGGCCATGTCTTGCCAGTGCAGTCCTTCTCAAGAATGAGAACCGGCTTCGGTGCAACAAGCGCAAGAACTCCGAAGCTCATTGCGACTCGGTGATCGTCATAACAATGGATGCCTGCCTTTGGCGCATCCAGTTGATAGCCGCGACCGTCTACCTCGATGCCATCGTCAAATTGTCGGCATACGATACCAAACTTTGCGAGCTCGTCCTCCATCGCTTGGATCCTATTACACTCTTTGACACGTTGATTGGCAATACCGAAAATGCGTGTTGCGGAGGTCGAACCGTTGGATGATGCGACAGCTGCAAGCACTGATGCTGTTAAAAAGGCATCTGTCATTGGCTCCATATCTATCTCTTTTACAGCCTTCAAGCTGCCTTTTGGTGGTCCAGTCACTGTGGTCGACGTCTTTGTCTGCTCAACTTTGCAGCCCATTGGGCGAAGCACCTCAATGGCAAAGCGAGCATCACCCTGAAGCGATGCAGACCCAATGTTTGGAACAGTGCAAGTTGTCCCTGTGATGGCTGCAATCGCGAGCGGGTAGGTAGCAGAACTAGCATCGCTTTCAACGATGTACTCGGCAGGATTCGTATATGGCTTGCTAGGAATGTAATAGGTGTTTTGCTCGGTTTGTGATTTCTCCACTTGAACACCGAATGTAGCCATCATTGCAATGGTCATATCAATATATGGTTGGGAAATAGGTTTGCCACCGATGAGGCGAAGAGTGACAGGCTTTTTGGCATAAGGGGCGCACATAAGTATCGAGGAAACGTATTGAGAAGACACCGTGGCCGCGAGTTCGATATCTCCCGTAAATGCCCGTTCTCCAGAGCTTGCACCAAAACCACCGCAGGCAGAAATGCGCAAGGGCAAACTACCGTCCTTCTCTTTGTAATGGATGTCCACTCCCATCGATCGGAGAGACTTGACAAGCGGTGCAATTGGCCTCTCCTTCATCCTGGCATTGCCAGTCAAGACCGTAGATGCTACATTTTCGACCGGCTCTGCGAGCGCAGCAACGGAGGTCAAAAAACGTGAAGCAGTTCCGGCATTACCCAAATAAAGTTCTTCGTTAGTTGCTTTCAAGTTGCCGCCGTTTCCAGTTACGACCAGCTCTTTACCATCATTCTCCCATGAGAAGGTGGCTCCTTGCATCTTTGCCAGAGCATCCAACATGACTTGGGTATCGTCTGAATGTAACAGATTACTGATCCGACACGATCCAGATCCAAGGGCCGCAAGAACCAGCACTCGATTCGAAATGCTCTTCGATCCTGGGGGGTTACAGATAACCTTTGAGTCAGAAGGAATACCGGGGTGTACAAGCACGCTTGGGGAGAGGATAAGCTTGATGTCCCGATCAGCGACAGAGCTCGCCTTCTTTTCATAAGTCCGGCCAATGCCTGAGAGCAGAACGATCTTCTTCTGCTTGCCCGCGTTCTTTTTATCAACAGCCATGATAGAAATGAGTTCGTCCACTGGACAATGCTTGTTCGCGGATCGTTTCCGGACCGTCTTATCCGCAAGGGAGGTGGGCAGACCATAGCTGGCGATGCACTTTGTTAGTCGGGCGACAGCGGATGGGTCCAAAACTCCAAGGTATCTTGCGAGTTCCGCTTCTTTCACCATTCCGATCGCAACACACTCGCCATGGAGAATCTGGGGCGTCAAAATTGCTTCCATCGCATGTCCGATAGAGTGACCGAAATTCAAGAGATTCCGCAATCCACCTTCTCTTTCGTCTGCAGATACAACCTCTGCCTTGACACGAACAGATCCAAGCACGATTCGTTTCAAGATGGTCGCAATTTCGTCCATTTTGCGCCTGCCTTGAACCGGCTTCTTGTCAATTGTTTGGAGTATTATTTCAGCATTGGCTTCGAGGGCGGTGAACTCCTCTTCGTTCCAAATCGCGGCGGTCTAGTACATATTCAGTATAAGAACTAATTGGATTCTGTCCAATGCCTACCTTAACTACTTCTGCCATTCCATTGATGATCTCCCTTTTTGGCAGAGATTCCAGGAATTGGAGGTCAATGTATATTCTCTCAGGCTGCCAGAATGCCCCTACAAGATTCTTGCCTGCAGGTGTGTCAATGGCCGTCTTTCCTCCAATTGACGAGTCGACCATAGCCAAGAGCGTCGTAGGCACCTGCACGAACTTGATTCCTCTCATGTATGTGGCCGCGACGAATCCAATCATATCCCCAATCACACCTCCGCCCAGGGCGATTATTACAGTGTCTCTTGTGCATCCTTGCGACAGAAGCCAATCCTCTACAACACCTTTTGTGGATCGCGATTTCGAATTCTCGCCAGGTGGTATCTCGTAAGTAAGAAGTCGAGGAGGCGAGGAGAGGCTCGAAGCTTCCTGCTGGAAGCTCTTTTCGAAGGAGGGTATATAGAGGGGTCCAATGTTGGTATCTGTGATCAGCACATAGGTGGAAGAGGGAATGGACGTAATAAGGTCATGGGCAATATAGCTCTGCCAGAGGCCATAGTCGACGACAATTGAATCTTTCCCGAGTATAGGAACCTTGGTGGGTTGGACTGAAGCTCCGTTGGTGGTCATGTCGGTGAGCGACAGTCAAACTGACAATTTAGTGAAGGAGACAAGGCGCACACGCCAATGGACAGACCAAAATGGTCTGAATCACCAAGAGAGAGGAATTGATCAAGGCAAGGTGGTTCCTAAGCGCATGACGGTTGGAGGCAAGTATTTATTGTGAGTCAGCCCCGACAAAATATTCTTTTGCGTGAGACAGCATCGGGATCCCATTGTCGGCGCGTTCACCGACCGGCCTAACGTTGTCTTGGCGCCCGTACTACACCCTCTCGGATCCGAGACGGATCTGTACACTCAGCCTCGAAGTGCGTCCCCCGGGGCCGAAACAGCTTAACTAGATTAATCCCGCCGGCGGGACACTGGCAAATACACCACCTCCAGCAGCCTTACTCTGCCTCTACACCGCCTATGATTATGGCCACACGGCGCTTTGCAGGGTTAGATCTAGGTGCTTATACAGGGGGATTCTGGATTCAGCTAGAAATATGGGATTGGCTGCAGGTTAAAGTCTATGGTATACTCTTCCTATGTATGGACACCGGTACGGACTACGGAGGCATATTGCGGTCTGTTTTCGGAGCCTTTCTGTCATGTCCCATTTTCCAACTATTATATCACTTATCCCTTGCACTAGCAAGACCTCGTTGCCTGATTGCCTAAGGCATCACAGTCTGTGCGCGAACATCATACATGGATTGTTTATCCGATTGTTTATTACTATTAGCATACTAAAGATGGGTCGTCGTCCAATGCAAAAGCATTTAAATGATCATGATTTTGTTCCTCCTGCTCAGTATCATCCTCGTACAAAGTATACCCTCCCAGATCTATCTGAATTTGAACAAATTCTCCATTTTACGCCAATAGAGTTTGAATTAAAAGAGAGTGGCTCTCAGCTTCTAGATATAATTGATTCTAGTGATCTGGAGGCTATTTTCCGTATCTTTTTTACTAATTCCGTAATTGACTTACTCGTACAATGTACCAATTTAACATGCAAAAGGACGACGAACAAATCCAATTCTTTCAAGGTCTCGAAGTGCACGTTTTCGATCCTCTTTCAATCAACGATTTTGGCGTCCAGTTACATCCGATGAAATACTTTGCATATCTTGGAATTTGGCTTTACATGGGAATACACGTAGAGCCACGTCTGGATATGCACTAGAATACGAATCCAAATCTTAGACCAATTCACTCTTCCGTACAAAATTCAATGGGACAGAAACAGTGGCATTAAATTCATAGATATTTCCATGTCTGGGATCCTTTCTTCCTAGGGCGCTTGGGCGCGTACAACCACATAAAAAGGCTGATCCCCTAGCAAACTTCCTTCAAGAAGCCTTAAAAAAATACTGGACTCCTGGAACACACGTTACTGTAAATGAGTGTATTGGAGGTTTTAATGGTCGAGCGCCTAATACTATAAATATCCCAACAAAACCAACTCCCATTGGGTTTAAAATCTGCGTTCTTGCTCAAATTAAATATGTTCTTAATTTCCTTTAGTATATCCGCGGCGATCAGAAGGATCAGGGAACTCAAGGACTTCAAACATAATGAGAAGAGTAAGGCTTTAGTAAAACCCAAGCAGTTGTACTTGAATTAATGACACGGATGCTAAATCACGGTTGTGGGCATGTTGTCTGGCTTGATAACCTGTTTACAAAGTTCAAAGCTTTTAAGTACACTTCGAGATCTTGGAATCAGCGCAGCAGGAACAGTGCAAACAGCACAAACAGGGAGAGAAGAAACTACCAAAAAGGAAGATCAAGATTCGCAAGATGCGCAAGATTCACAAGATTCAAATCGAAATCAGTATTCAAACCAGCATTCAAAATAGCATTCAACCAGTATTCAAACGAGCATTCGAGCCAGCGTTTGAGCCAGCATTCGCGTATGACGAAGCCTAAAAAGGAGAAACTTTTTGGCATAGGTCAGACACTTTTAAATCTTAAAATCAAATGGACGAATTCCATCCTATGGGGAAAAGTTTACCGCCCTCTATCCCCAAATCATAAAGTGCTTCAGCTTACTTAGGAAGACGCTCAGCTTGTCCTTTTTTATGACTACTATTTCAAATGGAAAGATCAACAGAATTCGTACAAGAAGAAGGCCAAAAACGAAGGAGAAGTGGCTAAGAGAAGTATTTAAAGGAGAACCATTTAAGAAGCTCGAGATTCCTGAATTCATTAATATGTATAATCACCTTATAAACGGCGTTGACGAAGCCGATCAGATCCGATCGTACTACCGTACAAACCGAAGATAATATCAAACTTGGAAGCCACTTTCGAACTTTCTTTTCTAAACTACAGTCTATAATTCTGCTTTAATTTGGATGGATCAAGGAAATACCCAAAAGAAAATGTCAGGACATGAAGAGTTTCGTACAAAACTAGCTCAGCAGCTAGTGTCCCATTCATCTTCCTCAAAACATACCCTTTCTATTAATGGCCAAGGAGTCCGCACAAACCTTCAAAATGTAGTTAAACCTAGTGAATCAAATCAGTGTAGCGAGCATATTGTTCTCTCAAAGGATGGGAAATTTTGTAAAGCATATCAGGCTGCAGGAAGATTGGTTCAACAAGGTACAAAACGGAAGGCTCTTGAAGGGCTTTCTATCAATTCCATACAAATCGGGCAGAATAGGGAGAAGAGGCGTCAAACTCGAGCTCCAAGAACACGGTATGGATGCTTAATATGCCAGATCCATCTTTGTAAGGAGGGAGATTGTTGGGTTGAGCATTTATGAGCTAATAATTAGTGGTTCTTACTGCCATCAACGCTGAGACGTCTCATGTTTTTTAAGTTCGCGCACAGACCATGATGCCTTAGGCGATCAGGCAACGAGGTCTTGCCAGTACAAGAGATACTTTCTACCTTCTCTTTGAACCCCTTGACTTCTCAGACGCATCATCTAGCGCAAGCCTACTATATCCTGCTCGTTGAGTGCCAATCGGTTGTGGCGCAGTTCACCGCCGCACACCCCCCATGTTCGTTGGCATCGCTGCTCTGCTTTCAATTTCTTCCATCTACCCCTATTCGTCAAACTAGTTCCGATTTTCTTATTTTCAGTCCATTCCAAATCCTACCGCGCTGATTCCCTTTTTTTGCTGTTCTGCTTAAACGGGTTTCAATGATCTCGAACCCCATCTGAAACATAGCAGACAGCATGGTGATCCTCCTGGGGGCGCAGGTTGCGGCGAGGCTTGTCGTTAGGCGCCCAGCATCCTCCTTACACATTTTATCTATAAAATAATTCTGCTTCCTTGTTTTTCAGGAAAGATGGCCTTGCGCATATGTCGTGGTCTTTTACCAAAATGCAGTCATTCTCTATAATTGTGGCACTGGCAGTGCTTTCTGATATCGCATATGCTGCTGGAGGCTTCAGACCACCGAGGCCTGCAGAACCAAAACCTCCAAGTGTGCCTAAGCCTCCCGGCCAACCTTTTGGACAGCCAAAACCTGGAGGTGCTCCCTTTAGCCCAGAATATGAGCCGACTGTAAATGATCCCAATAAGGTTCCGCCACAAGCCGAGATACAGTCGAACATGGGGAGTTTGGAGCAAAGACTGGGAATTCTCAACAATGCCCTGGATGTCGCGCAAGAAGTTGTGAAGGCGTTTCTTGCAACTTCAGCTTCAACTGCTACCGAGTCAGAGCGAGTAGGTGGATTCTTCGCGACGAAGAGCTCGTCGGCTCCGGCAACGACAACATCAATGGATGTGACCTGTAAGAATTAGATATCAGATTCAGTATTGGAAGAGTATCTAACATTACACAGTTACACAAACATCCACCCTACCCTCTAGCTCCTTCACAGCCTGTAAATCCTATGCAAGCATCCTTTCCTCTTGCGCTTCTGCAACAACCTCCTTTCACTCGCTCAACCCGACATCTCAGGCATCCTGCGCCTGCTACTCCAATGCAACCACAACCGTCTCCTGTTCCATTGGTACCAAACTCGCAACTGTCCCAACCCTTGCCGCGAGCCGCTTCGACGACGCGGCAAACTCCTGTCACGAGTTCTTCGAGCGCCAAGGCTATGAGCGGATCGCAGATGCGCTTGCAGGCCTTCAGAGAAACGAAACCGGTCGCAATCAGAAGATGCCAGGAGCGGGGTTTTGTGTCAAAATCGATGCCGCAGTTAAAGACGCAAATTTTAACAGAACGAATGCAACGATGGGTCTGAGCAAGGCGTTAGAACCGTCGCCTTACACGCAGTGTTTGTCCTCTCCGGGGCCATCTAGCGGAGACGGCGCTCGTGTGTCCGGGTCGACGATGTTCGATCGTACGATATTCGTAAGTGGAAAGGAGGGTTGTTACTCCGACCAAATTGACTAACTCTCCCAAACAGGTAACAGGCCCTATAGTTCTAGCAGTTCTTTCGTATGTCTTGTTCTCCTGAGTGTATGTCGTCTGTGGGTCACAGCTCTTTCGAACGAAAGACGGAGAAGGGCGAGCATATCTATTTGAAGATCGATTCACATACCACGACGAGATCTGTTCAGGCTTCTTACCAGCTGTTTAGAACCGCCTGTCTCCTAAGACTTTAGAATTTGGCCTTTCCGCTCGAAAGCAAAAGGCTGGTACTGGTTGTAGCGATTAGTGTAATACAGAAAAGCATTTCAACAAAATGCTTGGGATTCGCATGGTCACGTAGTATTTCCGCGACAAGGAGCCCGGAAGTCGCAATCTCAAGGACAACAGAAAGCTCTATTCCTTAGGGATCCTGAGCGATCGGAAATTCAAAATTTGAGACGCATGAAAATAAAGCGCCTACACGGAGCTTATGTTCTATTCAGAATCTTCCGGCCCCAATTCGTCATGTTATCTGATCTGCATATGCATATGCAAGGCTTAGCCACAGCATCCTTACCAATGAGTAGGCAGCGGGGCTGAGTCACAGACTGCTTGAAAACAAGTCATCCATGTTGATATGTCCGCTTTCCCCTACATTCGATTCTAATACCGTAATACCCAGAAACCATGTCTCTCAATACCGCCGAAAACGAAGTAAAAGTCTTAGTCACCGGCTTCGGCGTCAGTCCATCCACACCTCTTCCCTTCCTATAATCCCCTAACGCCCCTACAGCCTTTCCAAAACATAACCAACAATCCTTCCTGGGAAATCGCTTCTCGCCTCTCATCCACTCTCCCCAAAGACAGTACCATCAAACTGATTGTGCACCCCACCCCCGCAATCTCCGCCTACCACGCCATCCTCGACTACATGCCCAAACTAATCCAAGAGCATGATCCGGACATCATCCTTTCCATCGGTCTAGATCAAGGCAGAGATTACTTCGCAGTAGAGCAGTCGGCGCAGAAAGAAGGGTATCACGAAATTCCCGACCGCCATCGCAAAGTTTTCACTCGAGCGGAGAACAAGAAATTGTTCTGTAAAGCACCTGATACCTTGCGCTCTTCTCTAGACCTTAAAAGTGCAGTTGTGAGGTGGCGGAGTGAAGTGGGAGGAATGAGACTTCCGTTGAAGGCGTGCGAGGAAGGGAATCGGGCAGCGAAGGGGAAGATGAAAGGATGGAAGGAGGTTGATGTTAGGTTGAGCGATGAAGTTGGGAATTTTACTTGTGGGTTTATTTATTATGTGGGATTGCTTGAGAAGGAGAAGAGGGGGAAGGGGGATGTGGTGTTTCTTCATGTCCCGTGGCTGGAGGGGGATGAGGAGATCGGGGTTGGTGTGAAGGTTACGGAGAAGTTGATTGGGGCTTTGGTTGAGAGTTGGAGGGGACAGAGGAGTTGATAGTGATGGGAGGAGACTGATGTAATGATTGGTTAGGAACGAGCCGGATCGTCTGCTGTGTTTGGTGAGTTGTGGGTCTCCGGGCGTATTCTGACTTACCCATCGCGTGCCCGCCTAGATGTTTCATGTAACCAAATATCCTTCAGGCAGCGAGTGACGGACGTTGCAAAAGGATGTTCCAACCTAACGATGTTTTTAGGCCCTACGAACACGAAAGGACCGTCGAGGAGAGTGGCGCTCCAACTTCGCCGCACTCCGCCTCTGCGTGTAATAACCATATATTACTGACCGTTCCCCTGGCCCCAGCTCTGCATCTCCTTTTTGTCCCATCACCTTCTAGACCTGTACACGTAACAACATCAGAATGTCGTCAAAACTTGTACTCATATTCGCCTTTCCCCTTTTCGCTCTCTCCTTCACCGTCCCCCTCCTCGAAGGTCTAATGACTTATGATCTTAAAAGCAATATCGTGTCCAACAAGAATGTAGGCTTCCACAGCGAAAAATGTCCTCCAATAACTTGCATCGGGGACTGCCTTGTTCCTCCACTTCAAAACGAGTGTTGGCTTCACATCGTGTTCCGTGCCATCTCCGGCCCTACTGCCGCGATAATCGTTGGTGGGACATTTGGTATGATAGCTTCCGCTCTCACGGTCCACGCCTTTCGGAAGCTTTATAGTAAAGAAGCGACACTGGTAAGGTGATCCTTGTTTCCGTCGAATTGGGAAGCTGGGAACTGATGATGGGGTGCAGAAAATCAAACATACATGGATGATTTCCGCCGTCTACAGCACTCTCACATACTTGCTCCTTATCCTCTCAGTCCTCATCTACGTCTTTGTAGAAGAATCCAAAGAGAAGGACAGGAACTGGGACATCACTCAGTATGCCAGAACCGGCCTTTTTGGTCCTTTTACCAGAGAATCCTGGGCCTGCAATTTGAAGAAGTATAACCGTGAAATCCAGATGGAGCTAGGGTGGATAGGGCTGCCGTGTAAACAAGCGGTATGTGAATTACCACCTTGACTAACTTGACGCATGATAAAGGACGTGCTCATATGTGTACAGAAAGCTGCAAGATGGATGCTGCTACCTATGTTGATTTGTGCAGCTGCTCAGCTTGCGACCTGCACTTTGTTTTACAAGGACCGGATTGTAGATATTGAAAAAAGTCGTAAACAGGCAAGCAGGAGAGATACAACGACAACGTTGGTGGATGATTGTGCTTGAGGAAATAAGGAAGGGGAAGTGGATACACATAGCGCCTGAACGGTTTTGCAATAAGAACGGAAGGGGAATGAAATTTCTACTTGGTCAATCGATTGTGCGGCATACCAAGGTTGTTTTCCACGATCCACCGAGCTGAAGAGGGAAGGACTGGACACTTACGCCTTCTTCTTCCAACAGCCTCTTGCCTTCCCATCCCAATCCAAGCCCTTGCAATCAACTGAGGAAGTCACCCAGGCGAATCCCCAAAAGTGCCACACTGTCCCTACATATAAATATTATTTAATTCTCCAAATCACCCATCATCAGCCCACTGATGGATCGTTGCAGCGATCATTAAACATAAGCAGTCGTGATAAAACTTGCTCTTGCGGGGTTCCATAGGAGGCTAGGGCCTCTAAACTTTTTGGTGTTCGATCCGTGATGCGCGCTCTTCGATTCTCTTGTTTGCGTCTTTCCCTTTCTATTTTTCCCTTCCCCCGTAGTTAAAAGGAAGAGACGAAGGAAGAAACCAGAATTGAAAGTACACTGCAGCCAATAATCTTTTAATAGGGAACATGAGTGAATAAGGGCGGTATTGATAATGGGTGAGGATTGAGGAGAGAAATATGGCCCCAGGATAAACACGTAAGTCGAAGATCCACGAGAGGATCGTTTAAATGATGTATCTCTATTACTCACTACGCTATTTAATCCATTCCCAGGATTTATTACACCCTATTACCAGATGTGCTCACTAAATCCAACTCTCATCCTCACCCATGTCAAATCCATGCCCCTTGCGATGAAAGTCGCTACTATTACAAAGTCATAATCCCAGAAGCCCAGTCCCAAAACCAAATACCAAACCTTTTGTATTCCATTCCAGCAGGCCTTGTATCCAGAGTCCCAATTCATCATATCATTAGTGTCATTAAATCCCGGTCTAAAAGCCTGCTACTCAAACAGTGCTGTCCTCAACCAAGAACCAGCCCCACAAACCCCACTATCAGCGAAAGGATCCAGCTCTCAAGTCCAGATGGCTGCACATTGTACGCCACACCCTTACTCTTCGTAGCCGTCGCACCACCAGCAACTCCTGTCGCCCCCGCACTTGCCTGGTCAGTCCTAGTAATCGACTGGCTCCTCGTCGTCGTAGCTGGGAACAACGTTGCCGTAGTACTTCGACCCTGACTACCATACACGAGCTGTGTCGCACCAGGGGCCAGACTGATCGTCGTACCATCAACCGTGATAACACCACCTGGCGTCAACGTCTGCCCATTAATGACAAACGTCGTTCCTCCACCTGGAAGCGCTGTGTACGTGTGCGATCCGATTGTCAGTAGCGGCGGATTCGTGATGGTGGTTTGGGGTAATAGATTCGTGGTCTGGCCATTAATGATGAGGGCTGTCGCACCTGGGGCGAGTGATATGGTGCTGCCTGCGACGGTGATGGTACCACCTGGTGTGAGGGTTTGACCGCCGATGATATACGTTGTTCCAGAGCCTGGAAGGGCAGTAAATACACTATTCCCAATCGTGAGCGGCGGGGGTGTAATCTGAGCGGCGGGGTTGGTGAGCGTCGAGGTTGCGCCGTTGATGACGACAAAAGATGCTGATGGACCAAGAGCGATAGTTGTGCCGTCAACCGTGATGGTTCCACCTGGTGTGAGTGTCTGACCATTGACGACAAATGTTGACCATGAATTGGCTGTGATCTGAGAGTTCCCGAAAGTGAGGACCGGAACTGCGGTCACAGGAACTAATAGAACAGGCTGTGTATTCCCATTAACTACCACATTCGTCGCGGCAGGATCAAGGGAAATGGTGGTACCGGCAACAGTAATGGCTTGTCCGGGCACAAGAGTCTGACCACTGACTACGAAAGTTGAGCCTCCAGGATTAGCTGTAAAGGTGTTTGCCCCCACGACGATCTCGGGCCTAGCTGTGACTGCTGGGGCAACGATAGGAAGGATTTGCGTTGATCCTCCGATTACCAAGAAAGACGCAGACGGGCCGAGACTGACGACGGTTCCTGCAACTGTGGCCGTTCCGCCGGGGCTAAGGACCTGACCAGGCGCGACGATGAACTGTGTTGCGGCATTCGCCGTGAAGGTTGACGAACCGATTGTCAAAATTGGTGGAGCAGGTGTTTGAGCTCCTGGAGGGAGAACCTGAGGCAAGGCAGATGTCGTCTCTCCGACAACAATCGCAGTAGCAGACGGCACTAGGGACACTGGAACGCCTCCCACAGTGATAGCTGGTCCTCCAGGCTGTAAAGTTTGCGAGCCCACCACAACGACTGAAGAAGGCCCGACCTTGATGGTTTCGGAGCCAACAGTACCAACATTCACCTGGGTGGGCTCTTGAGCACTGGGACCTCCTGGACCTGGGTTACCGCCTGCGTCGTGATTGCCTTGAGTTGGAGCGACCGAGGACTCGATGTGTACCTTCGCCAGGGAACTCTGTGGATTATTATTGTTCCCTTGGGTGACCGCAGGTGGGGGATTGACAGGCTGCGAAGGTTGTGGCTGTTTAGTCTCAGCAACGACGTTTGGTTCGGGTTCAAAGCCAAGGGCGCTAGACTCCACGTGAACAAGGAAAGGATCAGCTCCCACGAAAGTCACATAGGTCAAATCCACCACGACCAAGACCGTAACCGTAGCTTGATAGGTGCCAGCGCTGCAGGAAGACTGAGGGACTTGCTGAAGGAACTCTTCCGGTACTTTTCCCGTTGCCACGGCTAGCTCTTCAATACCTTTTCCATCGTAGGAATAGGCGTAGGGATTAGGTAAACTAAAAGTCTCAGTCGTGGTACTGCAACTGATTTTCCCATCCTCTGCTGTGACTGGCACTGCCGTCGCTACTTCATAGACTGAGAAGTAAAGGACGGGAGTGGTAGAAGTTCTGCTTAAGTCAGCTTCGTATTCTTGCTAATTCTTGTGGCATCTCCACGAGAAATGACTTCGAGATCACAGGATTGGGAGGCCTAGAGACATTCTGGTCCTGAAGAGATGAAGCTACTTACGCAACGAATACAGTTCCCGACGCTCCTGTGACGGCGAAGCTTGCAGCTGCAAGCCCGTAGGCGGGTATATTATACAACCCTATATCTATCGCTGGGATGATGTCTCCCGAGGGAAACGGCAGTGCCGCAGTCCTGGAGATGACAGACGTGATCTCCGCTGAGGGGGTTACAGTATAGGAATCAAGGTACGTCCACGTAACATTCCAGTCGGAATCAAATGTTAGACTGTCGGTGTAAGCAATATCAGACAGGAGAACGCTGGTTATGTCAAATGTATCCGTATTGGGTATTCTAGTCAGATATTCCTGGCCGTCTGTGATGTTGCCCGTGACTTTGGTCAAGGTTGCCACTGGATACTGATAAGTCGCAGCATACCACCAGTCGACGTTCGCCTTCGGAATGTTCACGGCACAGGGTCCGCAGGTATCGTTGTTCGCTGGTGATGGCCGTGTAAAAGATCCCTGGTCTGTCGGCTTTGGGCGTCCTCCATTGTCCTTAGTGATGACTCCCGTTCCAGTTCCAGGGATTGGATACGGCGGCACCTTTGATGAAGTCGTTGCGAAAGTTTCTGATGTTTGCGCAGCAGTAGATGAGGTCGATATAGAGGTGAGGTTCCAGTTCTGGGCTACACCATGCCTTGACGTTAGGATAGGAAAATACGAGGCTGGCCAGGTCACGTACCAATAGTATCGTTTCCACGAGGCCGGAAGGGCTTGGGGAACACGGGCAAAAGCGTTGCAAATACGACAAATGAGCGAACCAACAACATGACTCTACAGAGAGCGCCTGACTGCTACAGACGCTTCTACAGGCACTTTAGGCATATGAACGAGTGCAGTGAGGGTGCAATATCACGACCCAACAGACAGATTAACGACAGAGGTTGCGCATGCGGGAGCACAGAAAGGGGCTGGGGGCCAATTTAGACGGAAAACCCTCATCAGTCTCCGTACTCAACTTGGGCCTAGCCATCTCTATCGGCCAGCTGCTTCCCCACCACAGCAACCACTCTCACAGCCGTCTAGCAAGGGTTGCCGGAGGTGCAGCGGGGTGGTGGCACGCGTTCGGGGAATGGTGCATTGAAATTGAGATTGTTTATCCACCGCAGCCCAGACCCAGCTAAGCAGACCAACCTTCCCTGCTTGGGACATTTGATGAGTGCGGGCATGGGACGAGGGAGAAGGAGTCGTGGCATCAACCACTCAGGCCTGCCCATCGTCGTGGGTGATTCCCTTTCATCTCGTCCCTCTCAAATCATCATACAAACACGTTCTCCACTGCCTCACACAGATCTGGAGAGTTTTATTGCATGTCATGCGTGCTGCGGGGGGACCAGCGTCCACTAGCGAGCCTCACCGCAGACCTAGACGACCAGCACGCCACGTTTTGGGCAAATGCAGGTGAATATGCAGCGCGGTCTCCTCGACGCCGGCGGGCTGGGTAAAGGGAACCGGCTTCGATCGAGCCTCGCTTGGCCCTGATCAATCCTGGCTGATCAGGCTTCATCGTGGCTGTTTGCTCAGGGCTCCGCCGAACCGTAACGCCGATCTCTAGGGGTGTTTTGGCGCACCGGAAGCAGTCAATCCTAACAAGCGGGACGGGCGTGGACGAGAGGGGGTTTTTGGCGGCCGCTGCGGCTGTCGGCCTCTCTGGCGGGTTTGGTGCGCTGTGTATCAGCCAGAGTGCTCGCTCTCGACCGTGTGGTTGGTTTGTCGGTAGCCGTCAACATTCAAGGAATCCCCAGTCCAGAGCGCCACGTCCCACACAGCTGAAGGGCTGATGCTGAACGCCTTTGAGTTCGTCCATGGCGGCGCCCCAACCAGCCCTTGCATCAAGCCTCTTATGAGTAGTTTGCGTACATACCCTTTGGATGAAACAGGAAAGTTTGCAGCAACATTCTCGCCTGGTCACCCTCTCATATATGTGACGGGAAAAACTGCCGGCTGAAAGGGAGAGGGAGGAACCATACGTCCCTGCGGTGCTCTGTTTCGCGGCGAGGGTACACGGCTAGCACGAAGCGGTCCGATATCATCGTGATCGGGTGTTTTTGCCCTCTTCCCCTAGCCTGCTGTTGGGATGGTCTCGTCACGCCGTCGCACCATCATATCCCATCATGTAGGCTCCCCAGCGCGACGGGATATGGACGGAGATGGAAGATGCGACTCGGCCATGGCTCCCAAGCCCAAATGCCCCTCGGTCCCATGACAATTCGCGTCTCCCAGCGAATGATTTTCAATGAGTTTTGCTTGGTCCTGTTGATTTTGCCTCTTCAAGCGACAAACACCGTTAGCAGCCATCCAGTACCATCGCACCCAGCTGTAATTTAAGTCTTGGCCTGTTGTTAGAGGCTCGGCCCACGCTCGTCCCCTTCCGCAATCTGCCTCAACACCATCTCGACTCCTCGCTCGCTCTCTCCCCCGTCATCGCCTCACCCTCCGCCGACCGACCGAGTGGCATGAACAATGTCAACGGGGCGCTCAAGCGCAAACTACAGTAATCTGTTATGACTTTCGTTGCTGGCAGTGGCACGTCATCAACGCCCTCCTGTGGTCGCTTCATAGCCGGCCATGCTCCGTCGTCGAGGTGACCGCTTCCCGCTCTTCGTCATCTGCGTCTTGATCGTGTCAACATTCCTGTCGCCATGCTTCGCTCACGCTCTCGCACCCCGCAATGACAACAAGAACTCGACACTACCCGCACCTATATCCGTTGCGCCTGACCAGGATTGGGATGGTATCGACGGCCAATGGAATACCTTCACCTTACATGTAGGGGAGCCTGCCCAGTATGTGCGAACCTTTATCTCAACTGCGAGCCAACAGACCTGGGTCGTGCTCGACCTGGCGTGCATGGTGAACAAGACGGACGAGCAGACCAACGTAACTACGCTCGAACGGGACACTCCTTGCTACGATGGTCGCGGAAAGACTTTCAACCACACCGCATCAAGTACTTGGGAACAAAAGGGGTTCTACCAGCTGTGGACAGAAAAAAATCTGGGTCTGGATGGGAACGGTCAATATGGCTATGATACTGTAGGCTTTGGGCATCCAGGGGAGGAAGGTCCGACACTGAAGAACACCACCGTTGGTACACTGATTACTTCCAATTTTTGGCTAGGCCATTTTGGCGTCAACCCGAAATCGACAAACTTCTCTGCCTTCGAGGACCCGTCGCCGAGCTATATGACGTATCTTTTTAGGAACAATTTAATACCCAGCATATCCTTTGCCTACACCGCTGGCGCTCGTTACCGTAAGCCGTTCTTTGCCACAATACTACTTGACGCTAACATGGATATGGATCAGGATTCACAGCTGTCCTGGGTAGCTTGACCCTCGGTGGCTATGATACGTCTAGATATATCTCTAACGACCTGACCTTTGGGTTTGCGCCCGATAACGAGAGGGACATCGTTGTTGGGGTTGTAGGCATCCATGCATCTAGTTCAACCAAGTCGAACATCAATCTAATGAAGAGGGAGCAATTCACCATGTACATCGATTCGACAGTCGCAGAGATCTGGTTGCCGACCGAAGTCTGTAAAACCTTTGAGGATGCGTTTGGGTTGAAGTACGATGAAGAAACGAATCTCTATCTCGTCGACAATCTCCTCCATGAGACCTTGAGGGCAGAAAACCCGAACATCACCTTCAGTCTAGGACAGAAGTTCAGCACAAATTCAACAGTTGACATCGTTTTGCCCTATGCCGCATTCGATCTCCAGGCAAAGCCGCCGTATCGAGGATTGCAGAACGAATCAAGTTACTTTCCTATTCGACGAGCAGCCAACGAATCCCAATTCGTCTTCGGTAGGACGTTTCTTCAAGAGGCGTACTTGGTTGTAGATTGGGAACGGCAAAATTTCTCGGTCTATCAGTCCTCCTGGATATACGACGCTCCGCAGAACATCATCCCAATCATTTCACCCTCGTTGACGAACGAGGCAAATTCCGATTCTACTTCAGGCGCAAGGCACCTGTCAACTGGAGCTATTATCGGCATTGCCACCGGAAGTGGATTTTCGGTGGCGATGATTTGCTTTGGCATCGCATGGTGGTTCTGGCGGAAACGACACATTGCCAAGGCAAAGGCCAAATACGAAGAACAGGCCGCAGCAGCGGCAGCAGCGAAAGAAACACCAGCTGAAAAAGTTGAAGAACCTCCAATATCACCAATACAAGATCCTGAAGAAGGCACGAAGGTATTCCCAAAGGCTGAGTTGCCTGCAGATACGACAAGCAGACCTGAACTGCAGACGGATGTAAAGGCCGGAGATCCGAATTCATCAAGCAGTTTTGGAATGCCAAGTCCCGCAATTGAGGTCGAGAATACTGAACGCCAGATATTTGAAATGCCAGGAGATATTCCGACGCGACAAGAAGCCGACGGACGCCAGCTGTCGGAAAAGGAGTCGATGATGGTTCGAGAGCGACTATATAACGGAGTAGATCCTCAAGGACTGCCATCAGTATCACCTACATCTGAAGAGCCGCCAAGGAGACTTGCACCAGTATCGCCGTCAGAAGTTGCGGTGGTGAACAGGAGGGGATTGCCCAACGTGTCACCAACCACCCCTCGTGTGCCGAGAGACGGGGCGTTTCTGGAAGCCAACGATACTTTCTTTCAGCCGTCCCGAGCACCACGGGATGGCAGGTATCTGGAAGCGGAAGACACTCTGTTATCTCCTATTTCTCCTTTAGAAGGCTCGACGGACAGCAAATCGAGGCGGCGGTTTTCTTATGAGTGAGTGATTTACGAAAAGCAAAAGTTGGGCGGCTCCTACGTTTATGACGGCGTCTGGGGATCTCTTGGGTGGCTTTCTTAGTATTCGGCGCTGTGGCATACATCTATTGGGCGTTTTAATGGGAAATGATACCTTGGCGATGGTGTGAGCATCTAAGTGGGTGGGATATGGGGGCTTAGAACGCGAGACTGGGCATTTACTGGACATTCGGTTTGTATCTACAGGACCTCTCACGGACAGACGTCATTTCTCCTATATATTTCCTAAGACGATATCGTGATTAGCGTAGCATCTACCATCCGCCGAGATAATTCAATCAATCAGTCGATCCCCTTGGATAAAATGACACCATGATAACCACAATGAGGATCAACATGTGAAGTAGATTCTCCGAGAGGATAAAATGCTTACCGTGGTAGGTGATTGCAAGGGCGTACGCCAGTTGCTAGCCCTGACCGCTCCTTAGGCGGTCTGTTAGACGTGAGTAGGGCTGGCGTCCAAGCTGAGAAAGGGAAAGAAGGGCGACGGAGACCCGAAAGCGTGCTAGCTGGGATGTGTGGCCCTGGTGGTTGACGGCGCTTGGCCTGCCTCAACCCCACCAAGGGCACAGCAAGGCAGAAAGACGACCGCAAGAAAACAGGTCAACAACACGCGCACCACCGCTGCCATCTCTACCTCAGACACTCCATCAGCGAGCCTGTCCCTCAATTTCGTCTATTCCTACTGCCACTCGGTGCAGGCTCCAGCGAGAAGCCCCCTTCACGCAGCAAACCAGGTTTCGAGTACCGCCCCGCTTCGCTGTGTTGGTTGCACCAGTCATCACCAGCGCTCGCCCTGACCTCAGCCGCGGGCGCCTAGAGACCCTTATAACAACCTAGGACCTGTTCCTATCCCCTGACAGCTCGACAACCTTTGATCGACTTACAAACACTCACCTCGACCGATTATACACCTCGAACACGCACCTCGCTCGAGTTCAGAGCCAGAAGCGAAGCCCGCCGCCATGTCCGAACTTCAAGGGCGCAAGGTGTTTAAGGTGTTTAACCAGGAGTTCATCGTCGACGAGAGGTACAATGTCACGAAGGAACTGGGACAAGGTGCTTATGGGATAGTTTGGTATGGACAATCACTGCCTGCTCTCTGGATACGGTATTGACATGTGGGTTTACGAAGTGCTGCCACCAACAACCAAACTGGCGAAGGTGTTGCAATCAAGAAAGTCACCAATGTTTTCAGCAAGAAGATTCTTGCTAAGCGAGCGTTGAGAGAAATCAAGCTGTTGCAGCATTTTAGAGGTGAGTTCACAACCCGCATCACATGTCGATAGGATACTAATAGGATGTAGGACATCGCAATGTACAGCCCATCCCTTCACACGACTTCATCCTAACCCCCTCATGCGATCCAATCCCAATGACACTGCAGTTCAGACCAGAAACTGACTGGTCTTGCCTATAGATAACATGTCTCTATGACATGGACATTCCTCGGCCCGAAAACTTCAACGAATGCTACCTATACGAAGGTACGGCATAATGCTTGACACATGGTTTTTCAATGCATAACTGATATCAATTCAGAGCTAATGGAGTGTGATTTGGCTGCCATCATTCGCTCAGGCCAACCGCTCACTGATGCCCACTTTCAGTCATTCATTTACCAAATCCTGTGCGGATTGAAATACATTCATTCTGCCAACGTCCTCCACCGAGATCTCAAGCCCGGAAACTTGTTGGTCAACGCGGACTGTGAACTTAAGATTTGCGATTTCGGTCTGGCCAGAGGATTCTCGATGGACCCAGAGGAGAACGCAGGGTACATGACCGAATATGTAGCCACCAGGTGGTACAGAGCGCCGGAAATCATGCTGAGTTTCCAGAGTTATACGAAAGCTAGTATGGATCATTTTCCTATGTCCACGCTTTCATACGCGCAGTTACATTTCCTTAATGTCTTAACAATTTCAAACTTCGCATAAACATTCTCATCTGTCTACATTACTAATATCCTGTAGTCGACGTTTGGTCGGTAGGCTGCATCCTCGCCGAACTCCTGGGCGGAAAGCCCTTCTTCAAGGGCCGAGACTACGTCGACCAGCTCAACCAAATCCTGCACTACCTCGGAACCCCCAACGAGGAAACACTCTCCCGGATCGGCTCCCCCCGTGCTCAAGACTACGTCCGCAACCTCCCCTACATGCAAAAAGTCTCTTTCGCCAGCCTATTCCGACAGGCGAACCCTGACGCCCTAGATCTCTTAGACCGCATGCTCGCCTTCGACCCTTCATCCCGCATCAGCGTCGAGGACGCGCTCGAGCACCGTTACCTTCACATCTGGCATGACGCCTCCGATGAGCCCTCTTGCCCTACCACTTTCGACTTTCACTTCGAAGTCGTCGAGGATATCGCTGAGATGAAGAAGATGATTTTGGCGGAGGTGAATCGTTTTAGACAGTTGGTGAGAGTGCAGCCAGGACAGCAGGTACAGGGTCAGGGACAGCCTGGTCAGGCTGTACCGATTCCGAATAACTATGATAGGGGTGTGTACGAGGATCCAAGGCCCCATGAGGCGATGATGCAGGGGGGGTGGCAGGGAAGTGATTTGGAGAGGGATTTGCAGGGGTTGGATGCTAGGGGGATGAGGTAGGCTTGATATGATCTACGGATCAGACATTTTCAGAGGACATGGTATAGTCGAGCTATATGGGATACATGAAAAGGGGTTATGTAAGAGACGGATCGGATCGGATCGGATATCTGGGTGGAATACCCCACCTTCATGGAGAGGTTTTGGGTTCTTTCTCTTTTTGGTTAGTTTATGAGATGACTGTGGTTTAGATTGCGTCTTTACTTTTGGCAAATGAAAACGTTCTCCTTGGTGTTGAGACATTTTTGGTCTTTAACATTGCTGCTTGGCTAGAACTCCATAGTAATGTAAGAAGAGTGCAAATAGTCCTAAACTAATACAAAATAATTATTTTATACAATATTACTTATTATAAAACAGCTATAATTTTTAGTATTTACTTATTATATAAATTTTAATAAAACTTAACTTTTATTAGCTTAAAGTATAATACTTATACTAATATATTAAAATTTACTTAATATTTTTAATTATATTTATATAAATAGTTTTAAATAAATTTAAAATTATTACAAGTAAATAGTAAAATAATAATAATAAATTTAATAAAAAAAAAAGACTTTTTAGCTTTTTTTTTCTTTAATACTTTTAATTGTTTTTTATTATAAAAAAAAAACTTTTTATAGTTTTAATTACAAATATTATTACTATTTATATTTTATTTATATGTTTTTTTTATTATAATACTTAGGTTTTAATATTATAAATAAGGCTATTTATACTAAACTTTTTTTAATGCTATAAACTACTAATAGAAAGTTAGTAAACTAACTTTAGTAAACATATTAAATGCTAGAAGTACTACTAATACCAAGTAATAAATGAGCAGATTAAAGTACAGAGCAGGTTAGGAAGTAAACACATAGATTGTGAAGCAAGGTATGAACTGGCATTAGTAGGGATTACAGACGGGAGAGCGTAGTGTGAACGAAGAATGTTAGTCCATCCTATCCACGAATCCTTCTATTTACTTCTATTCTCACTTATTCACTTTCCTTCTTCAGCTACCTACTTATTATCTTCTCTGCCATTCACTAGAGTCCTATTACCGCAGACTTTTCTATTTGGCCTTGGCCTACCTCTGGCTTCTTTTCACTGCATTATTGTTGTCGCTTCTCGATTCGTTTTTACAACCTGTTTCTTTTACATTACCTCGTACCATTTACTATTTTCCTCCTTTCTACTCAACTACATTTCCTACATTCCCTGACTCCTTGCTCCTCCCTCTCCTACCAATTCACCACCCCCAGTCTTTTACTATCACCTTCACTCCACAGCATCCGCTTAATCAACCATCCCGTCTCTGAACCCTCTGGTGTTCTCAAGCTCATTCCCCCTTCCCACATTTATGATCTCTATTCAAGCATAGATCATGGAATAATCAAATCAATTACCACAGGATTAGTGATTTGTTCTTGAGATGAAAGTTACAGGTAAGGAATGCAAGGAATACTACATGAGACATGTGACAGGAACTTAGCCAAGGGCCACGGTAGATGGGGAAGAACATAGGAAGGGGGGAGGGCAGCTTTCATCATCATTCCTCAAATTAGCTATCTACGGTATCTGGACATCTCAAGGCTACCAACCCGCACGTTGGTCTTCCTGCCGCTACAATTTTGTATTATTTAGGGTTACACAAAATATCGCTGAATGCAAACCAAAACGCAAAAAGTTTTCAATCGTGGTATCAAACTCCCGTGCCCGATAACCCACCACTCCATTTCACCACCGGCCCTTCACTCCCAACTTGATAGATGGGAGAATCCTCATATTTTGGGACTCGAGACATACATCCCATCTAGTAGGTGATGCGGTCCTCGTAGATGGGCGCTTTGGAGGCACTTCCATCTTCGACGCCCTTCCACTCCACCTTGTTCTTGTCGTTGAAGGTAGCTTGTTCATCTGTAATAAGAAGCCCTGGCACCGCCTTGGTCGTATTCCTGATCTCGCGCTCACTAATGCCCATCTCATCCCTGACGATCCAAAGCGTGGGGGTCGGACTCGTAATAGCAGGATTGAAATACGCGCGCTTGGCAATCTCAACAGGGAGAGGCTGTTGCGGGGAACGATAGAAAGCAGCGAGCTGGCCTGAAAGATTGGCTACAGAGTTCCTCTCGGGATTAATGATTTTCTGGACGAAATGTGGTAACCTGGATTCCTTTGGAGGAGCAGCAGGAGAGTTGCCGTTGGTTGCAGCGGTGGACTTTTCGACTGGCATGCCAGCACTATCGACGGCGCCCTGGCCATTCTCGAGATCGCCATGGTCGGGCGTGGGAACGGGATCAGAGTATGCGATACGAGTCTCGTGGCTAATCAACGCCCTCCTCAGTGTCAAATGGAACAAGATGGTTGCTCCCAACAGCACAGCTTCGATGACCAAGGGGCCGATCGCAGCGCGGCTGTCACCAGCAGCGATGGCGAACAGACCGATAAGGCACACCTCAGAGAGATACACACCGGTGGTGAGTTGTTGCAGGGCTCGTTGGTATGCCGCGCCCTTGGTGTCGATGACAGTCTCGTAGGTGTAGAGGAAGTTATATCGGAAAGCGACGTAGATAAGCGAAAGACCAACGGTGCTGAATCCCAGGACTAGGGGGGCAATGCAGGAGTAACTGAGCGCAATGACGCCCAAGTTCACCCACTTCGGGAACTCTGAACCCCACATTGGAGCGGAGAGGTTGACGAGTTTCTGGAAGATTTTGCGGGGCGTCTTTCCTGGGAGGATGCGACCAAGGAGGACGACGGTAACGAAGCCTCCGATGTTGAGGAGCGTGCCGGCGAAGGCGGATAGGCCAAAGAGAATGAAGTAATTGATATAGAAGTTCGACGCTTTGGGAAGGTTCTCCGACAGGAGAGTGAGCACGCTGCCCGGATTTTTTATCACCTCATTGACGACGGATGTAGCAGCTGAAGCGAACGTTGTAATGAGGAAGACCTGGATGACTTGGAAGGCGAAGTACCATGACTGCGTCTGCAATTCCACTTGGGAAAGGGTGACCCAACCAGCAAGCTTGGCTATGACTGCTATATGTTAGCTTTGACCAGGGACGCCTTTTTGAGGTACTTACGGCGACAGATGATTGGCACTAAAGCCATCAAGACAGCAAGCATGACAACGGGAAGAAGGCCTGTGACGACACCCAGGATGACGCCGGGAATCTTGAGGATCCATTCGAGCCAAGTAAATCTATCAGCCAAATAGTTGATGTTCGAAACCAAACCCACGAAGGCAACTGCAAATGCGTGAGTTAGTGTTACTGGCAAGATAATAGGAATCGTCTCTTACCTGGAACAGCCCAAAAGACGATCATGACCGAAACGAATGCTGTAGCTAGGAGCCACCTGACCCAATGCTCGGGAGCGCTAATCCGAAGATTGCTCCACACGACCTCTTGGGGAATGACACCAAGTTGGCGAGCTTGTAATTTTGAGTTGGGCTTGGTCTTCCTGTTTTGCATCATCTGCCAAGCATCCTGGGCAAACTTCTGCGTAGCAAATTCAAGGAAGACGGCTCCGACGAGATCTCCTTGGCCATTCCAGTGCTTGTCCTGCTCTTGCTGGATCTTGGGGATGATCTCGGCTAGGTGCTGCCTTCCGTACTCAATCGTGTCCACCTTCTTTCCGATAAGGAACTTGAGCTTGTGCGTGGGACGATCCTTGGGATTGAGCCAGCGAGATCCATCCTCCGAATCCTGACCTTGATAAGCTTTCTTCCCCTTAGCAGCCTTTAAGCGGTTGTTGTTCGCATCCCGGCACAATTGAATTTCGGCAGCCTCAAGCTTCATTGCGGTATCGTCTCGGTCCTCCACAAGCTTCTCCAGTTCTTCGCAATTGGAAGCGACCCATGCATGGGTGACTCCAGGGAACATCTCAAAGAGCGCCTGCTGGGTAAGAGCTTTAGGCACGCTGGTGAATAAAATGGTCCTGGAAGACAGACGGCTGGCGCCCCACATGGAACGACGATAGGCCTGGCGGATGTTGATGGTGTAGAAGGACTCTCGGGCGATGATGACCATGACCATTCCTGGGTTTGGGTTAGCGAGAAATTCCAAGCTCATGCAATATAATTGGAGACGGGCGACATTGTGTGAGAGGGAAGAACACACCCAGAAAGACACATGAGACCAGAGCGTGCGCATAGTACCTGTTAGGATTCCTTACGTTGCTATAGGACAACAAGTCCAGCTGCTGCTGCCCAGCATCGCCCTAAGCTAGATTAGACGTGCAACAAGAATGTGGACACTTTGACATTACCGTTGCATTGACGGGGAACAAAATCGGCCATGTGATACAGCATCCCAAGAAACTGATCATCACAATGAGCTTGAAGTACCTCACGAATAGGTATCCATCAATTGATTGGTGATCCAAAATATATCGGTCGTCGATGCGCCGGAAGTCGGTGATCCATCCGAAGAACGATGTACTTGGTGCTGGTGTCTTGCGCCTGTAAACTGCTCAGTATAACTCCTTATCAGAAATTCGTTGCGTGGGCTCCTACTCATCGCCCAAGCTATCAATGTATGTCCTCGGGGCATAGAGCCTTCGAAACTTGCGGCGGAAGATGAAGAATAGGGTTATGAAGGCGAGCGCAATAAGTAGGTTGGGTACGAGGGTAGAGACCAAGCCGGATGCTGAGTTCGACTCTGGCTTGTCGCGATTAGAACCAGGTTCGCCCTCCGCCTGTAAAGGGTGTTTGTGTCAGCTCAGTAACCGGCGGTAACACGATCGCCTATCTCACTTACCCTTGAGAGGAGCTCAACGAGACCCATGTTGAGCAATTGAAGGATGTGCCGATAGGAATTGAAGGAGTAAAAGGGACTCCAGGCCACGATGAGTGACGGTCGTGGTGGTGGAGCAGATCAACTAAATCAAGGCGCGACACAGACCACCCGCCGTGCTAATGACTGCTCTTTGGGACGGCCCACGTCATAACCCGGCATTTGCTATTGCGAATCAGGATTGACCCAGGGAGACAACCGGTTAGCACCCTCGCTAGGCGTATCGATGCATTCCCTCAATTGGCTACGATCATCGCTCAGCTCTGGAGCTCGTGTCGTAAACCATCTAGGCTTTTGAAGACTCTTTCACGTCTACGCCTCACTGTGGCGATTCCGTCAACCTCTGACGAAGTTGTCCGTTGTTGTCTGCAGAGTGTCGGACTGGCTGTGCAAAAACTATGCCCTCCGCGAGGGTGTGAAACAAGATTTGGAAATGAGAGGGCTTTTGCCGAGCGCACGTGCAACACAGGAGATTACCATGGTACAAACTGACCGAATCTGGCCTTGGAAACCGCTGATTCGCGCATTCAGGGGTTTATCCTAGCGTCTATCACCCTGAATGGGACGTGGTTGGGCAAAAAAGCGAACCGTGCGTCTTGGCAACTCGATCGAATCTGGATCCCTTCTGAATCAACCATCCCACCATGGGTCTATATTGTGTTGATCCTCACCCCAACAGTTTTATGTATCACGTCGAGCTATCATAGACACTTGAATGTCGACGCCGTCTTGTGCTTTGTCTTTGTTCTTCTTGCTGCTTGCTCTCGGTGGGGTACAATCGAGAAGTGAGAGATGCATCGGCTGTGTGACATCAACAGCAAGAAAACGACTCGCACACTGCCGTACAAGCAGTTTAAATATGTCATCGACTGCGACAGTGGGATACAAGAACATCCGCCCGTTGCAGTTGGTTCGATTAGCGCGAAGATCGAATCGGAAAGTAAGATTTGACCATGCATGAGTTCACGCTTAGCTGCATCGACTTATGAATCAACCCTCGTTATCATACACAGTAGGATCAGGGTCTCAGCTCTTATACTCCGCCTCAATCATTGCAGAGAAAAAAACGAATGATGAGTAGCGCCAAACCTTGTAAGCAACGGCCTAGATTCGGAATGGAACCTTAGTGTAGGTTCGAACATTTTTTGACGTCCGGAGTGTTTCCTAGTGTCAACGGCCTTCTCAAAGTGTGTCTGCGAGCAATTGGCAAATTCGAGCTCTAGGTTTCAGATCTTCAATCCTATCACAGAACATGCAAATCCACGTAAGTATAAGTCCAGATTCATCTATGACTGATGCATATCTCTATCAAACCTCGCATCACGCCCTCGCAGAGCTCTTGCAGAGTTCTCAACTCACCTTGCGATCTTCCTCACTTTTCATGTTAATCACAGTGGAGCTTTGATACGCATCGATCTCAAAGAATTAATTTCTCCGTGCCATTTTGAATATCCCTAAGAGCGTAAAATGACCAATCGTCATCATATCGAATAACGTGCCCAGAAAATCGAGCTGAGGCAATCAGCAGAAATGAGCGTACCACTTATCGAGCCTCGCCGTTTATCCCGATCTCCAAGTATGAACACCCATATCCGCGCAGATTCCAACTCCTAAAACGATAGTTCTGCGGTCGATCGTAGTTGTGGACTCGACTTTCCATCCTAGAAGAATCCTCCCCCATCCATGACAACTAGCTCGCAGTTTGGTAGTACCACAATACCCGTGCGAGACGGTATCTCAATTTCCTGTCTGTACACGAGATCACTAGAACACACATGAAGCAAGATACCGATGGCGCTTGCTATCCATGACCGCATATATACGTGCTCGTAGACCCGAGCGAGCGTCGGGGGCACCGGGAGCCACCGCGAGGGGGAACGAAGAGACGATCGCACACGGGAATAGGGACTTGGTAGACATCTGCGTCTTGAAATTGCAGACTTCGGAATGCTTGTCAGTGAAAGCAATTGCAGGTCGAAGATATAAAACAAATCCGGACCCCTACGCGATGGCCTCTCCCAGCCCCCTCGCGCTGGCACCTGGACTCCCCCATGTAAGGGATGTAGAAGAAGGCATATTAGTTAATCGCAGAGTTTCTGCTCTAAAATGGAGGGGAGGGGAGATTGAAGACGTTACTAAGAGGAGTTGGTGTTGACTAGTCCAAGGGTTTGGACCATGCGCTACTTCTCCGCCATCCTCCTGGACCGCGCCGATGATTGCTTCGAATGTAGTTGCGATCATTTTCTTGGACGCGAAAACTACTGACTCACCTATGATGATGCAATTCTGAATACCAAGTTCGTATCCGCGTTGGGACAGGCCGATGTTATCGAGGGCGTGGTTGCGAAGCACAGTCCAAGCAACCAAGCGATAAGGGTTTGCCTGGACCTCGTCAGAGGTTTAAAATGTCGTATATTAACTGTATATACCTGAATTGTCTCAAGCTCGGCGCCATAGAGTCCAAAGAGCTTTGGCAAGCACGGCGTCTCCAAGGACCGCAAGGGTTTGGTTCTTGGCAACACAATGGAACGTCCCAGACATGACGACGGCATGCTCTAGGCCGGCCATTTGAATGGCTTCAGCGCAGATGAGCTTATTGGTAAAAGGGTAGCCGATTATTTGCTCGAGTTGGGCGATATTTTGTGCAACATGGGGCATGGTGGGTTAGGTGACGGTGCGGTGTTTCGAGATGAGAAGTCATGAGTGGAACAGAGGGAGTAAAGAGTAGAATCGAAATCAAGGGGTTCGGAGTTCAGAAGTCTGGGGATGATTAGGAACGGTGAGAGACTTTAACAGTTCTACCCCGCCTACTCTGACATGGGGGTTGGGCGTGTTGAGGCCGAAATCGTGGGTCATGTCGTCACAAAGCATGCAAAATTCCAGGTTCATTGATGGCCATCTCCCTCCATCTATCAGATCAGTTGTTTTAGTCAAAGATACGCCTACAGTGGTTCCAAAGTATACATGTCCCCACCCTTAATCAAACGGTCCTACAACACCATACTCCTATTCTCCGCCTTCGACTCCAAACGAAAATGTCTGAACCCGGAGACTGCCCATGCGAAATCACGAAAAGCTCGGTTGTCAATCTTCTCTCCAATATCTAACCCGACATGAGTGAGCATAGAGTTGCGTTCAGATAAACAGAGACATGGCCACATGTCAAAATACCAAAATCCCCTTTCTCCTTCAATTTCTCTTCCACTCTTAAAACTCCTCCTCTCGCGCACGCAAACCCACTCACTCTCCCTCCAACCTATCTAATCCGATCTCCTCCGAAATCAATATTCCACCGCATCCTCAGGACTTCCATCACTTCTAACCTCATCCCGTCTCGTAATAGCGGAACGAGCACCAGCAAATCTTTCCGCCAACTGTCTTCTCAAAATCCGCTCCATCTGTTCGTCGCTCGGGGCAAGATCATTCTGGCGGTCCTCGAGGAACGTAATGCGCTGGTGCATAGCTTGAAAAGATCGTTCTGTACGATTCAGGAGACCTCGAAACCAGACTATAACCTGGTCGAAACAGTTGTTGATGTGGTGGAGAATGTAGGATAACGACATATTGACTCTCGGCGGGTTGGAAAAAGGAAGACCGTGGAGCTTGGAAGGGAAAGGATGAGCGTTTGAGCGCTTGATCGAGAGTTTTCAAAAGTAGAAGAGTTTTTTTTCTGCTTACTCGGCTCAAGAAGTGATGAAATTTCCCTTGTAAGGGATGCGTGTGTTGTGTAACTATGGCGTGCATCAGTACATGACGGTGTCGATTGTAACTCCCTGGATCTCAGAGCTTCAGCTTCAAAAAAACATGCTGGCCGAATTCCAAGCGCTTCATAGCAACCTCGACAGCCTCAAGCCCGTCATCTTTAAATATAGCTCCGATGATCACTTCGAGCGTCGTCACGATCATGCCGTTAGAAGGCTTGTTTCCAGACTCCGTGACAATGCACTTGTCAATTCCAAGCCACCTCCCTCGAGCAGCTAATGCGAAGTTACTCAGGAGTTGTTGCTCCATCTTATCATACTCCCTTACAATCAACAATATCAGCAAAGGCCCTCATTAGTTCACTGTTACATAGTAGTATTCAGGATGGTGACCTTCGCATCGGCCGGTCTTCTCCCACATAAGACTCAAGGGAACTTTCATTATGCGATCACCGACGATTGCTAGGCGTCTGTTTTTGAAGATGGGCTCTGGGGAATCGGGAAAAGAGGAGCGGTGTTCCCGCCATTTTGAGGGCTTCGCGGCAGAAATGCTTTGGTTTTGAAGGTGTGGCGGGTTATGGTTTCGCAGAGAACGACTTTCTTGATGAATTCAAAGACCAGAAATGGAGGGCATTCTACAGTGGATGCCATTGTGGGGTGTGGAATTTGGGATGTGGAGGGTGGAAGGGGAGAGAGTGAAAGGGAGAGTGTGGGGATGTCGTCGAGAGAAAACGAGGAATTTTAAAAAGGAGCAGTGAAGACGTAGAGGAGTGACTTACTGTTATGTAGATACTAGATGCGTGGCTGCGAGACAACCAGGAGGTCTTGTAGTATGGCCATGTGTGGCTGGTGTTCACAGGGCTGCAAAACTCGTGCCGCACAAGCATTCGAGACTAGCGCTTGCGAACGACATTCCCTTGCCGACTAGTTCGAATATCTTTGACACTAGGCAGTGGCACAACCATTAATTGCATGCCCGAGAGTCTAGAATCTTTCATGCCATTTTATATAAATCTCCATTGTCCCGTACTCTATGTCACAGTCACATGTTCCTTTCCCACAATGCCTCATTCAACCTACTTCATCAAATTTCCAGGCATACTGCCCGGCGGCCTGATCATCTATCCTCACTGTCTTATATTCCCCCTCACATCATCGTTTCCGGGGTTGGCGGTTGCATAGATTCTCTCCTTGTCCTCTGGACCACCTGGTGCCTCAAAGTCCCTCGCCTTATACGGCCTGATCGTCACATTATCAGCCATGGTTTAGTATATTGTACAAGTTCGCGGAGTTCCTACTTTCCACTTCGAGGATCGATGTCTCCACCCTCACTTAACGGAATCTCGCGGTTGTCGCTCGCGCCTGAGGCACCAGACCCATAGATCACGTCTCCACCAGGAAACTTGTGGCGAACGGACTCGTCAACGCCTGATTCAAGGGCTGCAAGTAATGTCAGTGCCTTATGTGCATGAATGAAGGAGTTAAAGTGGTCTATATGGCATACTGAGCAGCACAGAACATACTTGAATCACTGGCGCCATGCCCATATCTCGAAGCTGGTTTCAAATCGTGACCGCTCTTTGCGGGATGCGAGTTGAAGTCTTGTTCAGCTTCTTTGGCGATGGTTAGGGGATCGGTGTTTTGATATTCGCGCGACATGGTGGATGAAGAGTTTGCAGTATGAAATCAATGCAGATTGTGAGAAATTCAAGTGTAGCTGAGAAGAAGACGCAAAAAGGGAATCGAAATCTTTGTGAGGTTATAAAGTGTTGTTAAGGAAATTATGGAGCGATGATGAAAGACCCAGTTGACGTCATGAAGACCTCATACTACCCTCTATAACACGACCCAAATAGGGAACCCCCCCACATAGCTTTAGAGGAACATAAAGATAAGACTGTACCACAGGGGTTTCAGATGAATTTGGAACACATGGCCAGATGATAGGCCAGTTTCGCACTGAAAAACTCTGTGGTATATCATTTCTTGAGAACTTAAAACATTATGGGAGGTATCGTAAGAAGGATAGAGGGAAAGATGGAAGAAGTCTTCGCAATCACAGAGAAAGACCTTGGAAGAACAGAAGCAAAAGTTGGTATCAGTATTCTCGATGCCAAACGTGGCAGGTCTAAACCCGATATACAAAACGCCAAAGGACAGCTTCCTTGCATGCTGCCTCCATGCTGTCTCCATGCAAAGTAGTTCATCATCAGATGCTCCCCTGAGGGTGATCGACACAGTGACCCAAAAAGTGGTAAAAATCCTCGCGCAACGCCAACCGGACTCTACAGTACACATCCACCCAAAATCGTTAACATTAATCAAGCCGCCCGATGCGTACCTGTTTTAGTATCATCCATACCTCCTCCTCGCCGTTCCTCGATGCCTCCCACCACTACCAGGACCAATGTCGATAGTCTGCAACTCCAAGCTCAACGCTGTCATATCTTCGGACTGCACGCCATCGCTTGCTCCCAGCGGTATCTTCGCTGGAATAGGAGGCGCGGCAACGGAATGTCTGTTTCCAGCTCCATAGCCTGGGCTGCCACCGTAGCCACCTAGATTCTCGCGTTCCCGGAGAACATGACTATTTGGAACCGGAATATTTGAAGGGGATGTATGCGATGGAGTAACGAATGAAGACACTGGTCTCTGGTTCCGTTTCTGGAGCCTGTTACGGCCTCCAGAACCAGGCGTGACATCGGGATCGGCAAGGACTATCGTGCCACCAGAACCCACGGGCGAGCTATTGCCGAAGTTGTGCCTTGATGTCACTAAGGCAGTGCTGGGACTTCCATTCGCACCAATGGACACGTTGACAGCGTTCCGAATCCTGTCACGCTCCTTGCGTTCACGCTCCCTCTGCCTCGCTGCTTCAATATCTCGTGCGCCATTAAGCCCCACTCGTTCACGAACGGGACGATCCTTCTGAGGTCCCTTACGCTCTGGTTCAGGCGCCCAGCTGTCAAGAGGCAGGTGGTCTGAAGCGTCAATCACACGACCACTGAAAGTCACTATTTGGCCCTTGTCATTGACCTCGGTATTGCTGCCACGACGGTCCTCGCCGTTCTCTGTCACACCATTTGCATCCATATTCGAATTTCGTGATACGGTTGGATTCAGCACATCGAAGCTGTCTGGGTTAAAGGGTACTCTAGAGAGTCTACGATCACTAGATTCAGCGTTTGAAGGCGGTGGTCTGGGGGACACTGATTTCCGGGTCGGCATGCTGCGCGCTGGAGGTCTAGACATGCGGTTGTCAACTGGACTGTGAGTATTCGCTGGACTCACTGCCCGTGGCTTGATCATTGGGGCAGCATCTGGAAACGACGACGTGCGTTGCGGCTCTTGCGGGGAAGAATGGTGGTAGTAGCTTGGGGAATCCGCCGAAGAGAGCGCTTGTTGATGAGTAAGTGGATGTGGTCGTGGTGGAGTTTCGTATTGAGGAGGCGTTCGATAATCCGACTCAGAAAGATGTCGTTGATGTAGCGATGCTTCATAGGATGGCGACTGGTAAGAACCTGATTCCCTAGGGTCAGCTCGAACACTCATACGATTATCTGGACGAGACGGATCATATCCAGCGACGAGACTAGAGGGAATAGGCGACGTTTCGTGTCTAAGAGGAGACGGTGCCATCGTATCACGGGATTCTGGTCGACTTGTTGGTTGTGGAGACATTGATGGTCGAGGATGGATATATCGGCGCTCCCCGGATGGAGGAGCGGAATACTCGTTCATTCCGTACGGTTGAGGTGGAGAGTCGTATCCACGGGAGGGCTCCTCTCGATAGCGAGAAAGGTTGAGGGGAGCAGGAGCATCCCCATGATAATTAGGCGGTAGCTGTTGATGATGGTGGGTGACAGTAGAGGCGCTGCTCCTGTGCACTGGAGGAGGGGGTGGGATATCGTCCTCGTCCTCAACGGTAGGTTGCATGGAACTAGATGGTCTTCCATGAGAGCTGAATGGATCGTATGGCGGCTGTGATTCCACGTAGCTATTCTCTGCAGTATACGGATTATGCAATGTCATTTGATTATTGCCATAATCAATACCCCGACTGTGATTAGAATGTGGTCTTAGAGGCTCAACATGATGCGGCAGCTCTTGGTACGAGTTGTGCATCTGATGATAGTCATCCGGATGTTGGGGGGAACGACCGGCAAGATAATCATCTGATTGACTAGGATAAGGGTCTCGCCGGGCAGGCTCGGGGTCGTACGTGTGATGTGTCGGAACTACCGGTGCGGACTGGGTATGCTGAAGTTCGACGTGGCTCTGAGAGTGGCCGTGAGAAGAGCGGAAGTCGTTCTGAGACATGGTCCGATTTCCTGCGTCTCTTGGGTGGGATGGCAGAGGGTCAATTGGACGAACCTCATATGGCTTGGGCGCAGTGTAGGACATGTCAAATCCATCCTCGTTGAATTGTGGCGTATGAGGATTCGGTGGCGTTGGGTTGTTCGCCGGACTGTATGCATCATGGCCAACGTCCCGCGCTGCTCGATGCTGGTTTTGAGGGGTGTTATGGCTGGATGTCGGTAGATTGTGGTTCATTGGAGAGGCATCAGGTAATGGCCTCCGACACTCAACTGACTGCGCATGACTGTCTGGGTGATAACTCCGCCTTTGATGGGTGGGGGTGTATTCGTTCGATCGATTGGGGACTTGCTGTTGCCGCGGAGGTGTAGGGTAACTGCGAGGCCCGGGTTGCGGTCCTGAAAGTCCACGATGCTCTGCTGGTGTGGCAGCGGGGGATGGTGAAGTACCCGCGGGGTCAGACGGGAGTGGTCTCCGCTTGACAGGCATGCTCTCTCGAGGTCCACTAACGGAAGGGCTCTGACCTTCAGCACCACCAGGTCGTGCAGTCTGTTTCTTTTCTGCGGGAGTTTTCTCTACCTTTGGGCGAGTGTCGTAATATGTGAGCTCAATTCGAATTTCCCCTGCGTATTTCCCCTTGCAGTTGAGGCCGTGCCAGGTATCGCTCTGGCCTCCGCCTGGTGTTAGGACATTCTCCAAGCTCACCCAAGCTTCTCCAATCAGCTCCGTCTTCTTGTCATCGTTGAACACAGACACCTTGAGGTTATGATAGTCGGGGGAATCATGAACCGTGAAGCGCAACTCCTGATCCCTAAGGCATTATTAGTACGAGCTCTTTGGGATTGTACCGACAGAGTGCTTACCATTTTGGAGTTTGGCCTCCTCTCTTGTCTGTCTCTGTCTTTTTAGCTTCCTTGCCCAGTCTAGCAGCACAGTAGGGGTCCTGCTTCCCCATTGTCCTCCTGTTTGGCAAGTTCTTTGCTCTGTCAACAATCACCACCAGCGTGCCTATCTCCGGCCCATCCACGGTCATGTCCGAGTAGATTCCAGCGGTGTGCATGCCGCCCAGGGCACCCATTTTAGACAGCTTGGTAGCCATGCTGCTCGTCCCGGTATGCTAGCGGTTCCTCGAATTTCAGGGGGGTGTTGAAAGAGCATCAAAGGAGTGGTGTGTGAAGGTTTGGGTGGAGGTGCCGCGTGAGCAGCCTTGTTGACAGACGATGGTGTTCATACGCCGCGAGTATCGATGAAGACAGTAAAATGCTCGAACAGAGAGTGTTGACAACTCGAATTGGAGCGAAAGATTGGCCGCGCGTATTGCGTAAGAGGTGGTGTTGTGGAGTAGACTGCGAGGTTGGCGGAGCTCGAGTGTTTTGTTGTTGGACTATACTGCAGCTTCGAGTGGCTGGATCGCCCAGCCACACGGTGACCCACTCGGCGCCCCAGATCTCCCGTAACAAGCACGCCCAATGAGCGCTGTACCTTGCAGGTGCGAAACACAAAGTTTCTAATGATATTGTCTCTTCCTGCGAACGCCCTATCACCAATCATATAGTCGACTCGCATCATCTGCCGTAAACGGAGTGGCTGGATGTCGTGCGCGCTCGCTGCATGCATCCGCGATGGTGCTCCTCAGCAACAATCGGGCAGCCGCGAAGCCCAGCCTCAGCTCTCCGGCATGTTACACGCGTCTCATCGTATCGCCGTATGCACATCCTCTGATCTTGCCTGTTTCCGCCCTTCGGCGTATGACTAGCATAGCTAAGCTTCAATGGTGCTGGTTTTAGCAACCGGAAGCCGGCCTGCAAGGCGCATTTCTCTTTTAGTATCACCGCTCATCGTCACGTTTACGTATATCACATACTTTGTGCATTGAAGCGCTTATTAGATCGACATAAACTGTCCTCATTGCTTTAATTACAATGCCGGCCTCTACAGCTTCTAGAGGAAGCGCCTGATCTAGTCCTTCAACCCCCAGCAGAGAATGGATGGTATTTATCAAAGCATATGTTCGGGCGTCAACATTGAGTCCCGGTTCACAGCGCTCTTGGAGAAGTGTATTACCTTTTGCTGTATGGATACAGGAGTGCCACTTTTGACCTCCATACTAGGAAAACGTTGATCACTGTATCTTCCGATACCCAACAAATCATACTTTGTTGTTCCCAAACCCATGACGTACGATTTCGAGGAGGCTGGGAAGACAGATATCGCAAAGGTAGAGCCGCATCCTCTTTCATAGTGGCTCCTGAACGTTTGAACCCTATATTGTCATCTTAGCACCAATTCATTTGTTCGTTGTCATTTGACTCATGCTTAAGTTTGAACTCCCTCACGTTCGCCATAAGTTTTACCTGCAGCAAACATAGGTTAGCTTGTCCGTCTCAAACTGGTAACTGTCCCATGCAGCCGCTCACCAAATGCTCTGGCCGTGTGAATCCGGTCAATATCTCGCTGAGCTGTGGCCCAAGACAGAGTAGGAAGGCGTTCCCTATATCATTGTGGCTTCCAGCCACAGCTTTCCTACAAGGCGCCAGCCGAGGATGCCCTTCGAACCGTCATACTGTGATCGAACTGTACCCAGGAGTTTTTGTAACGAGGCGTCTGATCGACGGCGGAAGTTCGTCACATAAAATTACCGTAGATCCAGTAGCCAGGTCGAGCAAATTGAAAGTGAACGTCTCCCCGCGCTAACATACTGCAGACAGGACTCAGGAGCCTCAAAGAAAATGGTACTCGGGACGCGTCATCCTTAGTCGCCTAGATCCGAGGGTACGTTTGCAAATGGCGATAGCAAAGTATTGTTCCTTGACTGGACATGGGCGAATTTTGACGGCGTATGCGTTCCACCATTCAAGCGGGCCCGAGGGTGGTTAATTTACACCAAGTTGATGAATGGCGGGCTCTCATTGATATGATTTGCAAATGAACTTGATATATGATTCTTCTAGCGGACCCAAGTGCTCTGATTCATATCCTAACTCCAGGAACGGCACATGGAACGAGTATTAATGCAAATTGGCGGAGTAGGCCATGCTATGTATGCGGTCATCGAGCAGAGACTTTATCAACCCTCGCAGTATATTCAGGATGAAGGCAGTCTTTGACATGGAAATTGAACCAACGGCCCGACATCACCCGCTCTTCTGGCCTTATGCAGAACATGGAGATTTTTCGCCGTACAGGTACTTACAGATTCCAGACAAGAGATATTTTTAGCAAACGCAGTCGCCTTCATGTGAACAGGCTTACACGCCAATGATGCTCAGTATCGAGATCGGGCGTTGCTAGATGGTGGTTGACAATACTTGCAGATCTGCAGCGCATGGCACACGTTTTCCTTGATCCTCAGTTCTCATCACGCAGGTGAGGGCTGAGGATTCAACTATGCCTGGTACACGGGACGCTGGAGCAATATCTGATTCCCCAAAACGGTTAAGCATCCGTACAGTCTCAGAATATCATTGGTGAACCGAGCTGTTCTGGCCAACCATAGCGAGCGCGACTATCAATCAATCACGCACATTCATTTATCCACGCTCTACAGATACACCCATGCGTATAAGAGCATGCGGAATGGTGCAAGGTTGAAGCCGCAATGAGGAGCCGAAAAACCTTGCGTATAGAACGCCTCCAGTTCCCCTAACCAAACTTCCGGCCCGGCTAGGATAAAGTCGAGCTCTAGAGGCATTCTCGAAATTGTATTCATCCACAAACTATCCGGTATTGAAACGCTAGAAATGATGCAGAAAATGGCGGCCCATTGACCACCTCGATTCCCAGTAACTGCGATTGCATTCCCTGCTTATGATTTCATCTATATCATTCTGGGTCAGTGACCTGAAGCTATAGCGACAGGGATACCAACCGCCAAAAACAGCAGGCACAGAGAAACAAATGCAGGACTTGGCCCATCATTACAGTGGAGTGATTCCAGGTTTCTGTGTATCTTACCTACATTTGGAGAGTGTTCCAAGCATTTCACCTCGCCTCCTGTTCGTATTCTCGTAGCCACAATCGCTGCTCGCGTGAAAGAAGTCATTCAGCAATAACAGTGGGATTAAATCAGCCGTATTCGAGCGCACTAGAGTGAAAGACGACTTTCCGCAACGCGCCGCTAGTGAAGTGGAGGACGGACGCTAACTCCTCTTCCTGCCTTCCTCAACCCACCCACGTGATCTGGCCGCACACCAAGTATACATTCAACTTTACTGGCCCTACACCTATATAATCCCGCTGATCTCTTCCAGAAACTATTTTCTGGAACCATCAACCTTACACAATTTGTCTACGAACTTATTTGACTCTACCATCGCCGATCACAACAACGCTCGCTCCATCCACAACAAGCTCTCTTTCACCGACCAGGAACAATCCCTTAACATGAAAGCTTCCTTGATTATCGCCGTCCTCTCAACTGCCATAGCCATGGCTAACCCAGCTGCTGTAAGTCATTCAATTCCAATCCCCAGGTTTTCTTGGTTACCATCTAGCCCCTTGGCCCATCGGCTGCGCCTTGCCGATCGGTGGGTTCTGTACCTCTTGGGCAATTTTATCCTCGCCGTCAAATTCAACCTCACCTCATTGCATTTACCTTGGAACCAAACACTCACCTCATGGAAAGTTCTCTCTGAACCGCGCCACTCGCGATGTCCAGATCGAGGGCGGCACCTTGCAAGTCCCTTGCGTCGAGTGCCCCTGTGAGGGCTTCACCGGCCACTGCACTTGCATTGCGAATGGCTGTTGTTGCTAGACGACCATCAACGACCACCGTGGAGGAAACGTGGATTCACGGAGGACGCTGTACAACTCGATTGATGGACGATGCGACGACTGACAGTTCTTTCCATTCTCTGTATGATACCACTTTGCATGGATTCCCTTCACTGGCTGTACAAGAGGGTCTTTCTACATTCATGGGATAAAAGGGTTCTTTCTCAAGAGTGCATGGCCACTCTAGATGCATTTTGACTTTTTCATGTTGTTTTCATGGCTCATGACCGTGTCCTGGAACGTCCTTTGGAGGTTTTTCAGTGGAGTCTAATGGAAACATAAAACAAGAAGTTCCCTTTGCGTGATTGTGATGTAAGTTGCTTCCTGACTTTCAATGGCGCCATCATGGGTACCAATATTCACCCTCCTCCTTTTGTTCTTTTGTGCGTGTTTTTTCGCTCGTGGTGCCTGCCTTTAATATCGCGTGGTAGGGTTTGGAAGCAGCGGCCCCAATGCTTATCACCGATTTCGTATCTGCAATCCTACCGCAACCCAAATGCCCCTTCCAACCTTCTCTAAGCCCAATAGAGGAAGAGTTGGAGTTTCACAGCAGGACAAGAGGAGCTTGGGGCAATGGTTGTATCCTTCTCCTAAGTTCCTGTCCGGATCGTAAATTTACGGAGAGACAAAAGGAGCCGCTAATGCGATGGAATGGAGTATGCATGCCGGAAAGAGATTATTGGACCTCTTATGTGCTCTCTTCTAGAAGCCCGCGTCATGTGCTTTTGTGAATTCTATTTGTCTTTGCGGGCGCATTTTGTGTGGGTATGAATAGATGTTAGTTAACCTCAAACAACACAAATACTGCATTCCATTCAATATCAGAATCCCACTGAAGACCCGGCCCAGGAATTGTTCTGAGTAGATATGTACGCTCCTAAAGTAGCTAGCGCGGCGCCCAAAAGCAGCATAATGCATTTTACATAACCCAAATTCTCGTGACTGCGCGTCCCTGCTCCACCGCGCCTTCCTCCCTCACTTCATCGCATTCATCATCACAAGCATGGCACCAGCGCTACTCCTCACAGCCTTCAACCTCCATCTTCCTCTAATGCACAGATGCCACCGAGGCCGATAACACAATGCCATCTCAGACACCTAACCCGCACCGCTTCTTAACTCGCGATTCCCGCTCAACTCACAAACCCAAACCGAACCCGAAATCGGGACTGCGACATGGATTCACGGTGCCCACCCCGAAATCTATATTCTCGTCCGGGCGACGCGAAGTTGTTGCGCCTGAATCGCAGAACGCTACACCTGCCAAACGATTCGTGTTTGCGCCGATCGACAGAGAGGAGAAGAGGGATAAGGTTACACAATCAAAGAAAGGGAAGGGGAGGGATGATATTTCGGTGCAAGCACATGCGGAGTCTACACCACATCCCAAACCAAGAAGAAAACTTGAGAGGGTTGAGAGCATAGAGGAAGGATCACAAGGCGGCCCCTCGGCTTCTCCATCACCAGAAGATCACGAAGACGGCATCGTCCAGACAATCGAGCAATCCTACTCCTCAGCGCATACTGAAGCAGAACTCCTATGCACTTCCATGCACCACAAGCGCCGACGCCTCTCACCTCCACCCTTACCGACCTCACCCTCCCATCCAATCTTACTACCCCAAACTCCCGCCCCAGCTCCAGCAACCTCATCCCACCGCTTCCTCGTCCCCGTACCCAGAACACCAGCACCCTTCTCCAACGTGTCCTCAACTATAGCAGCCACAACCCCCGCACCATCCCGCCCACACTTCATCCTCCCTCCCCAAACAACCTCACCCCCACAATCAGCACACCCCCTCCCAGAAACTTTCTCCCCTCGCAAAGCTGGCCAGAAATACGTCCCCGGCGGTCTAGCCTCCACACTCCAGACCTGGATTCTGGATGCCGCGAACACAGGATACGCGGCGCAGAACAGTCATACCGTAGTCTGGGGACGAGGTAAGGAAGATGGAGTTAAAATGCGATTGAAAGTTGAAGATATGTGGTCTGGGAATGCAGGTTCGAGAGGCGTGAGTATAGATGAGGTGGAGTGTTATCCGGGTGGAGTCGTCTTTGCGAGGGGTGATATTGAGGTTGGGTCGTATAATGCTTCGAGGGTTGCTGGGAGTGGAGGAGATGTTAGGGCGTTATTGGCTGGGAATGGTGGTGTGAGAAGTGCGGGAGTTACGAGGGTGAGGGAGGGAGCGGTTGTTGGGATTAAGGCGCCGCTGTGGGATGTTGATATTCAAGGGGAGAAGTGGGCTGTTGGTGTTGATTGGGTTATGTTAGGGTCATGAGGGGTGAGAAATAACGATGATGTTATGAATGACGATATTGATGAGAGATACATAGATATCCATATATGAACACTTTTTGCGAGGTTGACGTATCTGTACCTCCCGAGCTCTGATCCGTTGTCATCGTTAACTGGTCTTGTACCTCTCCTATATATCTATCCCCTCGAAACATCATCATGAACCCTCCATCCGCAGTGATGTCAACCCCTAAAATGCAGCTTTGAATAAAAAAATGCCAGACAGAAGATCGCCGGAATATCAGCTCCACAGTCTCCACACATTGCCACACGGCCTTCATACGAAATAAAGCACATCCCCGAGATTAAAGCCGTTAATAGTAAACGCAGATACGATCCACCCACCCACCATATCCACAACGCCCATCTGTAAACATTAACACCATTCATGCCAGGGCAGGCGGAATAAAAGACAAGTAAAATAAGAAACAAGCTGAAGACCGTATACCAAACGTGCGTGATGGGAAATGGCCTTTCGAGATTGTGAAGGTATCCGCTTAAGAGGTACCTGTGCGACCCAGTGATGATGGGATGGAAGGTCGGCAGCTCATAGCACGCACAGTGTCCTTGGTCGAATGGTGACGCTTGTTGGACTGAGAAGTTCCAGTCGGCACAGGACGAAAATCTTCGATGTGGCGTTTTGGAGGATTACGAGTAACTGTCTCCGGGACTGCTGAAAATGCACCAGAGCTTGCGTTTGGTGGTGTAGCAGGACGAGCAGGTGCACGAAAACTTGTCTTTGGTGGTGTAGCAAGGCGGGTCGGAAGATCGTGCTTCGTATCCTCTTCCCTATTACCTGACGGTTGACGGTCCATATAGTGCTTCACGTCCTTTAAGACCTCGTCTACGATGCTGGCTGGGTTCCGGTTTTCTTTCTCCTCGAGATATTCGACTATTTCTATATAGTCGATGTTGAGTCTGCTCAACAATTCGTCGAAGACCTGACTCTTGAGGCGATACTCAGCTCTACGTTCCTTGGATTCCAGCGGCGAGGAGATCTGCGCAGTGTTCACTAAGGGCGCAGAGCTCCCTGGGAGTCTGTCAGTGGCCTTGCAAGGCGAAGTGTAGTTGGGACAAACATACCGGCCTGATCGCTTGACTTCGGGGTTCTCGTCGCCACATCTAGGGCATCTGCTTTGATTTGAATTCTGCCGCATTTATGAAGAGCAGAGCAGATATCGGTGATCAAGGCACGCCGAAGTCTCATCATGTTTGCAAAGTCGAAGCCCTGCGCGATGAAATCTGGCCACTTGTATACATCCTTGCCTTCAGCAGAGCTGAGCCAGCCAAGCACGGCGACCTTGGCTCTGTCCTCTGAGGTGAAGGCAGGCCAGTCGATTGTACCGTCTTCTGCGAGGACAAGAGCAATACTTGCGTCCACCATATATGTGGACCATTCGACTGTCACGACTATCAAATATCCGAGCAAAATGCCTTAGGATGAATCAGACTCACTTGGTTTGGTCAGGTGCACTGCCTGGTCGGCACTCTGCGGAGTAAATGATCCACTCATAATGACGATCTACCAGAGAACGATTGTAGCACGAACGACAGAGTGGGAAGACAAAATCTCTTGTTCGCAGAACACCAGATGGAAGTGAGAGGGGTGTTGAGGAGGATGAGTAGAGGTTGACAATTGAAATCATAGGTGTACGGTCGTCCTTCCCTGATATGGCACCCACTGGCGTGATGGGAAGGTGCAATGATGTGGAAGCGCGCCATGGACATCCGGCCCATCGCGAAGGTGATTTAATGATTTGCCTTCATATGATAGTTAGAAGAAGTGATGCAAATCGCAAAGTAAAAGACATATAGGAGAGTTAAGCTTGCGGCCTAGCCAACCGTTCCAGATGAAGTCATTATCTTCCTGTCTAGCAGCCTGGATCTGGCTCTATAAAATCTCCCGTAGTTATAATAATGGACAACGTAGAATTGGATAAAGCGCGTTGGGGTGATGGATTCTGGGGTGTACATGCAAAATATTGTGGGTATATGTTGGCCTCTTCAATGGTTCAGCGACGTCAAAATATCTCCGAATGATAAACTTTAAGACCGAATTTGTGACTCACGCACATATAAAAGGGACCTTCGCATCCCTCACCTCGAATCCATCAATCATCACCCACATTTGTGTACATTGCCACTGCAAACTCTCCAGCGATACCAAACCAACATACACACCAGACCCATCTCGAAACCATTTCTAAAACTCCGTCAAAATGTGCATCGATTTGTCTTGTCCCGTCACCTTTACCTTGCCACCATCTCCCCTCCAAACTTAGTCTCCTCGAGACCAGCACCATTCTCGAATCTCGGGGATCGTATCCAGAAATCTCACTCACCACTGATGTTGAATCCCGTCCCGTCATCAACTGTACTCTTACTGAGGCCTCGAGTATCCTCCCGCTAATGACCTCGTCGTGGTCATCCAAGATCCACACTTCGACCAAGAATGAAAGCCTCAACTAAGGAGAATGAAGGCGAGGATCAGTAATACAGATGTCGACGAGTGCGTCAAAGAAAAAGAAGATCGAAAGCGGAACTGTTAAAGAGGTGGAAGAAAAATAGAGTTAAGAGTCTTGCCAATGGCCTCGATGAGTTCCGCATATAACCCATCCACATATTACGAAGGCGAAGGTGTACACTCAGGACGATATAGATTCCTTAGACTAGATGATCCGAGCCGTTGTCGATAATGACGTAAGGGCTCGAGCATCACAACAGGAGGAAGAGCCTAGGAGATCGCTGCAAAAGAAGACTGTTGAGGAAGGACAAAAGGCGGGCTAGCCATTCGCAGGATGAGACGAAAGGATCTAAGATGAAGAGCAAGGCGGGTGAGCCGTTGCAGGTTAGGACGAAAGATTCTAAGGCGAAGAGAAAAGGGAGCTTCAAGCAGGCGTTAAAGGAGGTAGAGCCGAAGATAGCGCCTGCGGTTCGTATGACCTTCGCAAGGCTACCTCCAGCCTGCAGGCGGATTAAGAAGGGAAGTTCGAAGAAGTTAAAGAAGACTGCGCTGAAGGTAGCGCTTGGGGCTCTATCTATGTGTCTTTAAAAGATATTTAAAGAATATGGGGCACCATACCAGAAACATAACACATTGAATGGAAATGTTGCGATACCGTATTTGTGTGGTAATGGTAGGCCATCTCTCTAGTTTGCTGATGACATTGAGACTGATCTGAGCGCTCTGTAACGTAGATACGATGGTTAGGAGAGCTCAATAGCATGCACTTAAAATTCTTTCCAATTAAGATACTAAAAAAAAAAAAGGAAACTTATAGAATGAGTGCTAGATTAGTTTCGTCGCTGCAGAGGTGAGGGATAAGTACAACCTGGCTAATACGACTTCAAAAGGCGGAAAATTTTGCTTGGTGGAGCATTTTGATCCATTGAGATTTTCTGATACAACGGTTGGTCTTGCATAAATTGTGGTTAGACTAGAGAAGTCGTTGAGTGTTGAGTTGTTGAGGCTTGTGGGATATCAAGGCTTCTTTTTGCTCCTCGCGAAGGCCCAATCCTGTGCTGGGCAAATAAAATTGAATCCCTCAATGCTTAGTGAGATTTATGAATGCTCATGGCCTTTGCCGTGCTCTCCACTGACCTGGATTTCGGGTGGTGCGGGAAATGTAGCGAAATCCATTCAGAGTCTAGGACCTACAGGTCCGTTTGCAGCAGCGTCAGACTGCAACAAAAGCAGAAAAAAGATCCCGAAAATAGTTACAGATCATTCGCAAACTCCCGATACTAACCGCGCATTTACAATGTCGGAATGGGGATGAAAGATAGAGCAGGCTCAGAACGAAGGGAGATGGCTTCGCAACAAAACTTGGGGGAATACTCGCATCTGTTCACGGCAGGTTTCTCGGTGTAGTTGACTCCGTACTATCTCTCTCACATCAGATCCTTCGAAGATTTTCCAAAATTGAAATGCAAACGTGACTGGGGTTTGCTGAGTATGTCTCGGCGGCTGAGAGTGCCTCGATCTGCGAGCGGAACTGTAAAGGGCATGAACTTTTGCAAGTCCACCCTCCGATACTGCATCATCCAGTCCGAGATGCAGTACTTGATACCATTTCTGTCGCGTCGAGACCAGTAAGAGCGCAGCGGTAGATGAACTGGAGCAGGTCAGCCACTCCCTCAAGAAAGATGATTGGGGTATTCAGGCACTGAGATCCGAACACGTTCATTGATCGCATTCGTCCCTCAGCCTCGTTTTAGCATTTTATGAAAGCTCGATAGCCGCTGTAATATATCCGACATCCTATTTACTGGACGCACGTCAACAGCACGATGGGCCGGGTTTTGTACGACTTCGAGGAGGGTGAGACCAAAGCAACGATGAGTCGCAACACACCAATTGGAAGCATGCCCATTCACCGTCTCTAATTGAGCCGCCTCATCATACACTCGGCGCAGTCAGGCTGTCACCTCTGTGTGCACACCACGTTGCGCATGGAAAGAACGGTGGAAGCGTGAAGGCTTCTCTTTGCGGGTCGGCTCGTCAGGGAACTCACAAGCGAGATCATCCCTGCCACCCGTCAACCCACCACTCGATGGACACGTCAGTCACTCACTCATCCCTTCATCAACCCCATCTCCTAAGTCCATCCTCATCAATCATGCCCCTGCATTGCCGACCCGTATGGCCGACCGAATTGACGCTCAGCGGAGTGGGATGGCGCCGTTGGCAGAAGAAGACCACCCATCCCACGCTCTCAGCCTTCGAGGACCGTTAGAATGTTGCGCTGGCAGCCCAATCGGGTCGCGCACAACCAAACGCTGCACGACCATCCAAGTGGCCCGAAATGGCATGCATCGCGGTAACGCTGTTGGACAATGGCTGCAGGGCCGTATCACCTTGAGCCCACTCTCGGGCCTCAATTCTCTCAAAGTCTGAGCGAACTCTGCTCCTTTGACGTGGCTCCAATAGGTACCAGCCAAGCTTCGCTCTTACTCCTCGCACCCTGCGGGAAAGCACGGGTATGCCAACTTGAGTCTCCCGATCTATTTCGACGACTTCGTGGAGGCTTCGAGTTGATCCCTCAGGCATTTCCTCAACTGTCTTGTGACTGCTGTCTCAAATTTCCTTTGGTCTGTTTCGCGGAGGCTTTTTTGTCATGTCTGATCGAGCCACGATCTCCTGTAACTATGCTTTTCTCCTAACTTGCTTCTCATTCGTCTCTCCGCATCCAAATCCCCTCACCCCACGTTTTATGTCGCCATTGCGCGCCTCGATTTTTATATACCGCAATGGATCGGAAGGGGCGTAAAAAATAGCAAGTAGCACAACTTATCATTTCTTTGGAATATCCGAAGGATCACAATCACTTTCGTCCAACAATGCGCACGTTTGCAAATGTCTCATATTCGCCCTGGCGAGATCCATATTCCAGCGCACTGAATACAGGAGCGGGAAAGCCACTTTATCAAGCCCTAGAGACTGCTCCACAGCAGACCTACAGGCGAATAATATTACCCCCCGCTCCAGTCTTCTTCCATCCTGGCGTCGAGCAAGTCATTGACTCAAGCGATGACGAAGATGACGGTATGTATAGATGCCATTGCGGTAGCAGGCGCATTAATTAATACTGGAGCAGATTCATCAGGCGCTCCAGTCATGTCTGGAGCCCTTCCTGCCGAAGAGCCAGTCGTAGAGGCCCCTCCGCCTGCGCCTGAGCCCGAGCCCCCATCTCAAGAAGAATCAAGTTCTCCCCCGCCTCCTCCAGCACCAGAGCCTCCAAGTGAAAGTGAACCACCGCAAGGAGAAGCGTCTGCTGAGAGCACGCCGGACCTACCCGCTGAAGAGAGCAGCCCACAACCACCGGAAGAGACGGCCCAAGAACCAAGTGCCGAAAGCGAATCGAAAGACGAATCCCAAGCAAAGGATGGAGGGGACCCACCTGTTCTAGATGATGTAAATAATGGGCACGAGGACAATAGCGATGATGTCAAGGATGAACCGCCCGGTGAGGACTCTTCGGGTGGCGGAGACGGTGGAAATGACGGGGGTGCGCCAGTAGCTGAGGCGGAAGATACCCCTGAGCCTGCACAAGAGGAGTCGACGGAAGCGGAGCAAGGAGGCGTGGTCATCGAAAACAGTGTGCCACCACCGCCTCCTGAACCGCAAGCTGAGAGCACTCTAGAGCCGCCTGCTGAAGAGAGTAGTCCTTCAGAACCGTCGGCGCCCGGCAAACCGGAACCCAATGAAGAGGTGCCGCCGCCACCTACTGAACCTCCAGCAAAAGCTCCACAGGAAGACTCCCCGCCTGATCCTGCTCCACCGCCCGCGACTGAGCCTGAACATCATGAGGAAAAAACCGTCCATTTTTCGCCAGATGTGAAAGATACAGAATCAAGCAACATTGGCAAAAAGAGAAAGGACGACAAAAAGAAAGGTAAAGCTGGTGGTAAAGGGAAGGTGAACGCTTTTATCCGACCTCACATAACTCCACCTGCTCCGCCCTCGCCCAAGGAGACTAAGAAGAAACCAGCCGAGAAAGAGAAGCCCCCGCCTTCATCACCAAAGGAGGAAAAGAAAAAGGCTGCCGTGAAAGAGATTCCTCTGCCAGCTCCTGCGAAGAAGAAGCCTAGCAAAGCCGAGGAACGGAAGAAGAAAAAGCAGGAAGAAAAGGAAAAGAAGGAAAATGCTAAGAGCAAGAAGGGTGGGAAGAAAGGAAGCGGTTCGTCAAAAGGCTCAGACAAGACGCCGTCTGAAAGTGGCGATGCTAGGTCGGAGATTCAGGAGAGCACATCAAGTGAGGAACCCGCCGCTGAGTCTGTACCTGAACCCGCTCCAGAGCCTGTACCTGAGCCTGTGGCTGATCCGACTGTTTCTGAATCCCCCGAAGTCCAGTCAGCTGAAGATCAGCCTAACGAGGAGCAATCTGTCGAAGAGGCCCCCGCCTCGGAAGAGCCACCCGCAGTTGAAGAGCCGGCTGTTTCGGAAGAGCCATCCACAGTTGAAGAGTCGGCTGCTTCGGAAGAGCCACCTGTCGCTGAAGGGCCATCGCCCTCTGAAGAGCCATCCCCCGCTGAAGAGCCATCCCCCGCTGAAGAGCCATCCCCCGCTGAAGAGCCATCCCCCGCTGAAGAGCCATCCCCCGCTGAAGAGCCATCGCCCACTGAAGAGCCATCCCCTGCTGAAGAGCCATCGCCCACTGAAGAGCCATCGCCTGCTGAAGAGCCATCCCCTGCTGAAGAGCCATCGCCTACTGAAGAGCCATCCGTTACTGAAGAGCCGTCCGCTGAACAACAACAGCAATCTGAGGAGCAACCCGCCCAAGAAGCTGATGGCAGTCCAAGTAGTGATAACGCAGTGCAAAATCCATCCTCCGAGAATGCTCCTGGGAGCCAAGGAACCGAACTTCCGCCAATCGAGCCAGCCGATTCCCCCGGCGATGACGGCCCCTCAAGTTCCGCTGGAGGAAACGAGGACAGTGACGAGACTGGTGGCATTGGTAACGGCAGTGAAGAAATTCACACTCAAGAGCCTACTGTTGCGGACTCCAGGGAGGAGAAGCCTGAGGCTGCACCTGAAGGGAGTGGCAGTAAAGACGAGAGTGCTCCGCAGGAAGGCACCCCCGATGAAACTGTGCCAGAAGTGCAAGAGCAAGACACCGCTATTTCTCAGGATGCCGATGAGGCAGGGACTGGCGAGTCTGTGCCAGAAGGAACGCCCGATGGAGAAGACGCACCACCTCAATCGGGTGACGATTCTAGCACGCCACCAGACAACAGCCCTGACGAAGCCGAAATGACTGCAGCACCAGCGAGCGAGGGTGTTCTCGAACCGCGGCAAGAAGATAGTGGCGACCAGGACTCTTCCGTTGAATCGCAAGAAACAGCCCCTAGTTCTGAAGAGGCAAATACTAGCGAGACTATTGACACTCCATCACCATCACCCAAGACGGATAGCGAAGGCTCTTCCGTAATTCAAACAGCCAGCGAGGCTATCAGCACGGAGGTTATCACGGAGCCTGAGAGCCAAGTCAACGCTGTCCCCGGTTCTGATCAACCTGCCACCATGGAGCCATCATCAAACCAGGAGTCCACGTCGCGGGATTCCGCCGTAGATACTGAGAGTTCTGGTGACAAAGTGGAAACAGAATCTGCCGAGAATGTCGAGACTCCATCACCCGTCCAAACGGGGGATGGCCAAGATGGTGATGAGACAGAGCAGCCAGCGCAACAACTCGACGAACCCTCAAGCAACACTCCAAAAAACGACGCCGGCGAAGAAGCCCAGACGTCTGATGACAGTCAAGGAACGGGTACCGCTAAAAGTTCTGAACAAGCTGATCCAGACCACAGCGCCACCCTGTCCGCTGCCGACAACCAGCCTGACTCGACACCTGAGACAGCCGCGAATGACGAGGGCAGTGGAGGGGATGCGCAGACACAAGAACGCGTTACAAATACGAAGAGACAGGAGTCAGGTGATGTTGGGGAAGATGTTGCCGTAGATGTTGCGGAAAGGACGCAAGCTGAACTTGCTCCCACAGACGACAAGCCTTCGGACACTGTTGACATCCCACCGGTTCAGTCAAATGAAGATGTGCCGAATGGGAAGGAAGTGGCTGCTGAAAATGCGGGCAGCGAAGGACCACAGAGCGATGAGAAGAATGCCGAAGACGTCACTGAAGAGAATCGTGATGAAGCGACCAGTCAGGAAGTTTTGGAGCAACCTTCTGAGTCTACCGGTATGTTACCTTACTTCCTTGCGACTTCAATCATCGCTTCGTTTTCTTTATATTCAAGCTGTTCTCTATCTCGTTGCATCCACCCTTTCCTCCCAGGCATATAGCCCCTTATCCGCTCTTGGCGAGACACTACGAAATATATCACCTCCAACAGCCTTCCTCTGCTTCTACACTGCCCGTAATTATAGCTACATAAAGCTTTATAGGGCTAGACCTAGGCGTCTACATAGACGGATTCTAGATTGAGCTGGAATTTTAGCACAGGGTGCATGTTGAAGTCCAAGACGTATCCCGATGTGTCCCGCCAGAGCTGAATGGTTGCTGTACACACCGGGGTGATTGAACGATTAGATCCCTTCCATAAGCATTTGTTATCGTCACGTTATCTGCGACGTCAAAGGGATTGGTTCACATCATGCATGCAGCTATTTTGCCGCGGATCGCGTCATGCGCTTCGAGCCCTGGCTCGGTGTTACGCTCCACCTCTTTCACACTTACACTCACTCTCATCTGACACCCATTTGTCTCTTTTCATTGACAAATCCTTCTTGTCTCTAGTCTTACTAGTATATATTGTTCTCTTTGCATACGCTGTCATTACATCCTCCATCATACATGTTTTGACAGACTTCTATTCACGATCGCTGACTCCATGTAGATACGCCTCCAATCACTGAAGCACAAGAAGCGGAGAAAGAACGAATTATTGAGCCTTCCGCAGAATCTGTATCCGACGTCTCTGAGCCGATATCGGACTCAACTTCAAGTGATCCGCCAGAAGAGAATTCAGCTCAAGACACCAGCTCTGAAAATGCCGAAGTAATTGGGTCTGAAACCCAGAAGGTCCAAACCCAAGAGGCGGAAAATACTCCAACAGAAGGAGAAGATACAAAGATTGACGACGCAATAGAGGAAACGAACCCGGACGCGAACCCTAACAATCCACCCCCGGAACAGTCAACTACGGGGTCGTCTGATGGGAGAGAAGTTGTCAACGAACCTAGTGCTTCGACTGCAGACGACATGGCTGATGGCCAGCAAACGGATGATGGTAAAGTGGGATCTGCGGGTGAGCAGACCGTCGATATGAGTGCTAAAGAAGATATTCAAGACGGTGAGCCCCAAAACGTGGACGCTCCAGGTGAAATATCCCAGCAAAGCGAATTCCAGGAAGTCCAAAATGAGGATCCTGTGCAAGCTCCAAAGGAAGGACTAGACGAGCCGAGCAATGAGGAGACTACTAAACCGCAGAATGCCGAGGCTAAGCTGGAATCAACGGAGACCCAGCCTTCTGAGCAAGTCCAGGAATCAACGGGTAGTGGTCTTGAGCAAGACCAAGGCAATGACCAGGACAATACTGAACCGATAAAAGAAGCCAACAGCGAGGAAGTGTCAGAAAACATACCAGCTGAAGAACAGTCCACATCGAACGGTTCGGCAGAAATGAATGCAGAAGAGCCAACCAGCGAAAACCAGGAGCTTTCCCAAGAGAGTACTCCACAGGAGGAGGCTACAACGACTACAGAGGCTACTGAAGAGCAAAAGTCAAGCGAGAGCGAAAAGGTTTCTAATCTAGTTGTTGAAGTTGAGACGAAGGAGCCACCGGCCGACGAATTCTCAAGATTAGAGCCAATCGACCCCACTGATTCGGCGGACCTGAATGAGGCCAGCAGTTCGGAGCCTGAATCTTCTGAACAGCCTGACACACCGCAAAGCGAGGTTTCCGCTGTTCTCGAGGCCAGCGATGAGGCCAAGGTTGAGGAACAAGCCCCGCTTAACTCGGAGCAGAGTGAACCGACAGAATCGGTGGACCAGAATGAAAACATCCCAGAGCTTGAGCCTGCGGAGCATTCAGACGCCCCAGGAGGCGAATGCCCTCCTGTTATTGAGACCAGTGAGTCCAAGGATAATGACCAAGGACCACTCAATCCAGAGCAAAGTGACTCTACTGAGTGTGCCCGTCAGAATGACAACCCAGCTCCGGGGCCAGAGGCTACAGAAACCGAAGAACAATCTTCCGTTTGGGAATCGGACCAATCTGCTGAGCTAGGAGCTGAGAATGAAGACAGCCCTTCAAACCAAGACGGTGAACCGAACACGTCCGCAGAAGAGCCACAGAGCGAAGGCCAGCCTGTTGGGGAACAAGAACCAGTAGGGGAGAGTCCTCCACAAGACAACACCGAAGCGCAAGCCACCATGGAGCTGGAGAAAGCCAACGACGACGGTAAAGCTGAGGAATCCGTCTCTGAAGCGCCGGCGGAGGCTGATGAGCCCGAGCAAACTGCAGAGAGCGAGGAACGGAAAGAAGAGGTTTCTGGAGAACCGAAGACCGAAGAGCCCGTAGTTGAAGAGCCACCGGCAAAAGAGAACGCCGAACCCGCGACTGTCGAAGAGTTAACCGTACAGAAGAATTCTGGGCCTGCAAATGTCGAAGAGCTACCGGCACAGGAGAGTTCTGAGTCCGCAAATGTCGAGGAATCAAGCTTAGACCAGCCACCTGCTCCGGAAGAGGAAAGCCAAGAAAGTTCTTCAGCGGAGGAGAAGGCCGCGGAGCAGTCGGAGTCCATTCAACATAGCCCACCCGTTGCAGAGAAACCAAGTGATCCTCCCACTCAAGAGTCTACGAGTGAGAACGCGGACAGTGCCGATGCCTTCGATGACTCACCACCAGTTCAAGAAACGAATGAAGAACCACCAGCCCAGGTGGAAGAGCAAAGCACAGAACCCCGGGCCCCGGAGGACAAGGTTGTGGAAGCCCCGATAGAAGAGGCTCAAACTGAAGTGCCCACGCAGGAAGATCCGCCAGCTGAGGGGAAGCCAGCCGAGCCAGAAGTTCAAGAAGTTCTATCTGAAGAACCGAAGCCAGACGACCAACCTTCTGCCGATCTTCCAGCTGAAGAGGCGGCTCCGGAAACCCCTGGCGAGGAGTCGAAAGAAGAAACTCCCCAAGCTGAGGACAAGGCTCTTGATGCTCCAGCCGAAGAGCCGGCTCCGGAAGTTCCTAGCGAAACTAAACCAGAAGAACCACACGCTGGGGAGAATCCCTCCGATGCTTCAGTCGATGGGCCAGTTCCGGAAATTCCCGGTGAAGAGGCCAAGCCAGAAGAAATTGTGGTTGAAGAAAAGACTATCGATGCTCCAGTTGAAGAGCCTGTCACGGAGCCCCTGAGCGAAGAGTCGAAACCTGAAGAGATACCAGAGGAGAAGGCTGTCGATGCTCCAGCCGAAGAGCCAGCCCCGGGAATTCCTAGCGAAGAGTCGAAACCAGAAGAACAACAAGCCGAGGAGAATCCTGTCGAAACTCCCGCTGAAGAGCTAGTCACGGAGCCCCCAAGCGAAGAGCCGAAGCCGGAAGAAGCACAAGTTGAGGAGGCCGTCGATGATCCCGCCGAAGAGCCAGCCCCAGAAATTCCTAGCGAAGAGCCGAAACCAGAAGAACAACAAGCCGAGGAGAATCCTGCCGAAACTCCCGCTGAAGAGCTAGTCACGGAGCCCCCAAGCGAAGAGCCGAAGCCGGAAGAAGCACAAGTTGAGGAGGCCGTCGATGATCCCGCCGAAGAGCCAGCCCCAGAAATTTCTAGCGAAGAGTTGAAATCAGAAGAACCACAAGCCGCGGAGAATCCTGCCGAAACTCCCGCTGAAGAGCCAGTCACGGAGACCCCAAGTGAAGAGCCGAAGCCGGAAGAAGCGCAAGTTGAGGAGGCCGTCGATGCTCCCGCTGAAACTCCTGCCGAAGCTCCAATTGAAGAACCAGTCACGGAGCCAGTCACGAAGCCTACAGGGGAAAAGCCGGAGCCAGAAGAGCCACAGATTAAAGAGGCTATCGAAGCTCCAGTCGAAGAACCTGCCGTGGAAGAACTGAGTACTGATGAGCCAAAACAAGACGACCTGCCTGCTGAGGAGAAAGCAATTGAATCTCCAGTGGAAGATGCCTCCCAGAATGAACCTCCGCCTCCCGCTACCCCTCCAAACGAACCTGCCGTTGTCGATGACCCCGCAGTCGAGGCATCTCCCTCTTCTCCGCCGAAAGAAAAACGTAGACGACGTCATTCTCAATCGCACTACGATAGCAGCAAACATCGTTCACATCGAAGACGCGAAAGTAATGCTTCCACCAAGGAACGGCCTCCTCCCAATACGATGGCATTGTTTGCTGCTGCAAGGTTAGTTGGCATCGCACGTCACAAGAGACGGGATAGCATGGCCAGCAAAGACTCCCTTCAGAAAAGCAAGCGACGGGATAGCATGACTAGCAAAGACTCCAGCAGCAGAGGCAAAAACAGAGCCAGGGAGGTGATTAAGGATAATGAAGGCAGGGAGCGGGAGAAAAGCACAAGCAGTAAGGAGAGAGAACACAAGGAACGATCTCATCGCCATCGAGAGATGGGTGATGATAAGGAGTCGAAGCGTCGTGCACTTGAAGCCAAGGAAGAGGGGATCGAAAGACGAAAGCGTCGTGAGGCCCGGAAAGCGGAAAAAGAGAGGCTAGTACGTGAAGAAGAGGAAGCCGCAAGACAGCATGAGGAGGAAGAACGAAGAAGACGTCACGAGGAGCGGAGGGCTGCCAGAAAGGCAGAACAAGAACGTCTTCGGCAATTGGAAGAGGAGAAGGCGGCTAAGGAAGAGGAACGTCGCCAGAGGGAAGAAGAAGAGAGACGCATTAGACACGAGGAGAGACGACGAAGGCATGAAGCCAAACGAGAAGCACGTCGCGAGCAGGAGCGGGAGAAGGCTGAGCAAGCTGAGCAGGTTGAACGAGACGAAGAAGAGGCTCGACGACGCCGCAGACAACGCCGTGCTGAGCGTGAAAAGGAAAAGCTAGCCAAAGCAAAGGAGGAGGAAGCCGATCAGCCCCAAAATCGTGATGCTGCTCGTCGTGCAGCTGAAGAGGAATCAGAACTCTCTCCCCGTGACCTAGGTCGCCGGTACACGGGCTTGAGCGAACGAGCTAGGGATTCTTCGCCACCCCGACACCATACCAGAAGAAACAGCTTGCTGGGTGGCCTCGCACTTTTTGGCCGCTCTAAGACTGATCCTGCTGTTCCTACTTCGAAGCCAATCAAACCCTTCAAAAGGGTGAGAACAGACCCAGTATCTGATGCCACTCCCCCAGCGGCATTGAGAAGAGAGAAAGACGGGCCGTCGAGTAGCCATCATTCTTCTGGTGACAGCCGTGAGCGTACTGAACGCCCGCATCGAGGTCGTCGCCATTCTCACCCTCATCATCACCGCCATCATTTCAGATCCGCGGAAGAAGAGGCCGAGTATCGCCTCAAGAAAGAAGAACGAAGAGCTGCGAAAGCGCGCGAGCTGGAAATGTCTGGAGGTAGGGATGGTGGCGTCTCTCTCGCAAGTCCAGTTGATGTCCCGCCACCGCCTGCTGAACCCGTCGAGCCTGCACCAGAACCGATGCCTGAGGCTGAGCCCGAGCCCGTCCCAGAACGTCCACGTTCGCCTCTGATCGATGATGCAGCAGCGGTTGTTGGGGTTGCATCAACTTCTTCTGCTGAGCGGCGTGAGCGCCGTCGCCAGAGCAGGAGAGTCTCCATCGTCGAACACGACACACCTAAGAGTCGAAGGATCTCAGTCACCGAGAAAGAGAAGCCTGTCAGCCGTAGAACAGAAAGCGATCGTCCGAGGACAAGGCATGGGGATGAACGGCGAGATGAGCGGCCAAGACCGAGAAGGAGTGAAACCGAGAGGAGCAATCGGCATGTTGATAGGAAGAAGAAGGATGAGGGCGGATTGAAGGGGCTTTTTGGGGGATTTAAGAAGCTTGTTGCATGATGTAAACATATGATCAGTGTCATACATTGGGTATATTCATTATTGAATGGTGTTGGAGTTATTGCATTTCATTTTTCATTATCTTTTCTGAATAGGATTTTGGAATTGGGGATTGGGATGGGAGGCTATCTGTACTAGTATGACTGTACGGCTGGACTATTTTTTTTTTCTTTTGAGCACATACATACTGGCATGAAGAATGAGGTAATGGAATCCTTTTTTGAAGCTGGATATGGAGATTGTAGATACATTTTCAGATTTTGGAGATCCTTTCTTTCCTGGAAGATGGTATTATTACTGTGGTTTAATGAATCTGAGAGAAGATTGGTATTTTGAATATGTCGCTCTGCATTTCGCCTTTCTAATATAATAATAGCTTTTAGTACTTTTTTATATTATACTATTATAAGCTATAACTTATATTATAATAAAACTTTAATACTATAAAAATTAATACTTTTAATTATATTTTTATTAAATTAGTTAAATAAAAAGTTTAAAAGTATAATAACTAATATTTTAAATATAATAAATATAGTTATATTTTTTTAAACCACTTAATTTTTTTACTAAAATTTTAATTTACAAACTTATTTAAATTTTATTGTTTTTTAAGTAGTTTAATAGTTTTCTTACTTTAAATTAAGTTTTAATAATTAACTTATTTTTTTTTCTTTAAATTTAATTTTTTTATAAATAAAAACACTATTAAACTTTTCAAACTAGTTTGTTAAAAGTTTTATTTTAAAGTTAAAATACTTTTTAAAATAATTTTAATACTAAATTTTTATTAACTTATTAATTATTTATTTTTAATTAATTATTATAGGTTGCTAACTTACTGACGTAAATTATACTAGTAACTAGCTATCTAACTAATTATATAATACTCTAGTTAGTTTTCTTACTTCTAGATTAAATAGCTTATTAGACTTAGTAGAAATTAGTTAACTTAGTAAGAATAGAAAAAAGCGAATATAATAAGTTAAGATTTAATAAAATAGTATTAAACTATTTCACTTAAGATACGAATCTTAATTTTAGAGTAACTATAAAGAATTTAAAGTAACTATAAGCTATTTAATGTCTTATACTTATAGTAGATCCTCCGTGTGTATATTGTATATTAATTAGAAGTATATTAAATACTACTAAAGAAAATAAAAGAAGATAAGTTTTTATCTCTATTATCTATACTTATCTTTCTTATATTTTATTATAACTAATTATTTAATTTACTTACTATTTAGGGTATTATTTTCTATAGAATTTGAATTTACTATAAAGTAGTCCTATTTATAAGTTTTGTCTACGCTAGTTTACTTCTACTTTTTAGTATTACTTATATATTTTTTTATATTATATCTTTTATAGTAACGCCTTTTTAGCTGTGTTTTCATTATTATTACAGTCTATAACACTAATTTTTAAAATTATTAAGTAAACGTTTTTTATACTATTTAATAAAATAACTTATTTTATTTTATTACTACTTTAATTAATACTAAAATAACTAGTATAAATTATATTAGTAGATTTTTATTTAGTACTTAAAACTTTTATTTTTTACTACTTTTAAATATTTTGTATTCTACTAATTTTAATATTAATAACTTAAAAAAAGTTGTATTTTATATACTATTAGTGTAATATTTTGCTATATAAATTATATTAAAAAAAACCTTTTTTTTAAGTAATAATTATAAAAAAGTATAAATTAATTTTTAGTTAACTTTAACTATAACTTATAAAAACTATTTTTAATATCTTTTATTACTAAAATTACTATTTATACTTAATATTAAATTAAATAAAAACTTTATAATTTTTTTTTTTAAAAAAACTTAAAAATCTTTTTAATAAAAGTTTTAAAAAAAGTTTATAAAAAACTTAAACTAAGTATAAATATTTATTTAATTAAAATAACTTTTTTATATAATTAGTTTAAAAACAAATTTTTTTTTTTAATAGCTAATATTATTAAAAGTTTTTAAAAAGTATTATATTATTTTTAAAACTTTTTTTAATATAAAAAAATTAATAAATTATTTAAATATTATTTATATAACCATAATTTTTTTATAATATGTTTTAAAATAAACTAAAAATACTTTAAAAGTATTTTAATAAATATTTTACTAAAAGTTTTATTAAGGTAAGTTTTTGTTTATATATTTTTTTATTTTTATAAAAAAAGATTTAATAAAAGTTTTTAATTTTATATAAACTACTAAACTTTAAATACTATTACTATTAAAAACTATTACTTAATTTTGTTAATTTAAAAAACTTTATTATATTTTAATAATATAAAGCATTATATAAAATTAAATATTATTTTAGTTTTTAATAAATTTTGTATTATAAAAGAAAATAAATAGCTAATTATTTTTTTAAACTTAATATATCTTAATTAAATATTTTATTATACTTTTTAAACTAGTTAACATACTAAGTATGTTTTGGTACTATATAAATAATATGTTTTAACTATACTTTAATATATTTTATATAGCTTACTTTAATAATATTTTAATTTATAGTAATTTTTTATATAAATACTAATAGTACATAAAATAAGTTTTAAAATTTATATATAAAATTAGAGTATAACTTAATATTAATAAAGGTAAGTTTTATTAAAAATAAATTACTTATTTTAATATATAATTTTAATAAAAAAATTTGCATAAGCTTAAATAAAGTAAAAAAAAATTTTAACTAAAAATTTTCTAAAAACATAAAAAAACATGAAACTATTTTTAGAATTTACTAAATTTTATTAATAATTTATTAATAACTTTTTTATATTATGTTTTTGCTTATAATTTTAATAAAAAAAGTATTTAATTTAAATTTAATAACATTTACTAAAAAGAATTTAAATACTTAAAATATGTATTTGTTACTATCTTAATTTTCTTATACTTTAATTTTATGTTACTAATTATTATAAAAGTTAACTTTTTAAACTATATAATTACTAAAGGGTTTTTTTTTTAAAAAATAAATAAATAAATAAAGTAAAGTAAAACTTATAGTCTATTTTTTAATTTTTTTTTTTTACTAAATATAATTATAAAATATATAATAAAAAACTACTAACTATTATATACTACTTTAAATAATAAAAAACTTAAATTAAAAAGTACTACTTTTTAATTTAAGTTTTAAGTAACTATAAAATTTTTTAGGACTTTATTATAATAAAGTAATTTAGTTACTAATAAGTTTATTAAGTTAAATACTTATTTTAATTTAACTTTATAATTATGTACTAATAAAGTAAAATAAAAAACTAAATACTTTTACTTACTATATATAAAATACTTTTCTATTTTAAACTCTTTAATAATATATTAAAAATAAACTTAATTAAAATAAATAAGTATATTTAAAATTTTTATTATTAATATAAAATAAAACTTAATATTCTATTTTTTTTAAAGTATTATAAGAGTGCTACATATAGAAGATTAAAAACTTAAAAAAAAAATTAATTAATTACTATATATAATACCAAGTAATAATTTAAAACGTTATATAAAAAAAGAAATAAATAAAATAAGCTATAAATAAAGTATTTAGGTAAAAGCTTGTGTGCTAGTATAAGACTAATATATAAACATATAATATAATAAAAAAGTTTATAAAAAAAACTTTTTTAGAAGGCTTTTATAAAATATTATAAATAGTTACTATAATAAAACTTTTTTTTTTTAAATTTAAGCTTTTATAATAAGTGTTTATGTTAAGTCTTAAATAATAAATTAATTTAGATTCTAAAAGTAGAATTTTTTTATAGTAGTTATTAAAGTATAGTATTAATAAAGTTTTTTTTACAGCCTAAAAATTCTACACTAATATTAAATCTCTAATTTTAATTAGTTTATTTATTTTTATAATTATATAAAACTAAGATAGTAGTAAATAGTAGAAATATTAAAACCTATTATAACTATTATTTATATAAGAACTAAATTATATTTATAATGTATAATAAATTAAAATTTAATTTAAAAACTTATTACTTTACTTTAATACTATTTCTATTTGGTTTTATTTACGACTTTTTGTAATATTATTTAGCCTAGTAGTTAAAAAGTTATAGGCTTTAGTTTTAATTTATTTTTATACTTCTATAAAATTAAGGTATTAGTTATATATTAGTTATTTACTAAAACTTTAATTTTATATCTTATTATACTAAATTATTTTATATTATTTATTTTAATATGCTTTATTACTTTTACTACTTTTATTAATATAATAAAATTAAATTTAAATAGTATAATAAATATTATAAAATCTATAATTAATATACTAATTAAATAGCTACTAAATTAATTAATAAATAGTTGTAAGAATTTTTACTAAATTTTTTTTATTAAATTCTTTTTTATTAAATTCTTTTTTACTTAATTCTTTTTTGCTAAATTTTTTTCTACTAAATTCTTTTCTGCTACTATACTTTTTTGTGTTAAATTTAATACAATATAAGCTACTAGCCTAATAAAATAAATATAATAGAGTATGACTTTTTTAAGAATACTAGTATTATTTTAAAAAATATAATTATTAGTAATAAATGCATGGCTTCCTTTTTATATAAAATTTATTTAAATTTTTATAATCTAATTCTCTTTATTTTTAGTACTAGTATTGTTTATTTAGCTGGTTTTTACTAAATTTAGCTTACTATTCTTTTTAGACTTAAATATTATTTCTAAATTATTAACTATAATTTTAATAGCAACATACAAATTATGCATAACAAGTATATAATAAATATAAAAAAAATACTAATTATATGTATTATAGTAACTTTAAACTACTTTTTTAATATTTCTTTTATTTAATATTTTAGTTTTAGGTTAAAAGCTATAGAAATTCTAAAGTAAGTAGAAAATACCCACTTTATTTTTAGCTAGAAAGGAAAAAAAAAAGCTATAATTAGAGATTAGCTTTTAAGAAATAATTAAAAGAGATATTAAAAATAGAAAATACAGCAAACTATATTTTTATATAAATAAGATTAATATATAAACATAAGAAAACATATAAAAGCTATAACTTAGTAATAAAAAAGAGTATAACGTATTTTATAAGGGACTAGCTTACTTAGGTGACTAGCTTATTTTAATACTAAAATCCTTCTTACTAACTTTAATACTATAATGTATTAACCTAATAACGCTATATAATTTTGAATGGTGTTAAATCTATTTATAGCTACTCAAATAAAATAAAAAAACCCTTTATTAAGTATATAATAGCTTATATTACTTTATTAAGTCTCTTAAATAACTTTACACTACTCTCTTACTAGGACATCTATAAAGTATAATATTAGGCCTAAATTAATATAGCTTACCTTATATAAAGAGAACGCACTTATTAAATATATACTTAACCTTAATACATAAGAATTTCTAGCTATAAAGCTTTAGATATATATAATAGCTGATAATCTACTAAACACATAAAATAAGAAAAGTGTTAATAAGAACTAGGTAGACTTATTTATAAAGTATAGAAATAAAATAGAAATAGTTCTTACGCATATGTATAATTAATAGTAAGCTTTAAATAAAAATCTAGTACCTATCAACACATAGTTTAAGCTAGTTTAAAAGATAAAAAAAAAGTATAGAATTTAAGATAAAAATATCTATAACTTTAATAAGACCAGCTTTATAATAGGGGTAATAATAGCTAAAATAATTATAACTAGTACTAATAAACGTTAAGGAAAGTGTAAGCTTATTTAGCTAAGTAATTATATATAAATTATAGTTATAAAAGTAATTAATATAATAAGATAGGTACTCCTACTATTTATTATCTTTATAGGTAAATACTATATTAATATCTAGTTTAAAGAATAAGGTCTACCTTGTAGCTAGAGAATTAATCTTAGTAAAAATAGTTAAATAAATAATAAGCTTAAAGTTATATAATTAAAGTACTTTAATAAGTATATAAAAGAGTATACTATAAGAGTATACTAACTACTAATTATTAACAGCTATAAAAGCCACAACTTACTAGAGTTCTAAGAGATTTATAAAGAATAGAAAATTATTATTCTTTATATACTCTTATACTCGTCGTATCTGGTATAGCTACTTAATATAAGCTATTTTATATTCTTAAAAAAGGTATATAGTATATAAATTAGTAAGCTTTTATACTAACGTGTTTAATATATTACTAAAAAATAGTTTCTCCTAGTCTTTATAGCAGCTTATAAAATGGCCTTTTTAAAGAGTAATATTTTAGAAAGCTTTTAAGACACTAGCTTAGTCTTATTTAATTTAAATACTATTTTATTTTAGATTAACATATACTTTTATATGCCTATACTAGAGTTATTATAAGAGATTTTATAAGAATTATAAATATCATATAATGCGCGTGAAATTAGCTCTTAATTTATATTAATTTATAAACAGATTTAATAGTACCAAGATTCCTTATTTATTTCTATAATTTAATTAATTAATCGGCTGTAAAAGGGCGCTGAGAAGATGATATATAAAATAATACTAATATATAACAAGCTTACAGCTCTTTATACAGCAAATAAGAAGTTAATAAAGTATAAAAGTTATAAAAGAAAGTATATACAGGCTAGAGAGACAATCACTGTAGGTAAAACAGAAAGTATAATAACTTCTATTAATAATAGTAGTATAGAAAAGGCTAGAGAGTTTTCTGTATAAAATACTATAAAAAATAATCCACTAATAAAAAGGTGCTACAGTCTTTATAGTAAGCTAAAATATAATAAAAAAACTTATAAGAAGTATATATTAGAATTAAAGTAATTTTATTAAATCTAAAATTAAGTAAATTTATCATAGTGTTGTTGAGTATTTTGCTGTTAAAGTTTAATTTTAGTATTAAAGTAAGCCGGTCACTTAAGTAGGCTAGTCTCTTATAAAATATATTATTTCTAATATAGTCTTAATTTCTTAGGCTGTATATAACTAGAGAACTATACTTTCTTTTTCCTATATTTATATTAGACTTTAGTATTTTATTTTAAAAATCATTTATAAATTACTATATTAAGTTATTATATTTAGTTTATTTAATAAAGTATTTATAGTATTTTCGTCTATAATTAAAGTACAGCTTTTTAATTTACTTAATATAATATTTAGTATTACTATTAATTTTAACAAGTTTTAGTAGTAGGTTTTACTAATTTAAAAAATATTTAGATTTAAACACAACTAGCTAAAGTAAAGATACATAAAAAACTAAGTATATATTTAAAAATTTAGGAAGTTTAAATTAGTATATATATAAGAAAATTATATAGAAAATATAGTATTTTTCTAAAGTCTTTAAATTTAGCTTTTTAAATAATTATTTAGTTTTAATATTTTATATATTAAGTTAAACTATGTCTTCTATTTAGTAGTTAGGTGTAAATAATTATTTTTAATTAATATATATATATATATATATTTTAGAGAGCTTAAGCTTAGATTATTTCTTTTTAAACTAGTTATTAAATATTAGCTATTTTCTCTATTATATAGTTAGCTTCTAAAACTTATAATACCTAGTAAAACTATTTTTAAGTTTTTATAAAAAGTTTAAAAACTATTTAAAAATATTAGCCTATATTAGCTATAAATAGTAAAACTTTATAAATTTAAATATAGTATTATTAACTTTAAATTATATTAAAAGGAGCTAGTTTACTTAGTTATTTTATTAGTAGTTTATATATATATATATATAGAACTTATTTTATTACACTATTAGCTCTTTTTGTTTAGCTATTAGTTTCTAGATAGTATACAAAAAATAGTTAGAGTTTAATTTATAGTTATTTATAAAGTTTATTATAAAAAGTAGAAATAAATTATATTTCTTAGTTTAATATAATTATTTTTAGAAGGCTATAGTTTATTTATATGTATTAATAAAAAAAACAGGCTACATTTACAATAGTTATATTAATATAAGAAATTAGATATTAGTATTTTATAAAGTAGTTTACTATAACTATAATATTAGTATAGCTTTTAGATTCTAGAAAATTAGTAATAAAGTCTACAGAAATGTTTTTTTTTTACTTTTTTTTAGAAATAAGTAAAGGCTTTAAAAGGCTATAATACTTTTTATAAAAAGCCTTAAATTTTTAATAAGTATAGTAATAAGAAATATATTAGTATATTATCTTAAATATTTAGGGCTAGTAGTATTTATATTATAGAATTTTAAAAGTCTTTCTATAACTAAAGTAGCTACTAATAGAAAAATTATATATAATTTAAAAAATCTTAATTTTAAGTTTATTATTATTTAGTATTACTAATTAGCTATAGTAGTATAACTAACTTTTTTAGTCTTTATATTTACTTAAAAACAGCTTTTTAGAGTATTAGATTTTATTTTATTTTAGTAACAGAATTTTCTAAATAAACTTATTATTAAAGTACTTATTATTAATAATTTATTAAATAAATCTGTCTATTTTAATTAAGTTTAATTCTAGTATTTTATTAAATAGTTTAAGGTAAAAAATATTTATTATTAAACTCTATAAACTTCTTCTTAAGCTAAAGTGTCTTATATATAATAAGTAAAAGTATTTAGTTTTTTATTCTACCTACTAAGCTAGTATATAATTATGAAGTTAAATTAAAATAAGTATTTAATTTAACAGGCATATTAGTAGCTTAGCTATTTTATAATAATAAAATACTATAAAATTTTATAGTTATTTAATATCTAGATTAAAAAAGTAGTACTTTTTAGCTTAAGTCTTTATTATTTAAAACAGCATATAATAGCTAATAGATTTTTATTATAAATTTTATAATTACTTTTAGTAGAACTTAATTTCTTTAAAAAGTAAGTAATAAATCTTAGTTTATTTAATTTATTTTTTTAAGAAAGTACTCTAGTAGTTATGTAGTTTAAGAAATTAGCTTTTATAATAATTAATAACTCTAAATTAAAGTGTTAGAGAATTAGAATAGTTATAAATATATACTTTAAAAATTCAAATACTATCTAGTAGGTGTTATTAAATTTAAATTAGATATCTTTTTTAGTTAAAACTATAAACAGAAACATAATATAAAAGAAGTTATTAATAAATTATTAATAGAAATTAGTAAATTTTAAAAATACTCTTATATCCTTTACATTTCTAAAGAATTCTTAGTTAAAAATATTTTTTAATTTATTTAGATTTATGCTAATACCTTTTATTAAAATTATATACCTAAAATAGGTAACTTATTTTTAATAGAACTTATATTTTTTAATATTAAGTTAGAGGCCAGTTTTTTTTAAAGCTTTTAAAATCTATTTTATGTATTATCTATATTCACGTAAAAAGTTACTATAAATTAAAATATTATTAAAGTAGGCTATACAAAATATATTAAAAAATAATTAAAGAATATTATTTATATAGTATTAAAATATGCTTAGTACATTAGCTAGTTTAAAAAATATAATAAAATATTTAAATAAACTATATTAAGTTTAAAAAATAGTTAACTATTTATTTTCTTTTACTATATAGAGGTAGTTAAAAGCTAAGATAATATCTAACTTTATAAAGTACTTTATCTTACTAAAACAGAACAGAGTTTCTTAAATTAATAAAATAAAATAATAGTTTTTAATAGTAATAGCATTTAGAGCTTAATAGTTTATATAAAATTAAAAATCTTTATTAAGTTTCTTTATAAAAATAACTAGTGTAGTTATAAAAAATATACTTACCCTAATAAATTCTTTAGTAAAGTAGTTATTAAAATACTTCTTAAAAACTTTTAATTTATTTTAAAATATTCTATAAAGAAGTTTAAATTTAGGTTACTTTTCTTTTTTAAGAATAATCTTATAATTATATAAATAATATTTAAGTAGTCTATTAACTTTCTTACATGAAAATATTTCAAAAATATTATAATAATTCTCTAAAACCTTAGTAGCTAAATTTATATAAGTTTCTAAAACTAAAGCTTTATTAATATTAGCTATTAAAATAGCGAAGATTTCGTGTTTATATTTTTAAGCTATTTATATAAAAAAGGCTACCCTAATTAGGTAAATATTTATACTTAATTTAAATTTCTTATAAAACTCTTTTAGTAAAGCCTTTACTAAAGAGTTTTTAAAATCTTAAAAAAAAGCTTTTTTATAAAGTTTTTATTTAATTTAATATTAAATTTAGGTATGTGTTTAAATATAAGTTTAATCTCTAAATAAGAGTTTTTTAAAAAAAAGTTTACTAAAAAAGTTTTTAAATAAGTATCTAATTCTTATAACTAGTAGTTTATTTTAATTAACTAGTAGTTATATTAAAATTAAGTAGTTAATAATAACTTTAAAAAACAAGTTTAAATACACTATATATAGGTAGTATTAAAATAAGGGCCTTTTAGTAAAAAGTTTATTAGAAAATTCTTTAAGTAAATAGCATATTCTTTTAAGTAAATTAGAGATTAAAATAAGCATAAATAGTAAGCCTAATAATAAAAAACATTAAAAAGTAACTTTTATAAGTTATAGTTAAAGTTAACTTTATACTTCTTTATTTATAGTTAGCTAAAAATTAGTTTATAATTTCTAGCAGCTATTTTAAAAAAGCGAATATCTTAAACATAATTTAAGTAATAAAGAGTTATATTAATAATATGTAAAATATAACTCCTTTTAAAGCAGTTACTATTAAAACTAGTAAAATAAAAAATAGAGTTTTTAGGTATAAGTTAGAGGTCTATTAATATAATTTATATTAATAGCTCTAGTATTAATTAGAGTAGTAATAGAATAAAAAAAGCTATTTTATTAAATAGTATACAAAATATTTACTTAATAGTTTTAAGGATTAGTTATTAAATAAGAAGTTTATAAGTTAATAAAAATTTAGTATTAAAAATATTCTAGAAAATAACTTAACTCTAAAACAAAGCTTTTAATAGGCTAGCTTAAAGAGTTTAGAAGTATTTTCATCTATAAAGAAATTCAAATTTAGAAAAAGAACAGAAATAGGTTAATTATTAGGATCTAGATAGACTTATAAATTAAAATTCTAGTAGAAAAATAAAGTAGTTTTAGAAAATATAGCTATATTTATTATATTTAAAGTATTAACTATTATGCTTTTAGGCTTCTTATTTAGCTAATTTAAAAAAAATATAATTAAAAGTATTAATTTCTATAGTATTAAAGTCTTATTATAATATAAGTTACAGTCTATAATAATGTAACATAAAAAAGTACTAGAAATTATTATTATATAAGAATATTAAGTTAGTATAGTTATTTAATATATTAGGAATTTTAATACTTACTATTACTTAGTAAAGCTTATCATTTAATAATTTTCTTAACTATATAATTAAACTAATTTTGTTTAATCTAGTATTAGTAGCTAGTCTGTAGAATTTAGTAAAGTAAATAATAAAACTTTTTTACTCTTAATAGAATAAATTATAAGAATCCAGGCTAATGATGGTAATTAGGTATAATAGAATAAATTTAATAAAGAATTAACTATATATACTATAGAGACTTAATAGTTACTCCTACTAAGTTACTAAAGTTATATAGTTATACACGAAGTTAAAGTTAAGATAACTGTCTTAGTTAATTATCTTAAGCTCTAGCCTATTATATTATCTCTTTTCTTATAGACTAGGTAAGGGCTCTTTAGTGAACTATTTACCTAAAAGCTTTTATAAACTTATCTTAGATTCTATTTACTATAGCTTCTTTTAAAGCTCTTATTAGTAGTTTATTAGTAGAAGTTTATATCTGCCTTTTCACAGAGGCATTATATACTCCTTTTAATAATCTAATACTATTATATCTTCTAGCTAGCTTATTAGCTCTATAGTTATTAATATATAGCCTTTTTACTTTACTTTATACTATAGCTAGTAGCCTTGTTCTTATTTTATTTATATCTTAGCAATAATATTCTACACTACGTGCTCTTTATAGTTATCTATTTAAATTAATAATAGCTAAGAGTTATCTGTAAGCTAGCTTAGTAATAGGTTATTACTTACTAGCCATAGTCTATTTATATAAAATATTAGGTTTAGTTTTGGGGGCGTATTTAGCTTTATAGCGTGTAAGCTAATTATATTTTCTATAGTATATTTAGCATTCTTCCAGTCCAGCTTCTTATTTTCTTATTTAGTAGAGAGTTAGTTACTAAGCTTTAGCTATACCTTATTTCTAATACATAGTTATAGGGCTTTATTTTAATATTAGTTTATTTATTTTTCTTATTTTTACTATACCTTAGCTATAGTTACCTGTGCTAAGTTAATATACTTTTTTAACTTTTCTATAATTTCTTTAGCGCTAGCTTTTAGGTCTTGAGCTGTTATATTACGCCTAGTTTTAATATCTACTTATAGTAGTTCTATATTATATCCGTGTTAAAGAAAGAATAAGCTTATTTCTATTAAGATAATATTTCTTCTTTTTACTGTAATTTTAGCTATTAGGTAGAGCTTTACCTAGTTTACTTAGTTTTATATAATAAATACTTAAAGATAGGCCTTGATTGTGCTGTTTATTCTTTCTATTAAATTATCTATTTATAGATAGAATACTATCAACAATCGCCTTTTAATTTATAGAATTTTGTAAAGCTTAGTCTAGAACTTACTAATAAATTAGCTGCTATGATTAGATACTATAGTGTTAGAAATCTAATAGTAAGTAACAATCTTACAGATAAAAGCCTATGTTATTGTTTTAATATCTATATTTAGAAAAGAGTATAGAGTTATATTCTTACTTAACTTATTAATAATTACTAGTATGATAACGGGCTTAGTCTTTACGCGTTATTATATAAATACAGGTTAATAAAATAAGTTAACTCTATTTTAGCTATACTAAGATGAGAAGAGAAGAGATATAAAGGAGGCTTACTTCTAAATAGGGCGGTGTATAGCCTAAGCATGAGCTAGCTATACTCTAAGCTTTATACTAGATTATAGCTAGCATAGCTAGTTGTAATATTATATAGCCTATAGTAAGTAGAGTAAGCAGCACTGTTATATTACCCCCTTTTTAAGGGAGGCTTGTTCCTAAGTCTCTAGGTTATAGTCTTCTTCTTACTAGTCTCTATACTACTCTTGTTTTTAAAGCTGTTTTATTATTCTCCTCTGTTATATCCAGGCCCTCCTCTGCTTTATATGCTTTTAACTAGGCGTCTAGTTGTGCCGGTAGTCCTGCTTTCTCTAGATAAGCCTTATAGTAGTCTCTTACCTTATATAGGGCGCTTATAAAGCCTCGGGTGTTATATTAGGTAGGATCTGGGTCATAAGCTAGCCAGGATGCTTTATACTGTAGTTAGCTATAAAATAGGCGGCTATTAAAGATTTCCTGTACTGGCCACTTAGAATGCCTGTTAATCTTAATAGGCGGTTTCTTAAGTTTAATTTAGCTAGACAGTAGGTAAGTAGAAGCCTTTTATAGGTAGTCTATATAAAAGATGTTAAGTATACGCATATATAATAGCAGCTTAAGGTAATAGAAGTGTTCCTTTATACCTATAATAGAATAGGGTCTGTATATCTGCTGGTTAAGCTTCTAGCTAAGTTAACTAGTAGTGAAGCTCTTAAATATAACGTATATCTTATCTCCTGTAGAGAAGTCTAGCTTACGGTGTTTCTTATTAACCTATTAAGTTTATTACTTTTATACTTAAGCGATCCCTTGTTGAGCTATCTTTATAGCTAGCTTTATTATATTATAGTAAGCTTTAGCGTAGCTCTGCGCTTCCTTACGTGATATCTATTTATAGACTATAGTAAATACCTTCATATATTTCTCCTAGTCCTAGTAATAGATTAGCTAGTGGCTAAACTCAATTTAATAGAGTAATAAGCCTATAGTCTTATGCAGTAGAATTACTTAGGTCTAGTCTATATAAGGCAGCAGGTCTGACTAGTTATTCTAATAGTAATTAATAAATAGACGTAGGTGCTGGTTAATGTACTAGTTTAGAACCTTAGTATTCCTATTAGTTTAAAGATAATACAGCGTTAAGAGCTTTTACTTAATTCCTATTAGTCAGCATAGCTCATTCATGAATGCTGAGGTGAACTAAAGACTGTAATTAGAAACTATTAACTTAGGTAGGCTAAATACTTACTAAATATAGTAATAGTACATATCAGCTGCCTAAGCAGCTATAGTGGTCTTATAGTAAGATAGTAAAAAGTAATACTTATTTAGCTAGTCTATAATAATAAAAACGCAGTTATATTCTTTCTTATTTAGGGGAAAGGACTTAAAGTCTATAAAGACGTCTCACCATACTTGCTTAGGAATTAGTAGTGATTTGAGTAAGCTTAAGGTTTTATTATAAGATATATAGCTCTATCTATAAGCTTTACACATAGCTATATAGTTATCTATATTTTTATTTATACAGTCTTAGTAGTAGCGGTCGCGAAGTAGCTTATTTATTTTTTTCTTACTTAAGTAAGCAGTCACCTAAGTAGTATAAATAGCTTAAATAAAGTAAGTTCTTAAGAAGTGTATAGTAAGGACTACTAGCTTATTATAGTATATAAAAAAGCTTTGGCTAAGTTTTTATACTAAATAGTTACTAGAGAAAGCGTGCTTTTAGAATGGCTGTAGACTCTCATAACTATAGTTCACCTTAATAATATAATTAATTAGTAAGTAAGGGTTATTTAAAGGCAGTAAGGCCATAAAAATATTAGTAGTAGTTACTTTAATTATATTAGTAGCTAGTATACTTCTTGCTAATAGTACAGCTAGGTTATTACTTATGGTTTTAATAAAGCTAATATTAATTTACTCTACTAAAAGGAAGACACGTGTTTAGGCTACTTTATTCTTATTTTTTTAAGTCTTTAGTTTCTCTTACTTACATGAGAGCGTGTTAGCTACTATATTAGTTATACTAAAGTAATAGATAAGTATTAGGTAATAGTCTACTATACTTATTATCTAGTGTATTTAGTAGGGAGTAAGCTTTTACTTTATAGAGAAGTACTTTAGCACGTAATAGTTAGTTAGAATACTAAATAACTTAATAGTCTATAAGCCTATAAGCTATAAGCGCTATTTTTAGAGGCTATAAATTATAGCTAATATCTTTTTATTATATATGTCATAGTTTATCTAGGGCTTACTTATAGTCTTAGAGTAGAAGACTATAAGTTACTAGAGACTATTCTCTTAGAGCTATAATAGTACCTTTATAATAACTCTATTACTTACATCTATCTCCATGCGCGTCTGATGATAGGGTAAGTAGTAAACTAAGATATTATCTAATAATATTAAATTCTTAGCTTGCTAGAAGGCTGCTAGCTTGTGTTTACTAAAGATATACTATATACCCTTCTTAAGCAGCTTAGTAAGCAGTTAGATAATGCGTCTATAGTTTCTTAGAAAAGCTTTATAGAAGTTATAGAATTCTAGAAAGGATTATAGGCTTTTAACTGACGTAGGTACTAGCTATTCCTATATAGTAGTAATCTTCTCAAGGTCCTTTTAAATCCCTTCTATGCTAATAATAAAGCCTAGAAACTTTATTCTAGTAATAGTAAACTCGCTCTTTTTAATATCTACTTAGAGACTAGTGTTTTAGAGATATCTTAGCACCTAAGTAACATACTCCTCATACTATAATAGGTCTTTAGAATAGATTAGAATATTATTAAAATAGGTAGTGTAGAAGTCGTTAAGTAGGTTATAAAACACCTTATTAATATAGCATTAAAATGTAGTAGAGCTATTATAGAGACTAAATAGTAGTATATAGTACTTATAGTTTCTATACTAAGTACAGAACGTAGTTAGATCCTCTATATCCTTATTTAAACGTATATAATAGAAGATTTATTATATATTAAACTTAGTAAACACCCTTATACGCGCTAGCTGGGTAAGGGTCTTCTAAATTAACAGAATTAAATAAACGTCTTTCTTTATAATAGTATTAAGTTTATAGTAATTAACACAAAAGCACTACCCTTCTTTAGGCTTTTTAGTAAATAGTACTAGAAAAGTATATAAAGCATTACTGTAAGTAATAACCCCTTGTTAAAGATAGTTATTTAGATAGGTCTTAATAAACTATAGCTACTTAAAAGATATGCTATATAATAGGCTTAATATTAGTATATTCTTAGCTATTAGTTTAATATTATAGTTAATACCTTCGCGATGCAGGGGCAGTATGTCTGAGTTCTTTTTTAAGAAATAAATCTAAGTTACGCCAGCATAGCTAAAGTGGGATAGTTTTTACTTAATAAGCTACTAAAATTTCTCTTCTTCTATAAGGTTTTTATTTAATTAATAGGGCCCTTCTAGCAAAGCCTTTACTAAGAGGTTTCTAGAATCTTAGAAAGAGAGTTTTAAGTCTGGTGGACTAAGCTTATCTCTATAGTCTTAAATAAGCTTATCTATTTTATAAATACTAATATGCTCTAGCACAGTTTCCTTCTGCTATACGTATATTATAAAGGTAATAGCTTTTATAATATTAATTTTAAGGCCTGCCTTAGAGAGGTTTTCGTGTGAGATAGGCTAAAAATAAAAAGTTTACTTACTTAGCTCTAGCTACTATTATAGGTAAAGCTATTCTTTTATTTTTTTAAAGTTCTTTTACTATACTATACGCTGGAGTAAGCGCTGAAGTGGCTTATAGATATGCTATAAAATTACTATATTTATTAGCTCATTACATTAGTTAGTATTAGCTTAGTGTAAGGGGTTAATTTTAGTTAATAAACTTCACATTAAAATAATAATATTATGCTTATAGTTAATTAGCTTATTATCTAGCTATTTAAGTGCTCGCTTCTTATAGTTAATTAAAACACTTATATTTTCAAAAAGCTTACGGCTAATTATAAGGTCATAACAGCTAGTATTACAAAAAATAAAATAGATTAGTAGGTAGTAATTATCTAGTACTAGATCTACCTAAAAGTACTTATTTACTTATCTATTTAGTCTGTTATTATAGCTAGCTAGGGGGATAGATTTTATCTAGTAAGTTTTTATCTTAAGCCCTTTCTTAATAGCGCGTATGTGCTTTAGGTATACTAGAATAAAACTACTAGCTTTAGTATTAAAAAAACTACTTAGCTTAATAGCTAGTCTACTAGTAGAAATATAATAAGATAAGGTAAGAGCAGGTTTACTAAATAGTAGTTAATAAGAGTTAAATTAGCTAGTAGCTTTAAAGAGTAACTCTAGAAAAAAGACTTCCTTTAAGATAAGTCTTCCCCTAATAGTTCCTTTATAGTAAGCTAAAACTTCTTATTATTACTAGTGTTTTAAGGCGTATAGAGCTTTTTATTAGTATCTATAAGCTTAATTACTTTAGCTATAGCTTAAGTAGGTAGTTAATAGTCTTTTATAAAGTAACTAGATTTCCCGTAATTATAGCAACTAGCTAGCTTAAGGATAAGTATTAGTAGAATAGCAGTAATTACTACGTAAGTTAGACACTTAGCTTTTAAGTAAGACTATTAAGTTAGTAGTAATTAAGTTTTTCTAGTTTTTTTATTAATCTACTTAGTAGCTTTCCTAGCGCTGAGAGCTAGCTCTCTAGTAAAATCTTAAGCTAAGTCTATATACTTATTATACTAGTTATAGTACTACTGTTAGTAGATGTCTATCTATATACGCAGAGCGTTTAGAAGCTTCTTATAGAATTCTTCTATCTATTAGTCTACAGGTAGGCTGTGTTCTTAAGTTAGGTAAAAGAAGTTACTTTAGAATATAATAAAATTAGCAGGATTTTTAAGATAGAGCTTCTAGAAATCGTGGTAAGTATTAAGTCTCTTATATAGGTTACTATATATCCTTTCTAGGTAATTTATTATATACTAATAGCTAACTAGCTACTTACTCTCTTTTATTATATATATTAGTGTTAAGAGATACTGGTTAGCAGGACCCTCTATATATATACGTATATAAGAAATAATATTCTCCTAAGTAGCTTACTTACTAGCTTTAGTAAACTAGTCTTAGTTAGTGCGTACCTTATTCTCTAGAATATCCTTTTATTAATTAAAGGTAACATCCTTACCGTTCTTAAATATTAGCAGATTAGGAAATTAGGTTAAGTAACTATTGCCTTAATAGCTGCCTATAGTAAACGTAACTAGTAAAGTAACTAATATATAAGGTAATATTTAAAAAGTTTAGTTACTAAGATCTCTTATATTAGAACTATTGTTAGGTCTTATAGCTATATAGCTAGCCTAATTCTAAGAGGTTTATAGTAGAGCTATAAAGTGTGTTTTCTTTACTAATATTAATAATAGCACTAAGCTGGCCTTTATAGAAAGAAAGAAATATATATTATATATAAGTTTCTTTATCTGTACTTTTAGTGTCTTAATTTTATTCTCTTAATCTACTACGCGCTTAAGTATGTTATTTAATAGCTAATAAAGCTTAGTAAGCTTATCTCTAGCCTTATTAAGCTTAGTTTTAGACGTGTTAAGCGCTTTTCCTAGCGTATTAGTATAGTTATAATATATAAGTATTTTAAGATAGCTACGCTCTAGCTCGCTAGTAATTATTACTTAATTAAGAATTATTAGAGTAGAAAGCGTAATCTCTATTTCCTAAGGCTTATAGATATTAGTTTTTTAAGTAATGTTCTTAGTAATAGCTATAAAGAGTTTCTTATCATATCATGCCTAGATATAGAGCTTCTTAATAGTATAGTCTTTTCTAATTATATTATTAGAATAGTACGTAGCAGTACACCTAAGCGACTTAGAAATAAACGTGTAGTTATTACTAGTAGCTATTATTTTAGAATTAACTTTTATCTCTAGCGTTAAGAGCTTTCCTATAGTCCTAATTTATTTATTTTTATATATGTATAGAGCTTTTAGCCTCTAGTAAGATAAAGTAATTAGCTAATTCTCTAGCATAAAGAAAGTAAGCTAGTAGTGCTTATAGAAGTTAGTTTCTCTAGTAAAAAGAAGATAAGCTAGTAGTACTTATAAGAGTCAGTTTCTCTAGTAGAAAGAAGATAATAAAAGGGGAGGAGAAGTTCACTAGAGCTCTTATAACTCTCTTTTAATCTAATAAGTATATTATTTACTACTATAGGTCTTTTAGTTACCTACTGAGTTATTCTTAAGGCCTATTATTATAGGGCTTATATAGGCTATTACTCAGGATTTTAATTACCTACTACTGTAGAACTTTCTAGTAGAGATTATATAGTTAACAAACTAATAACTCAGCGTAGTCATGTAATTAATTTTCTAGGTATAGTTATTAATAAATTAAATACTCAGGTTAATTATGTAGGTTGACCTTAATATTATGTTATTATCATCCAGCTAAGTTAGATAGATCTTAGTGTAATATAATAATAGGCTTAGTCTTTACGCATTATTATATAAATATAGGTTAATAGGATAAGTTGGCTCTATTTTAGCTACACTAAAATAAGGAGAGAAGAGATACAAAGGAGGCTTGCCTTTAAATAAGGTGGTATATAGCCTAAGTATAAGCTAGTCATACTCTAAGCTCTATGCTAGGTTATAGCTAGTATAGCTAGTTATAATATTATATAGTTTATAGTAAATAGAGTAAGTAGTACTATCACAACTAGTAAGATTATATAGCTATTACTTTCTAGTAATTTAATTACAAAATCTATTAAGATCTTTTTCTAAATATAATTAGGAATAAGTAACAGACGTAATAGCCTTTACTAATAATCTCTTTATAGCTTTATATAGCTATAGATATTATAGTTTTAAATATAACGCTATATATAGTTTAATATCTCTAGTTAAAAGTAATCTCTTATTAACATTAAATAGGTGCTCTGCCGTCCTGGGTGTTCTATTACTTATAATAAATAAATCTAGTAGATAATTAATATTCTTAATAGCTTTAAGTCAGGCACCTACTTTTTATTCTAATAATAAAAAGTCTTATCTTTGTTAATTATGTACTTAGCTAGCGAAACTTTTAGTTTAAGCTCTAAGAAAAATCTCTACTCCTAATTACGGAGGGCCTATACTACTTTTATATATACTTTATTATCTAGTACTATATTATACTATCTTTGTTTAAGCTTATTATAAAACTCCTAGGCATAAGACTCCTAGACTTCAGTTATACTATCTTCTATAATTATTAAAAACTAATTTAAATAGAGAAAGCCTATACTGCTTGCTTATTATCATTTAATTTAAACTCTTCTTTTTAATATATAACTACTAGCTTTAGTAACTGAATTATATAGCTTTTTAGTCTTTTATTATCTTCTCTACTTAGATAATTCTGTTTATATCTTAATAGTGTATTAGCTCATACATTTTCTTTCTCTAGCCTATATTAAATCTCTATATTATATTAGCTAAGGAATAACTACTAGCGTGTATATCTTTTACTTAATTTTCAAGGCCTTATAAAGTACTTAAGGTTCTTATAATTAGTAATAACCCGGAACTTTTTAATAGACCGTAATTCAGCATCCTATGCCTTTAGGTAATGAATAATTATAAGAAGTTCTTTATTATGTATCTTATAATTATACTTTATAGATATATTTTTCTTTAAAAAGTATGCACATAAATATAGCATGTTATTATCACTATATTATAAAAGAACTTCTCTAGTTATGTAACCTAAAGAGTCAGCTTTTAAAACAGTCTTATAATTAGAATTAAATTAAGCTAGTACTAGTTCTAATATGAAGATCTCTTTTAGCTTATTAAATACTATTTACTCTTTATTAGTCTATTAGAACGGCATGTTACTTATAAGTCTTATAAATAAAACAGTAATTTCTAAAAAAGACTTAATAAACTAATAATAGAAATTAGCGAATCTAAGAAAGCTTCTGATTTCTTTTATAGTTATTAAAGGCTATTACTTAGTAATTACTTTTATCTTAGCAGGATCTATTTAAATTCCTTACTCTACTTTAATAATAAACTCTAGATATTTTATGCTCTTGGTTTTGAATTTGTATTTCTTAATATCTAGATATAAACCTGTAGCGCTAAGTTTTTCTAGTACTAAATTAACTTACCAGTAATACTCTTTTAGTAAGCCTAAAAAGTAAATAAGTATATTATTAAAAAAGGCTAAACAGAACTCGTTAAGATATTTCTATAGGGTCTAGTTTATATATTACTAAAACATACTAGAGGCTTTTACTAGTCTAAAAGGTGTAACTAGCTATTTAAAGAATCTAAATCTTATATAAAAAGCTATTAGCTATTTATCTTCTTCTATAATATAAATCTTATAAAAGGCTGTTAAAATGTTGAGCTTAGTATACTATTTTATCTTACTAATCTAGCTAAGCATCTTATAGATTAGAGAAAGAGAATATTTATTTTTTTTAGAAATCTTATTAAGCGCGCGGTAGTTAATATAAAAGTAAAAATCTTTACTAAGCTTATATATAAATAGTATTAAGGCTATAGTTAAGAAGTTACTTATATAAATAAAGCCCTTCTCTAGTAGCAGTATTAACTCTTTTTATAATACTAGTAGTTTCTTTCTTAATATATTATATAGTAGTCCTCATGGGACCTTAAGGTCCTTTCTATTAATCTTTTTAAGTTTAATATAATAGTCTATTCTACGACCTTACAGCAGTGGGAGTTTGTTTACTTTCTTTTCTAAAAATAACTTTAGATACTTTTAATAGGCCTTAAAAAGTAGTATTTTAAAATCCAGCTTTAGTTTAAGCGCTAAGGCCTTTTAAATATTTATTAGTAATACTATAAAGATACATATCTTACTTATTCTTTTTAATCTATTTATCTATATTAAAAAAGTAGCTGTGTTAATCTCTATTAGCTTTTACTAGCACAGTTTCTTCCCTTCTTTACTATAAACTCTTATTCTTAAAGTATGAATATAAAACGATTTCTTTACTGGTGTGATTATAATATTATTTTAATTTATTTAAGGTCTACCTAAAATAAGATTAAACTTAAGCACGTTATTAATAATATATATATAGGCTTATTCAGTATGTCCTTTAACATTAAGGTTAATTTATATAATCTAGGTAATCTTTCTAGATTTCTTATATACTCTAATAATCCTCTATAGGGCTATGTTAATACGCGCTAAATAAGCTTTAGTAGTAAAAGCAAAGCTTATAAGACTATAGTATAAATACCTAGTATTAATTATTATATATGCGATATTCATCTAGTTGATTAATAAGTATATAGTAATAGAGTCTATGTTTATATGTGTATTTTAGAACTTCCGCTATTTTCTTTATAATACTATTTTACCTATTTCAGCTAGAGGCCCCTGCTCGTGACTGTAAGTAAGAGCTATTCTTTTCTTAATATTTCTTCTTCTTCTTCTTTATCTCTATCTTCTTTGTCTCTTTTGTTAGTATTTATTTATCTAGTCTTTACTAATACTATAGTAGCTAGACGTGACTAATTTACTCTTATATATTTACACTCGTTCTTTATATGGCTGGGAGAACTATATTAATAATAGAGACCTTACTTATAGCGTCAGTCAAATTCCTTTTAGCTTACTTAAAGTATTTTAGATTAGTTATTCTATGGCTTCACTGCCCCTGCATACGTGGGTATTACTTCCTAATTTATTAGTTTAGGCGTTAGTATAGATAGCGTTGTATAGATAGCTATAGCAGTCCTATAATTACTTAATATAATCTGTATGAGGTTATTGCTGACACGAATTACTTCCTAAGTGTACTCTTTAAAGCTTAGTGTTGCTAAAAGGGCTGTAATGTGCTTCTGGAGCTCTCCGTCTAATCTCTAGGTAAATATACTCTTCTTTACGTCTTCGTCTAGCTGATCGCTTTCTACTAGCAGCAGCTCTTTGTTGAACTCCATGTGGTATTCTCTTGCCAACTTCTTCTTCTGTTTCATGCTTTGCAGCTTGTCTAGAGACTTTTACCTTTGGTACTGGTCTTCAAACTAGGAGTCCATAAACACCCACATTGCTTCAAGGGTGGTATTGTTTCTTTGATTGGAGAGTTATGGGAGGACGGTTTGTGCTGCTCGTCCCTTTAAACGCTGAAAGAGATAGTCCATCTGTCCTTCCTCACCGCCTATATGGTATCCGTTAAATCGTAACTTGGCCTTGGCTTGATGCTTGAACGTAGGGTAAAGAGACCGTGTGCCATCAAACATAGAGGGTTCAGGGAAATTGAATGGTTTGACTACTGGTTCAATTACTGGTTATGGCGTTGGCACGAAGGGAGTTGCTGGTGTTATCACTGGGACCTGTAGGGGTGGCCTTAATGGGGAATCACGACCTTCTAGTGCAGTCAGCCTCTTAGACATTACTCATAACACGTTTATAATCTCCCTGAGTGAGGTGCTGTCGCTGGCTCCATTTGCTGGAGATGGAACTTTCCTTTTATCGCGCTAAGCAGGGTAGTTGTTAAGTTCAATCTCTACTTAGCTCATCACTATTTCAACAGCTGGGACTTCCAACCCTTATGAAGCAAGCAACCGGCGTAGTTCGCGGCCGATCTGTTCGTTGTTGTATCCTGTATCAAGCAGGTTCGTCGCTCAGGCCATTAGTGCAGGTACTGAGTAGTTGTTGGCGTTTATTGATGCTTGCTGTACCGCTAGATAGCTCTCCCAAATGCTAGAGAGCCTCTTGCTCTTCTATAAAGTCGATTGTACTGCCGGAGGCCTCTCGGCCTCTTGCGAGAAATGGGGTTGATTAAATCCAAATATAAGGATCCAGGCCAATGATGGCAATTAGGTGTAATAGAGTGGATTTGATAAAGAGTTAACTACGTATGCTATAGAGACTTGATAGCTACCCCTGCTAAGTCGCTAAGGTCACGTGGTTACGCACGGAGTTAAAGCTGAGATAACTGTCTTAGTCAACCATCCTAGGCTCTAGCCCATTACATAAATTAAGTTTACTTAAAGTAATAAGTTTTTTATTTAGGTCTTTATATATAACTAGTAGAAAAACAATTAATTACTTTACTATATATATATTCTAATTTATATAAGAGTTTATAAGTATTACTAGGTTCTTTTTTAGTCTTAAATGTATATATAAAAGCTAAAAGTGTTTAATAGAATATTAGTTAGCATTACTTTTAAGTTTATAGCAAAGTTTTTTAATAAAAATAAGTAAATTCTTTTACTTTCTAGTAAATATTAAAAAGTTAGGTAGGTAATTAAATTTTATTATTACTAATAAAGTAATAAAATTTAACATAAAAATTAACTTCACTTACTTAACCATAATTTAGAAAACTTAAAGATAGGTACTAGTTATAGTTATAAGTAAAATTAAAATTATAAAACTTAAATTATTTCTAAATAAACTAATAGTATCTACTAAGGCTTTTTTAATAGTAGTTACTTAAATAATAAAGTAAAAAAAAGTAGATATAATTTATTTTTAAACTTTTTATAATTCTTTTTAAAAAGCGTTAATAAATTCTTATTATTATATTTACTAATATTCTAGCTATACTTACTGTTGTTTTAGTACTTTAGTAAATATATTTTATATTATAATTATTTACTCCTTAAATAACTACATAAGTTCTGTAGTTAAAATAAAAGTATTTAAAAAGTTAAATATTTTATTAATAGTAGTAGTAATGTAATATAGTATTATAAGAGTACTACATATAAAAAATTAAGGACTTAAAAAAAAGGATTAATTAATTACTATATATAGTATTAAAGTAAGAGCTCATACACTAGTATAAAACTAATATATAAATATATAGTATAATAAAAAAGCTTATAAAAAGATTTCTTTATAAAGCTTTTATAAGGTATTATAAGTAGTTACTATAACATAAAGTAAGTATAAAAATTAAAAAAGCTAATTATACTACTATAATTAACTAATAATACTAAATTATAATAAACTTAAATTTAAGCTTTTTTAAATTATATATTTTTTTTATTAGTAGTTATTTTAGTTATAGAAAAATTATTAAAATTTTATAATATAAATACTACTAGCTTTAAATATTTAAAATAATATATTAGTACATTTTTATTATTATATTTTTTTTAAAAATTTAAGACTTTTTATAAAAAGTATTATAGTTTTTTAAAACTTTTATTTATTTTAATTTTTTTTTATATTTTTTATTACTACCTTTCTAGAATTTAAAAACTATACTAATATTATAGTTATAGTTAACTATTTTACAAAATACTAATATTTAATTTTTATAATAAAATAACTATTATAAATATTAGCTACCCTTTTTTTTTTACTAATATATAAAAATAAATTATAGTCTTTTAAAAATAATTATATTAAATTAATAAATATAATTTATTTTTACTTTTAACAATAAGCTTTATAAATAACTATAAAATTAAATTTTAACTATTTTTTATTAATTACCTAAAAACTAATAGCTATATAAAAAACCCTAATAGTATAATAAACTACGTTTTACGTACATATATAAACTATTAATAAAATAATAAAATAAACTAAAATTTTTAGGTTAATTTAAAGCTAATAATACTATATTTAAGTTTATAAATTTTTTTAATTTTTTAGTTAATATAAGCTAATATTTTTAAATAAGTATTATAAAAATACTATATATAGAAAGTTAAAAGTTTAAAAAAAATTATTAATTAATTACTATATATAATACTAAGTACTAGTTTACAACATTGTATAAAAAAATTAAAAAAATAAGTTATAAGTAAAAATATTTAGAAGTAGAGTTTATATACTAACATGTAACTAATATATAAATATATAATAAAAAAAGCTTTTATAAAGTATTATAAATAATTACTATAGTTTTTTTTTTAAATATAAGCTTTTATAAAAGTATTTATATTAAGTATTAAGTTTAGAATAGTTTAAGTTTTTAAAGTAAAATTCTTTTATAGTAGCTATATTTTAAAAGTTGTTTATAGGTTTTTATATTAGGTTTTTATATTTAGTTTATTTAACTAAGTATTTATAGTGTTTTCGTTAATAGTTTAAGTATAGTTTTTTAATTTATTTAATATAGATTTAGTTTTCTTATTAACTTTAACAAGTTTAAGTAGTAGGTTTTATTAACTTAAAAAATATTTAAATTTAAGTATATAAGAATAAAGTAATAATATATAAAAAACTAAATATATGTCTAAAATTTAGAAAGTTTAAGTATATATATCTATAAAAACTATTTAAAAAATATAGTATTTTTCTAAGGCCTTTAAGTTTAGTTTTTTAAATAGATATTTTATTTAAATATTTTATATTTTAAGCTAAACTATATTTTCTATTTAGTAGTTAAAAGTAAGTAATTATTTTTAGTTTATATACTCTTTTTAAAAAGCTTATATCTAAATTTTGTTTTTAAACTAGTTATTAAATATTAGCTATTTTCTTTATTATATAATTAGCTTTTATAACTTATAGTATTTAGTATAAACGTTTTTAAATTTCTATAAAAAGTTTAAAACTTATTTAAAAGTATTAACTTATGTTAACTAAAATAAAAAATCTTTTATAAATTTAAATATAATAGTATTAACTTTAAATAATACTAAAAGTAGTTAGTTTACTTAATTATTTTACTAGTAGTTTATATATATATATAAAACTTATTTTATTATACTATTAGCTTTTTTTATTTAGCTATTAGTTTCTAGATACTAAATAGAAAATAATTAAATTAAATTTATAGTTATTTATAGAGTTTATTATAAAAAGTAAAAATAAATTATATTTTTTAATTTAATATAATTATTTCTAAAAAACTATACTTTACTTATATAATAGTAAAAAAAGTAAGTTATAACTAAAGTAGTTATTTTATTATAAAAAATTAAATATTAGTATTTTATAAAGTAGTTTACTACTACTATAATATTAGCATAGTTTTTAAAGTTTAGAAAATTAGTAATAAAGTTTATAAATTTTTATTTTTATTTTTTTTTAAAATAAAAAAAGGGTTTAAAAAGTTATAGTACTTTTTATAAAAAGTCTTAAATTTCTAGTAAATATAATAATAAAATATATATTAATATACTATTTTAAATATTTAAAACTAGTAGTATTTATATTATAAAAATTTAAGAGTTTTTTTTATACTTAAAATAGCTACTAGTAAAAAAATTATATACAATTTAAAAAAAGTTTAATTTTAAGTTTATATTATTTAGTATTACTAGCTAATTACAGTAGTATAATTAACTTTTTTAGTTTTTATATTTACTTAAAGATTTTTTTTTTAAATAATAGGTTTTAATTTATATTAATAATAAAGTTTTTTAAATAACTTATTATTTAAGTATTTATTTTTAATAATTTATTAAATAAGCTTATTTATTTTAATTAAGTTGAATTTTAATATATTATTAAATAGTCTTAAATAGAAAAGTATTTGTTATTAAGCTTTATAAACTTTTTTTTAAACTAAAGCATTTTATATATAGAAAGTAAAAGTATTTAGTTTTCTTTCTTATTTACTTAGTTAGTACGTAATTATAAATTAAACTAAAATAAGTATTTAATTTAGTACACTTATTAATAACTTAATTACTTTATAGTAATAAAGTATTATAAGTTTTTATAGTTACTTAGTACTTAAATTAAAAAGATAGTACTTTTTAATTTAAGTTTTTATTATTTAAAATAGTATATAATAGCTACTAATTTTTTATTATAAATTTTATAGTTACATTTAATAGAATTTAGCTTCTTTAAAAATAGGTAATAGATTTTAGTTTATTTTACTTATTTTTCTAGAAAAGCATACTAGTAGTTATATAGTTTAAAAAATTAGCTTTTATAATAATTAGTAGTTTTAAAATAAAATATTAAAAAATTAAAATAGTTATAAATATAAGTTTTAAAGTTTTAAATACTTTTTAACAAGTGTTATTAAATTTAAATTAAGTGTCTTTTTTTATTAAAGCTATAAGTAGAGTTATTATATAAAACAAGTTATTAATAAATTATTAGTAAAAATTAGTAAACTCTAGAAATACTCTTATATTTTTTACTTTATTTAGATTTATACTAATTTCTTTAGTAAAAATAACGTACTTAAAAAGGTATAACCTATTTTTAATAAAATTTATATTTATTAATATTAAGTTATAAGCTAGCTTTTTTTTTTAAAAACTTTTAAAATCTATTTTATATATTACTAGTATTTTTATAAAAAGTTACTGTAAATTAAAATATTGTTAATATAAGCTATGTAAAACACATTAAAATATAGCTAAAAAATATTATTTACATAATATTAAAAAGTACTTAGTATATTAGCTAGCTTAAAAAGTAGTTAAAAACTAAAATAATATTATACTTTATAAAGTACTTTACTTTACAAAAGTATAATAAGGTTTTTTAAATTAATAGAATTAAGTAATAGTTTTTAATAGTAATAGTATTTAAAGCTTAATAGTTTACACAAAATTAAAAACCTTTATTAGGTTTTTTTTATAAAAATAATAAGAAAGAATATAAAAAAGAATATACCTTAATAAATTTTTTAGTAAAGTACTAATTTAAATACTTTTTAAAAACTTTAAGTTTATTTTAAAATATTCTATAAAAAAGCCAAATTTAGGTTGTTTTTATTAAAAAAAAAAATTTATAGTTATATAGTTAGTGTTTAAATAATTTATTAGCTTTTTTATATAAAAATATTTTAAAAATATTATAATATTTTCTTAAAACTTTTATAAATAAGTTAATATAAATTTTTAAAACTAAAGCCTTATTAATATTAGTTATTAAAATAGTAAAAATTTCGTGTTTATGTTTTTAAGTAAACTAAATAAAAAGTACTACTTTTATTAAATAAATATTATATTTAAATTAAGTTTAAATTTTTAGTAAAACTCTTATAGTAAAGTTTTTACTAAAAAGTTTTTAAAACTTTAAAAAAAAACCTTTTTTATAAAGTTTTTATTTAACTTAGTATTAAATTTAAGTATATAATTAAATGTAAATTTAGCTTTTAAGTAAAAACTTTCTAAAAAATAGTTTACTTAAAAAGTTTTTTAAGTAAGTATTAGAGTCTTATAATTAATAGTTTATTTTAATTAACTAGTTATTATGTTGTATTTAAGTAGTTAATAGTAACTTTAAAAAGTAAGTTTAAAAGTAAAATAAGTAAGTAGTATTAAAATAAAAGCTTTTTAGTAAAAACTTTACTAGAAATTTTTTTTAAGTAGTTAGTAAATTTCTTTAAAAGTATTAGTAATTAAAATAAGTATAAATAATAAGCTTAGTAATAAAAAGTATTAAAAAGTAGTTTTTATATCTTATAATTAAAGTTAACTGAAAATTAATTTATAGTTTTCTATAACTATTATATAAAAACAAATCTTCTTAATATAATTTATGTAGTAGAAAGTGATATTAATAGTATATAAAATATAATTTCTTTTAAGTTATTTTCTATTAAAACTAGTAGAATATAAAATATATAAAAGTAATAAAAATAGAGTTTTTAAGTACTAACTAAAAATCTACTAATATAACTTATATTAGTTACTTTAGTATTAATTAAAGTAGTAATAAAGTAAAATAAGCTATTTTATTAAATAGTATATAAAACGTTTACTTCGTAGTTTTAAAAGTTAGTTATTAAATAAAAAGTCTATAAGTTAATACAAATTTAATATTAAAAGTATTTTAAAAAGAAACTTATTTTTAGAATAAAGCTTTTAATAAGTTAGGTCTAAATTACTAGTTAAGTTTTTAATTACAAATTTATTAAAACTAGATAAAAATAAGTAAAATATTTACTAGAAAATATTTCTTTAAAGTAGACTTTTAAATTAAAGTTTAAGTAAAAAAAATAAGTAATTTTAAATTAAGAAACTATACTTTCTACATTTAAAATAAAGATTTTCTTAAATATATATATTTTTAGCTAAATAAAAAGAAATGTAACTTATAGTATTAATTTTTATAATATTAGAGTTTTTTTTATAGTATAGTTCCTAGTATTATAGTTAGGTAATATAAGTTATATTAGGTTTTTTTAAAGCTAATACTAGTATATTATTATAATATTTACTAAATATGTTTATATATTTAACGAAATTATTAGAAAAGTTAACTTTAATTAAAATATAGTAAAAGTTAAAGTAAAAAGCTTTTATTAAGTATATAATTAAAGTAGAATTATTTTATTTAAATTTTTAGGCATATTTATAAAATTCTACTAAAAAGAATAAAAAGCTTTAGTTTTTTTAGTTTATATAAACTAACCGTTTTTATATAATAACTTTTTAGTTTAAATTTTTATAAGTACTTTTAAGTAAGTTTACTAAACTTTATATAATATTTAGTTAAAATAATTTTACTAAATTAAAGGCTTTTTTTTATAAATAGCTAATAGTATAGTAAAAGTAAGTTTATTTAGTTAAGTACTAGTTTTTATTTTTTTTATAAGCTTATTATATAGTTATTTAATAAATATTTATAATTTAAAATATTATCTAAAAAAGTAAAACAATTAAGTAGTTATTTTAATAAAGTTAGTAAAAAAATATATAGTTATAGTTACTATAAGTATTAAGTTTATAAAACTTAAGCTATTTCTAAATTTATTAGTAGTAAGAGCTAAACTTTTATTAACAAAAGAAATAGTAATAATAAAAACTAAGTAAATAAATACTTACTTTAATTTATAAAGTTTTTTATAAAAAGCTTTTATACTTTTTTAGTAATAAGCTTTTTATTTAGCTAAAGTATTTATAAGTAATTTATTACTTACTTTTAGAGTTAAAAGTTAAGAAATAAAGTTTTTAAATTTTTTAATAAGTTTTAAGTTATTTATTTTATAAAAAGTTAATAACACAACATAGTATTATAAAAGTACTATATTTAAATAGTTAAGAATTTAAAAAAAAGGGTTAATTAATTACTACATATAATACTAAGTACTAGTTTAAAATATTATATAAAGAAAAAAAAGTTATAAGTAAAAATATTTAAAAGTAGAGTTTATATACTAATATATAGCTATTATATAAATACATAATAAAAAAAAACTTATAAAAAAAACTTTTTTAAAAAGCTTTTATAAAGTATTACAAATAGTTACTATAATAATAAGTTTTAAACTTTTTATAAAAATTTAAAACTAGTTTTATTATATATTATAATCTTTAAAAGCTAACTACTTAATAAGAAAAAGCTAATATTTAATAATTAATTTAAGAATTTTTTTTTAAACTTAAGTTTTTTTTTAAAAAATATGTAAACTAAAAATAATTACTTATATTTAACTATTAAATAAAAAAAACTTAGTTTAAATTAATATATAAAATATTCAAATAAATAAATTATTTAAAAAACTAAACTTAAAAATTGAAAAGTAATATTATATTTTTTTTAAATAGTTTATATATATTACATATTATTATTTTAACCTACTATATCTAAATTTAAATACTTTTTTAGTTAGTAAAACTTACTACTAAAACTTATTAAAAGTTAATAGTAAACTTAAATAATATATTAAATAAATTAAATTTTTATATTTAAATTGTAAATAAAAACACTATAAATATTTACTTAAATAAACTAGTTATAATAATTTAATATAAAAATTTATAAACAGTTTTTAAAATATAACTATTATAAATAATTTTACTTTTTAAAACTTAAATTAACTTAACTTTAAAAACTAAATACAAATACTTTTTATAAAAACTTAAATTTTATAAAAAAAAATACTATTATAATAACTATTTATAATATACTAAAAAGTTTTTTATAAAAGTTTTTTTTATAATTTTTTTATTTATATTACATAATTATATATTAGTTTTATACTAGTATATAAACTTTTACTTAAATAATTTTATTTAAAACTTATTTTTTTTATATTTTTTTATATAACATTTTAAATTATTACTTAGTACTATATTTAGTAATTAATTAATACTTTTTTTTTATATTTTTTTTTTTTTACTTTTTACTTATAGTACTATTGTGACTTCTTTAATAAATTAAAATATATTTAATTTATTTAAGTATTTAATTTTACTATAAAAAAGTATATCATAAAAGTAAAGTAACTACTTATTATAAATTTTTTAAAATATATATAAAAAGTAATAATAATATTTTATTATTACTATTAAATAATACTATTATTTTAGTATTAAATAGTTAATTTATAGTAATTAATACTATGTTAGTATAAATAACTTTTTTTATATTTATACTAAAATTTATTTTAAAGTATTAAAGTATAGTAATATAAAAGTAAGTTTTAAAACTATTAATATTATTTTATTTAATTTAAAATTAGTATTTATTAAATTAAAAAGCTTTTATATTATAATACTTTAGTTAGCAACATACTTAAAATAGTATAATAAATTAAAAAGTAGTAAATAGTAATTAAATATTATTAATATAATTTTTAATAGTATTTAACTTTACTTATAATAGTAGTTTTTATAAAAGTTATAAAAAGTACTAAGTAAGTTATCTAGTTTCTTATAATTATAAGTAAGTAATTAAAGTAAGCAAAAGCTATTAGTTTTAAAATTATTAAAAAGTATAATATACAAGTTAAATATATCACGTAAAGAAAGAGCTTTATAATTAAAGAGGCAATTAAACTATTACAAGAGGCTACAGCGGCTGTAGTAGTCGACAAAAGTGGAAGTGGTAATGCAAAAACTTTGGCTTTAGCACGAGCTTCACGCCACTGCAGTGGCTGTGGATCAACAGAACATACCGCAAAGGCTTGTCCCACACTCAACGAAGCTTCAAAGAGTGTCCTCTCCATATAAAATTAGGTGGTGGTGGCATAATTCAAGGAAATCTACATGTTGTTTATCATGCCAAGAAATGACTGACTTGTTCGGTTGTGGACTACGTTACAGTAGAGGCACTTTAGCCCCTTGTCCGTCAATATCAGCTCTTCACTATGTACGAAAAGTGCTTTTTCACCACTATCTGGACGAAATCCTGACATTCGGATCCCACTTTTCCCACAAAAAGAAAACCCTCTGCTTGCTGATCCAGTCTCGGCTATCCGGTTGCAGCTCAAAGTCAAGATGCCATACCATGTTTGCAAGGATGATGCGCATTTCCGCCCAAGCAAAACTTAAGCGAAGTCAGGATTAGATTACATTAAATTTCTCCATTTCTTTTGGTTTCCGGAAAGATCAAACTTACCTCTTCCCTAAGCAACCCCTCGGCCCAACGCTGAACGGCTTCAGGGTTTTCTTGCCATCCCGCTCGAACTCTAATGGAGCTCCCTTCATCCATCGCTCCGGAATGAACTTAGTGGGCCGGTGGAAGTTTTCTGCCGATCGGTTCGCAGCCCACAAATTCATGGTTACACTTGTGTGTGACGGGTCCATTTCCCTGTCACGATACTTCCTCCAGCTGGGGTTTCCCGGAAGAGGTTATCCGGCGCCGGAGGATAAAGGCGGAGTCCTTCCTGTAAGAGAGCATTAAGGCATTCGTGCTGCTGCAGCTTGACAAGAACCAGATCAGATTCCTTAGGAAAGTGGGTCAGGATTTCGCATGTTAAACTTTGCATTACCGACGGATTCATGCAAAGAAGATACATGGTACCGGATAGTATGGTTGCCACTTTAGAGCAGTCGAGTTAGATATGGAATTAGTGGGCTGATGTGGGGAGGCTCACTCGTCTCGCTTCCAGCGACAATGAACGTGATTGCAGCAGCCTCAATCTCCGCCTGTGACATTCTAAAGGATGTGCGCGTCAGAAAGGGGACTGAGAAATCAATAGGACTCAAGACTTGTACGCATCGTCCCCCATCGTCATTATGTTTCAGGATGTAGGACATGAAAACGGGCCTGTTAGTCCCCATCTCCATCCTCCCTTTCGCCGCCTCGGCGCTAAATGACATAGCCGCCTTCCGATATTCGACCATTTTTTGTGGAATTGAAGCGAACACGGCACACTTGATCGCAGGCCAAGTGTTTAGCTCGCGCATGAAAGTGAACGACATGAGGGTCCAAAATACCGTCTTCAGCCATGGATGCAGCCGGCCGTCGGTCAGGCCGCCAAATCTCCTGCCGAATGACGACTCTCCGATAATGTCTGTTGTGAGGAAGTTCAGCCAGCACAAGGTCGACTACGCTACCTTTTTCTGCCTGCTCACGCAATTGCGATATAAACTGTGACGTTTATTGCCTGAAATAGTTCTTTTGAAGGGAAAGAGCCTTTTCGGAAAAAGGATGGGCGTGAATTCGTCGTAGTCGGCGATGGTCGGTATCATTAGCGGGAGACTAAACATAAGTGACCAATACTTCAATGAGCCTGAGTGGAGTTGGAAAAGAGACGAACAATAGTATCAACTCCTTCCGGGGTCTTGAAATAGAACCTGGGATCCTTAGGAAGATTTCCTCGCTTATCTGATTGTCTCATTCCAAAGATATCTATTCAGGAATATCAACCCGCACCGCCTATGTGGGCCTTGCGCTGGAACTAAACTTACCCATCCATGCCTGGCTGCATGAATAAGATAAAGTGTCGGGAGTAATTCGCACAACGTGGCCGTATTTGTCATGCCACTTTTTGGTGTCGCTCGTCGCGTTTCCTCTGAAGACAGAGATCGTGTATGGGAGTCTGCTTGCTGCTTGTAACCTGGGCTCGGGAAACTTGCTTAGAGGATGGAACCATATATTATAGATGGCTTTAAGAGTCAGATACAAAACGAACTATTAATAGAAAGTTAGGACTAGCAAACGAAAATTAAATAGCTGTCACGTTTACCCTCAATTCAATATAATATGATGGAGGTCACATTTGGCAGCATGAAGTACTCATAAATATTGTCATCAGAGATTGAATTGTTGTTAATGCCGAAAAAAGAGTGCTATCGTACATAATGTAAACGAGTGAGATAACCTCTGACAGTGATTTGTAAGCTGTATCAGAATTGACAAGGGGGGTCGGTGGTGATACTACTCTGTTACACAAGGTAGCAAGGTTGTCCATGGCAGTTTCGCCAACACTCCCTCTCAAGCTTGCGTACGACGCTTTGAGATGTCTCAATCATGCCTCTTCTTGCTTGCTCTCTCTGGGTCGAGCTGGCAATGATCGATAAATCGAAGATGCAATTCTGGACTGACAGCTTTGGTTAAACCGTCTGCAATCATTTGACTGCTTGGCAGGTAGGGCGTGGTGATTCGTCCGCTCTGCACCTGCTCTCGTACGTAGTAGTACTGTACGTCGATGTGCTTGCTGCGCTTATGGAATTCAGGGTTCTTTCCCAGAGCTATAGCGCTTTTGTTGTCTGCATGAACCTTGATGGATTCATGATAAAGTCCCAATTCAGTAAGCAGTTGCCTGAGCCAGATGGCTTCTCTAGTGGCTTAACACATGGCCATGTATTCTGCTTCTGTAGTTGACAGTGCGACTGCTAGCTGACGCTTTGATATCCAGCTAACTGGTCCTCCGTTCAGGGTAAAAATGTAGGCTCCTGTTGAGCGTCTGGTTGCTGGGTCTTTAGTAAAGCTAGCATCTGTGTATCCAGCAAGTTCGTCGCTTTCTCTACCAAAAGTGATACAGTATTCGATCATACTGCGTAGGTAGAGGAAGATCCTTTTCAATGCGTTCCAGTGCTCGGGTCCAGGGTTATTTATGTACTGTGCAAGAGATGAGACAGCGAATGCTATATCTAGCCGAGTAGTAATCATGGCGTACATAATCAATCCCAGCTGGGCAGTAAATTCTTGTCTTGAAGCTTCAGTAGTAATGCTGTCAAATGGGTCAAGGCATTAACCTATTACCATTAGCGTTTTTACCTTATGTCCACGCTTGCTATACCTATATTTGTTAAGGATCTTTTTAATGTACGCTTGTTAACTAAGCGTGATTATCCTTATGCTATAGTCACGTTTAATTTCTATTTTAAGGTAGTACTTAATGTCTCCTAGATTAGTCATCTTAAATTCCTTACTTAGCTAATTAATGACCTGCTTTATGGCTGGCTTATTACTGCCAATTAGCTTAACATTATTCACGTAGACTGTAATCATAAGTCCCGTACAAATAGTGCCTTTAACGAAGACATTATTATCTGCCGTAAGTAGCTTAAATCTGATTTTAATAAGATAGCTTGTAAGCCGTTTTGCCTACTTACGTGCCGATTATTTCAGTCCGTACAGGCCCTTCTTAACTCTATAGACAAAATATTCCTTGCTCTTTTAAATATAACTAGGTGCTTACTTAACGTAGATTTCTTTATTAAAATCTGAATTAAGGTATACCGTCACGAAGTTAAGCTGTATAATGTTATAGTTAAATAGTACTATAAGTATGAATATTATTCATACTAAAGATACTTATATAACTCTAGTATATATCTAGTCGTAATTAATACTAAATTACTACATAAATCCTTTTCCTATAAATCTAGTCTTATACTTAGTAATTTAATTGTTGGCTTTTCTTTTAACTTTAAATATCTACTTTCCATCTAGTGCTGTACACCCTGTGGGTAATTTAATAAGTTTAAATATCCTATTCTCTTAATACTACTATATCTTAATATCTGTTACTTCTTTCCATTTTATGCTGTCTAGTTATTTTATTACTACTATAAATAATTTCGGCTCTAGGTTATTTAGACCTAGCTTTTTAATACTTATATTAGCTATAATAAAACCTACTCTAGAGCATTATTAAAGTATAAGTAAAAGCTTTAATAAACGTTGTTAATTTTATTAAGTATTACTATATATAGCGTATAGAAATGCTCGTTAGGGGCTCTAATAAGTATAATTACCTTTTATATACTTACTAATACTTCTATTATTACTAACTTTATTAAAATTATATATCTATACTTATTATGGAATTTATGAGGTGGCTGCTCTCTATTATTATGTATTAACTATTATAATAGTTCCGTTAAAAAAAGTAGCTTCTAAATTAGTAATTCTATCTTAGAGCTTATTACAGCATTAAGTTATACTTCTTTTTTATTATTTTTAATTATTAATAGTAGCCTAATATAAATTATACTTTATATATGTTCTCTGCTATATTAAGAGTTTTTCTTTTCTTTTAATAATATAAAGCTTAACTTATATAGCCTGTCTAGCTCCCTCTTATAAAATTAACTCTATTTAATAATTTTAACTATAAATTCATATGCCTCTTATTAAGTAACTATTTAATTATTAATTACTAGTTCAGGATATAGGCTAGGTAGAGGATTTAATAATTAGCTATAAATTTCTATTAAAGATTACTATACTTCTTTTCTAAAGTTAAGTTCTTTATCTTCTATAGATTAATATCTATTATACGGTTTATAGTTATTATTAGATTTGAAATTTTATTTCTCTATAATCTACCGTGTTCCTTCTTTCTAGACTTTAATAATAGATTTATTTAATCTATTTATAAATCTAATAAATTTTTTTTTAATTTTATGTAGTATAATCTTTTCAGATTAAGCTCTTTAGCTATTCTAGTAGTATATAATAGTTCTAAATATTAGAATTTTGGAAAAATTTGGATTATATTTATTAATAACTTCATATGGCATTTTACTATTTAGTCTTTATACTAGACTTCTATTTTTTAGTTCTATAGCGTATTTAATTACTAGTAGCTAGAGAAATTTTAAAAGATTATAATCTACTAGCATTAACATTACTTTCTTATAAAAATAGAATTAAATGATTTTAGTAAGTCTATTCTCTTGTAAAGTGTTATATACTATTAGTTAGTAAATAATTCTCTTTTCTTTTATTTATTTTTAAAAGTTATTACTCATAAAAACACTATCCCTATCTAAAAAATATATACGTGATAGGTGGTTTACTTTGAGCTTTTTAATAATCTTATAGCTTTTTTATATAATTTAAAGTATTATCTTTAGAGCGAATAAGTTCTATTTCTATACTAATAATATAATCATCTATTATAGAAATATATCCACGATTTTAATTATATTCTTTTGGTTTAATTAATGGTGTGAGGTTTAGATAAAGAATCTCTCCTTTTTACTCTACACACTATTATTTACTAAATAGTTATTTTTAAAGCTTTAATTTTAAGTAGTATATATAGATAGTATAGGTATAGCTATCTAGCTTTAGCCTAATAGTATTCTTTATAAGCTTCTTAAGATTACTATATTTTATATATTCTATTATTCAATAGAGCTGCTCTGCTAATACCTTTTTAGTTAATAATAACTTTATAGCTAATATCATATACAGGTCTATTACCATCTTTATTATATAAATAAGTATAATTTCGTCTTCTTTATATACTATAGCTATTTTATTATCTTTTTAATCTTTAATTTTCTTATCTCTCTAATTAAGAGTGTATCCCCCGCGTTTTATTCTTATAGCTAATAAGATATTAATAAAGCTATCTAGGTAATACTAGATATTTTTAATATTATAGAAAAAAGTTTTACTGTTCCGAAGTTAACATAGAAGTTAAATTGTTTCTTTCTGTAAAAGATATATAATTCCTCTAGTTCTGCTAAGGGTTCTACTGGCTTCATGTATTTTAATAAACTAGACGTTATTATTATAGATATTAACTTTAGATAAAGTGTCATACGTTGTCTTATATTTATCACTATAGGTAAAGAAGCTTAGAAAGGTATTAGTTAGAATATTAGTTAGGATAAGCTATATTACTTTACTGTCTTTATTTTTTTAAAGATCCTTTTACTTCTTACGCTAGCTATTTATAGTCTTCTCTAGGTGCTTAAACTAGCAGTTTTCTTCTTTCTTATCTTCCCTTTTACACTATAGGTAAGTCTTTGACTTGTGTTCTTTACCTATACTAGATAATTTACTTTAACTTTACTTCTTACCTTTTATTACATGTGAAGCAGCTTTGGATTAAGATTTATTTATAAGCTCTTTATTATAGAGTTAACTTATAAGAGTATCATATGAAAGCGATTCGATGCCCGTATCACGTTTTCATTCTTAAAAAGAGATAAAGTACGTTCCAAGATTGTAAATCATTACATGCTTAAGTATAAAGTCAATTGTGATCTTTTACCATGCAATATCTTAAATAAGGATTCTAAATTTATTTGTGTAGTCTTCCATGTCTTTGTATGAAGCATACATCATTATCCAAATTCGCTTAATAACTAGATACTTCTAGAGTTCTATATTGATCTTGTAGTGCTTAATAAGGATATTAATAACCCATTAAGCTGCTAAGATTTTATTAATCTTTCGTGCTAATATGTCCTCGCAATGGATAACAATATCATTAATTGCTTTATTATTGTTAGGATGTAATACCCAGTCGTCTTAGTCTTTTATAAATTCTAGGGTAAAGTTAAAGTCTTGGTAGTCGCTTGTGTTGCTGAATTTTGGCTTCTTTTCCAGATCAGCTTCTGTCTATCCGGGTGAGGGTGTCTTTATCTCAATTATCTCTCTAACTAGTAAATTATTAGGAGCAACGGACGTTCCATCGTCGCTTTAACATAGGATTACTAAAGAAGTCATTTACTGAGTACTTTATTTATACGGAATAAATCTAACTACGTCCCATGTGCCTTTTGCTATCATATGCTTTTTAAGCCTGAACAGCCATATGGCAAGATTTGCAGCTCCTTTGAGCTTTGGTACTCCGGTATCTTTTGTCATTTTAACAACCGTAATGAATCAATTGATTGATAATTTGGATCAGGTCGTAAGAAAACGAGTGATATATGAGATTCGCTAGCCGGGCTCATAACCTGATAGAGGTCACATTTGGCAGCATAAAGTACTCATAAATATTGTCATCAGAGATTGAATTGTTGTTAATGCCGAAAAAAGAGTGCTATCGTACATAATGTAAACGAGTAAGATAACCTCTGACAGTAATTTGTAAGCTGTATCAGAATTGACAAGGGGGTCGGTAGTGATACTACTCTGTTACACAAGGTAGCAAGGTTGTCCATGGCAGTTTCGCCAACATAATAACAGCAGAATCGAAGCCCATGCATGTGGTAACAGAGTAGCTGTAGGCAGAAAGCCCCCGTTAGCCAACAAGTTAACATAACTAGACGACTCTGAGAGCTTGTGGGGAAGGCTGACGAACTTGAAAAGAATAGCGCAGCTCTAGGCACCTAGTGTATTAACGAATCGATGAGTGGCTCAGTTTGTACTTAGTAGAAGCTCGCTTGGTCGGTCCCCTCTCTCCCGAAATTTCTTGGCGATTCCAGAGCACTAATAGGAAGCCGTATTTAAGCCCGGAGAAACATCTGCGCGGGACGGCAATTAAGTGATCCACAGTACTGTGAGTCTTACATCGGCTCTTTGCTCACTCTAGGCTAGGTTACTGTGGCAATTATGTTTGCATTGGATCGGATACCGCATGCCTTACGACTCCATCCTACTGTGCTAATTGGGCCACTACAAGGGGGTAACATGAGCGGGCCACCAGCGCTCCCTGCAAGCGCATCCTGCTAGTGCTTACATCGCCACATTACCACATTAAAACAGGTGCTTATTCAGTATTTTGTAGGGCCTCCATCTGCAGTAATTACAGCGAGGCAACGCTCCCTCATATTGCCTGTATACTTCTCAAAATCTTCAGGTTTAAGCCTTTCCCATTCCTCCTCTGCGTACCTCCTAACTTCCTCTTTTGTTATAGGAAACCTGCGTTATATTCTCCCCTTTAACAATCTCCAGACATTCTCAATCAGGTTTAAATCAGGGGAATTTGCCGGCTATTCCATTACAACCATGCCATTCTGCTCCCAGGCTAGGCGGGTTGCTTTTGCTGAGTGAATTAAGGCATTATCCTCTACAAGAATAGGCTGGTGTCGTAGTGTTTGCCATAATTCCCATGCAAAAGCCTTGATATTAGGGCATATATACGTACGATATACGTCCCTATTTATTGTCTTCTTCTTATAACCAAGCTCAGTTGACCAGTTCTTCTCAAAAACCACTAAAGGCCCTTTATTTCCATGGGAGATGCTGCCATGAATCATCCAGCTTAAATAACCCCTAAATTTAGGGACGTAGTAATTAATATCATATTTCTCCTCAGCACATCTAGTAACAAAGATCTGGCCTCCACTGGTTTGAATAGATGCCTCATCAGTCCAGATTACTGCTGCCCACATTTCGGGAGTCCATTCTAGGTGAGAATAGGCCCATTTTGGCCTGGCTTCTCGTTATTCAGGTGTAATAAGTGGCTTCTCTGTGGCAATACAGCGAAAGTAGCCCTCCTTTTCAAATGCTTTATATAAAAATTGCTTGCAGGTAGAGACGCCCTCTAGGAATGCAATCTCTTTAAATGGCTTCTTTTAGTAGGAGCGATCAAGCTTAGCCCGGGTAATAAGGCGCTGTCGCGTTGGTGTATTAATATTCAGCTTTCTTCCTCTCTACTTGTAAGGGGTCCAGGTATTATTTCTAAGAGAGAAGGAGACTGTATCGTGAGAAACACCAAGAGACCAGCCAATCTTCTCATAGGTCCAGCCAGCGTGGTGATTAAGAGAATATGCAATATCACGCTCACGGAAGGAGAGCCGGGTTCCTGGATCTTGAAGAACTGGATAGCGAAGTTGAGGTGGATGGTGGCCACGGTTCTGGCGTATAAGATTTGGCATTTTATTGTAGGGTGTATCCAGCTCTCTTCCCTCTCATTTCATTTAATATATATTGCCTACGTATTCTAGCAGCTTCTTTACCTTTGTAATTTAAGGATTACTACTCGGGCCCTTCCAGCTGCTGCGCAGTTTTTCTGCAAAAAAGCCCGTGCATAGCACGGGCCTATCAGCTCAACAATAATTACAGGCTCAACGATAATTCTACCCTCACTACACCTATCTACATCAAAAAGCTGCCTTTTTCTATTGTGCAAAATGACCAACAGTACCTCAAAGGTCTCTACGTACGCCCTTGAATGCCAGCTTATTGCAGAAGGCGCTGTAGAGCTGTAGAAGTACAACAATCCGAATGTGAGTGCGTACGCGCGCGATTGAGGGCTCAACTATCAATGCCTCCTACGCGCTTATAAGGGTGGAAAAAATCGCTCAACGCGCCCATCTACGAACCGGAAGCTCTCTGAGGAGTAAGACCTTGCCCTTGAGCGATTTCTTGACGCGATTGACGATATTGGCTTTGGTATACACACTGGACTGGTCGCTTAGCAAGCAGATGCGCTGCTAGCAGAATCCCACTCTGGAAGCGGCCCCTCACCTAAGGTGGGCAAGCTCTGGGCTAGCCGCTGGCTCTTAGAGCATGTAAAGTTTAGGAGAGTTAAAGCTAAGCTTATTGATGTTGCTTGTAAGCTAGCTTAATCGCCAGATGGTATACGCAGTTAGTTCTAGAAAGTTTAGGCTAAGATAGAAGAGCTAGGCGTCCTCCTAGAGGATATGTAGAATCTTGAGTATATAAGTAACAGAGGAGAGTTTCGGCCTTGTCGTGTGATTAAGTATGATTTGACGCCTGCTGTAGAGGCAGGAGTACTGGCCCGTAGCGCGCTTAATCCATACACCAAGCTTGTGTGTGAAAAGCCGCCATGTCTACTAGACATCAAAATACAGGTGCTAGACAGCTAGCAAGCCGTTGAGGAGACTCAAACTGAGCCACCTGAACAGAGCGACATCTCTTCTGTATTGTCTGCAGGCTCTAGGGGTGGCGCTTCTAGTATAGATGAACTAGTCAACCCAGAGCAGGCTGACTGGGGCATCTGATTCTTATACACACCCTGTTCTGTACGGTCAAAAATGCAGTTTATTTAGCAATTTGTATGGGAGGTTCATATTTTATCGTTGAGCCTGTAATTATTGTTGAGCTGATAGGCCCGTGCTATGCACGGGCTTTTTTGCAGAAAAACTGCGCAGCAGCCGGAAGGGCCCGAGTACTCATAACCCATACGCGATATGGCTAAAACCACGCCAACGCTAGCAGGGAGCGCTGGTGGCCCGCTCAGGTAGCCCCCTTGTATTACTTTGCTTCTAAGAAGGAAGGATATGCGCAAGTCACATGACGACATCCAAGGTTGATTTGAAAAGTTCAAACCTTGAAACGCCGGTTCGCAAGCGAAGAGCATCGTCGCACAGCCCCGCCAATTCACGCAACCCTCCGAGCGCTATAGCTCTATACAATAGAGACAGTGAGTCTACGTTGCCATCCCCTCGACTCCTCTTATCCCGCTACGAGGCGCTGCGAAGTTTTATCCGTCTTCCGACATTGTATGCTGATTTCTAGAACGTCTGCATAATTCTATCCATTTCGGGATTCATGCTCCGCAAAGACGACGTACAAGTTACAACGCAAGTAGTGGCGGGGGGGTGTACGGAGGACCATTTGATTGGTATACGGTATGATACGAGATGTACAAGGTATTCTTTGCTGGCGCGGCCTGTTGGTGATGGAGCCTGCATGTGATTGCTGGCATATCAAGCTTCCGGCACTGGATTGCACCATATCCGTTGCTCATAGGCTCATCGATCATTAGCCTGACCTTAATACTCCGGCTGCAATTAAACTCTACCTTCCAAGTGCCCCGATCGCAAAGTAATAGCTGAACGCCACGGAATAAAACACATCCGAAGCCGTTACGACAGATCAAAAATAGAGCTTCACGTCTCGAGAGACGCATATATGAGGGCGACGTTAGCTCTATCTTCTTTCCTCTTATACCACCGCTTTCAAGTATCACAACTGATGATCATCATGGGGATCAACTTGAACACGCCGTGGCTGGACCTGACCTCGCCTCCCAATCATGCTATCAACCCAGTTGTGTATTTCTTCTTGATGTGTCTATTATTCTTAATTGCATATTCTCTCCAAGATGCCGGATGTACGAACTTTCCAATTATTAACGAAAAGAGGCTTCTGGAGTTCTCAGACTCGAGAGTTAAGAACGAATTCGTTATCCATGGCAGGCGGATGTTTGAGACTGCGGTCCGATCCATTCCAGGGAGGCCGTTTCGAATATTCTCAGATTCCGGACTTATGACTGTCCTTCCTCCCGAATACGCCAATGAGATCCGAAATGATAATCGCCTGAGCTTTGGGAGACATGTTGCCAAGGTATGACCTCGCAAATACTGCTGTTGTCCTTGCCAGTGTTTTGACGCAATATTGAAATACTAGCTTATGATGGCCCAATATCCGGGTTTTGAAGGCTTCAGAGATGGCGGTCATGATCTACATGTCTCGCTTGACGTTATCAAGTCTAAGTTAACTCAGAATCTTGGTATGCACTGGGACAGCTCACTCGATGGAAGACTCTAGCACCACTGACAAGGAACAGCCAAGGTAACGGAACCACTTTCCCATGAATGTGAAGCAGTTCTTGAAGACATCTTTACCGACGACAAAGGTAGCCGAAGATCTTACTATTGTCCTGAAGCAGAAGCACAAGCTAACACAAAGGCCTCGAAAAAGATTGGCACAGCATCATCCTTAAGAACTGTGTTCTCCAGCTTGTAGCCCGCCTTTCTTCCCGTATCTTCCTGGGCGAAGAGCTCTGCCGTGATCCAGCCTGGCTCAGAATCACTGTCGACTACACCGTCAATGCTTTCGCCGCCGCCGAAGACCTGCGTCTCTGGCACCCGCTTTTCCGGCCTTTTGTACACTGGTTCCTTCCCCGCTGCCGCCTGCTCCGTGCTCAGGTCAAAGAAGCCCGCAACGCCATTACCATGTTACTGGAGAAGCGCCAGGCTATGAAGGCTACCCTTCTACGCCAGAACAAGGAGGCGACAGAGTTTAATGATGCGATCGAATGGTTCCAGGTGCTAGCAAAGGGAAGAAAATACGACCCTGTAAATGTACAGCTCGGGCTATCCCTCGCTGCAATCCACACCACTTCCGACCTTATTACACAGGTCTTATTAGATCTTGCGCAGCACCCCGAGTTTGTCGAACCACTTAGGAAGGAGATTATCAACGTGCTTAGCGAAGGCGGATGGAAGAAGACATCGCTATATAGCCTCAAGCTGCTCGACAGCGTAATCAAGGAAAGTCAAAGACTCAAGCCTGTTGGTACAGGTAAGCCCCATGCCTCCAACCTCTATATCTTCATGGGAACCCCAACTAACAACTTCATTCGCCCGGAAGTTTCTATGCGCCGTGAAGTAAGCTCTAACGTGACGCTCTCCGACGGTACTGTCCTTCGACGAGGCAGCAACATTGCGGTCTCGTCGCACAGGATGTGGGATCCGACCATACACACCAACCCACTGGAGTTCGATGGGTATCGGTTCCTGAAGATGCGGCAGAAGCCCGGCCAGGAGAACACCGGGCAGCTCGTCAGTACTGGGCCGGACCATCTGGCGTTTGGACATGGACAGCACGCTTGTCCGGGGCGATTTTTCGCAGCTAACGAAGTTAAGATTGCTCTGGTACATTTGCTGATGAAATATGATTGGCAGCTGCTGCAGGGAGAAGTGCCGAAGGTAAGGGAGTTCGGGTTTAGTTTGATCTCGGACCCGATAGCGAAGCTACAGATTAGGAGGAGGCAGGAGGAAATTAGCCTTTAAGGTCTCGGATTTCTTGATAAATTGAAGAGATTGAAAAGTTATTTTAGGAATTTAAGGTAAGGGCCACGTTCCTACATCATCGGATGGATAACACTCTTCGCGCACCCACTTTGTTTTGAGAAGTTCGTGTCATCTGCCCAAGTCTACAAGCGAATTAGAGAATGATAATGGACCAGCTGTGGTTATTATTATCGGGTTTATAATTTGAAGGCTTTGGCCATACTTGGGAATAAGTTCAATCTTAGATACTGAGTTCCATTAGACTGTTATTGGGATTTGAAGAATAAATGACTGTTCAGCATTTGCGAATAATACACAACCTGAACCATACCGCATTCTTGCTGGCTGTCGACCAGAATGGTTAGACGTCTCGCTTGATTCGTACAGACCGAGCGAGCCATCTTCGGCGGACTGTGCAAGGAGAGTATGTCACCAAGCACAAAGATCATCGTGAGGTGTTGGATTAGGACTATGGAATGTTACTCGGCCCGTACAGAATCTTGTATAGGATGAGTGGAGTGGACTATTTCGCCGTATCGCCGTATTTCCGTATTTCCGTATTCCGTATTCCGTATTTCGGGATTATGGTATATATGACCGGCTTTGCGCTGCCCTCGGGTTATTGGACCACTCAGCCTAAGGTGTAGCTGAGCGTGAAACATCATCCCATACTCTCAACTCTCCATTTCTGGGCATTAAGCCTAAATATGCAATTCTATTCAATGCGTATCCGTCTCGCGACCGTAACACAGATCATGTCTGGCAGTTCGGCACCAACCCACTTCACATGAATGACACATTTGTAGAAAATAGTGCGAATGCCACTACCTCAGATATCACACTACTGACCCGAAGATTTCAAGATTGACATATTAGATATACCAGTCAGTAGAGACAAGACCGAATCTTCAAATTTTACAGACATTTTGTTATCCACGTAGTCAGCATGTCTAGATGTTCCTCCCCAGGCACCTTCGCAGCCGTGTCCGTCGCTTGCACAAACAGCTCTTCCGCCTCCTTCCACCGGAAGGACTGCAGTTTGGACACAGCGATCCCGAACATTGCCGACTATTGTGATGGTAGCCATGTTCGAAGTGGCTAGGTCGATTGTCTTCACTAGCCTTCGGGAAAGGTCCATTGCAGTCGCCTGGAAGAAAGGTTCAACCGGACTCAAGCGTGGTAGAAGCTACGCAGACTTCATTAGCAATATGGAGTGGCCTGTCGGGCGTATTGAGCGGATCGCAAACGAACTAACGGGCCCCTTTACCGCAATGGATGTCATGGCTTAACTTGGCTACGCTCATAGGAAGCGGGAAGAACCGACCACGCCTTGAGACAGGCTGTTATGTCTACGAAGATAATTTCATTCAGTGTTCTTGTGTGCTTAAATCTAGGGACCTTCACAGGTATTTATTAATTGAGTATCATGAAAATCTGACTAGCCCACGCCTAGGCCGGAGGCCAGTTCTTATTAACAGTGATACCTGCCCCGTTCGAGGCTGCGGCGATGGCCGGGTCGGCCAGAAAGATGCAGTATTTTGCCACGTCAGTAAGTGGGATGTTCGTTTTTCCTGGTACATAGCCAGGATTCACAGAGCCAACTCGCATCATACCATCCTGGTTGAATCGACCGCTGGCAAAACTATCACTCAAGTTGGTATCGTCCATCCCTCCCAGCATTAATGCTATGCAGAATATGCCTTTGTCTCCATAGAATCCAGCCGTGTTCCGAGTAAGGCCAAGCACACCGTGCTTACTGACTGTGTAGGCCAGTCCGGCATTGACACCTTTGCAGCTAGCCACGGATCCGATGTTGATGACGGTTCCTCCTTGTGGGGATTGTTTCTCCATGGCGTTCACAGCTGCCTTGGTGGTAAGAAATGAGCCAGTTAAATTGACACCAATGACCCGGTCCCAGGACGCCTTGGAAGTACTCCCCACGGTGTCGAAAGTATCCATGATGCCGGCGTTGTTCACCAGAATATCCAGACGGCCAAACTTGGCCACAGCAGCGTCCATAAATTCCTGGACGGATTCTTCATCCATGATATCGACTCCGGACGTGATGAATCTGCCTGCGTACAATGATTCCCATTCAGACGCTGTTTGAACCAATCGCTGCTGGTTCACATCGCAAATAGCGACCTTGCTTCCAGCCTGTAAAAAGGTTGCGGCGATAGTTTTCCCCAAACCGCCAGCACCGCCTGTGATAATCACTGTCAAATCTGAGATAGCCATCAGAATTGGTAATGATGAGAAAACCAGATGTTGGGCGAGCAGAAAGCGTTGAAGCTAACCAGGTGGTGGCAAGATACACGAGAAAGGAAAGGCAGAACAAAGTGAAATAGCGATAGCCAACTTTGAAGGTTGGCTTCATGATGCAGTTTCATTAGGTCCATAACCTCGTTCTTATATTGCCGGATTACTCGTGTGCCTCGGAATAGCCGGAGCTCCTGTTGCCGAATACTTTCTAACACTAAAACGCATAGTATACTAACACCGCTAGGTAGGATCAGTCAGTTATCGCGTCAATTGCTCCCGAATTCCCCATACCTTGAGACTAGGCCTTGGTACATATGCCGTACTGGCCAGCACATTTCCGAAAGCCTCTTTCATATCCTGACTTCGTCAGAAATCCGTTCTACTTCTCTCCAGTTACGTCCCCTACGACTATAGAAGACACCAGCAAACCCAAAAGAGAATAGGAAAGCACAGAGACAGATACTCAAATGACCTCATCAATCCCACTCAATCAGGTAGCCAAAACGGCCGATCCAATTCCCGTTCCGAGCTATGGCCCTGGTGGCAGCTTCTCAATCAGCTGCTCGACAATCATCAATGCAGCGCCACTGACCTGCCTGGAGATCGTGCTTGACACCAGCAATTATCCATCTTGGAATCGATTTTGTCGCCGTGTGACGATTGATCATACCCCTTCAGCCACGCTTAATAGTGACTCCCCACTGGAACTGAGCCAATTGATGCAGCGGCCAAATTATATTTTTCCTGGACTCAAATTTAGTTTTGAGGTATATTCAAACCCCGACGGTGACGCGAAACCTCGACAACAGCCCCTTGAGGCCACAGTCCTACAGAGAATTACGGAAGATGGCCGCACAGGTTACCGTGTGGCGTGGAAGATGCTAGGGATGCCATACTATGTCCTGCACTCGGAACGAGTCCAAGACTTCATCGAATACCGTACGGAAGAGGGCGTTATTGCAACGCAATATCGTTGCTGGGAAACGTTTGGCGGCTTAATAGCTGCGGCAATGAAACTCTCTGTGGCATCACAAATTGAAGAAGGTTTCAATGTGTGGGCAGAAGGTCTTAGGAAGGCATCCGGAAGAGGCGGCGACTAGGGGACCTGATACTTTCTTCAATACTTCGACGCCATCGCAGTGGCTTTTCGCAGAAGTGTTGATCGCGGCTTTTAGGCTGAAAGATTCCAGAAAGTAGAATGCCCAGGGCTCGTTTATATAGAGGAGCTAGTTAGCTCGTAACATTTTCTTCGGCCTATTGACTCGCTACTGCCTTTGATGTGGGCTTGGTAACCTCAATGAACCGACACTCTGAAATAGACTTGAATTGTCCTACCGTTGCTTTTCCACCAGCCTTCTCGAAATGCAAGCCGTACGCCGGTAATGACGATGAGATTATGGAGAGAATTATCGGTCTTGATGCATTTTTCACCTCTCCTTCGTGATTCACTTTCGCTTTTCTGGACTGGCGATCGACTCGTATCATTTGAACACGGAAAGGGGGCGTATTCCTCATGAACCTTGATATAGTTCGAAGTCATGGCGGTGATTATCGGATGACGGCGGGTGATTCGGTCCGGGGCAGCAAAGATAAATCTTGTCCCTGAATTCTGAATGCCTGACAAAGGATCATACTGGCTGTTTGTACGACGCGCTACCCATCGCACAGTCTAGGTATGATCTCCAAGCCCTCCGCTGAATTTATACGAGCGATCAACATGTACGATCCCAGATCAGGTAGGCCCTGAGTCGAAGTTGATCTCGATCCTTCACCACGTGTGTGGGAGAACAGATTAGCCAAGCAATAACCAGCCATTCGTCAAGACCTCAACATGAAGCAGTTTAAATGTATTTAAAGTCTTATTATGGCAGCAAATCTTAGGCTTTGTCCTGTAATAGCTATCTAACATAACTTCGTCTTGATTCGACGTCCCTTATTAGTGGTGAGCTTCTTGCAGCGCTATAGAATCTTAGTAATAAGACAATGTACTTCATCCAACGTAATTGCCCTCTATTCTTCTTATAATACCTCTTTAAATTGCTCAAAGGTCTTTTAGTCGCCATGGTGGCGCTGTGCGCGTTGTTTGAGGAAGTTCTAAAGGCCCTCTTGTGGATTCAAATTAGGTGATTAAGCTAGATGAATGAGACGTTAAATACCTGTCTAATTTTTACATTACCATGTAATATTCTTATCTAAGCGTGCGCTATATGACCCGTCATTGTCTTTTTATAAAATGCTTTTGTTAAGATACTACAAGTCTTCTCTACAGCATTATAATAGAATAAAAGGATTTTTTTAATAGTGTACTTAGTGTCACGGCCAGCATGAACCTATAGGCAATCGCAAGTGGTTGCGAGCAATAAGGCGCTGTATTGGAGCTACTCTAGTATGAAGAAGAGAAAGTAAAAGAAGAAGAGTTGCCAAAGCTTTTATATGGTGACCTGGGGGGGCTAGTGAAGGGGTGTCATGTGACGGGTCGTCACATCACCCCCCTCCAAAAGGGTAGGATCGTCCTTGATCCTGAAGGAAAATAGCAAAAACAAAGGAAAATACAGACTAGTAGCGTCCACATTACTTGTAACCGAGTGCTGGCCTCTCAGGTAGCACCATTGCTTGTATACTGAGTTCTCCTGTTGATCCTCCTGAAGATCGTCTCCTGACGATCCCCCCTATCGACATTACAAGCACATATTTAAGTAGGATAGCCATCCATAGTTTTCAATTCATGAGGTTGCTTTACATCTTTACACTGCGTCCGGTCAGATTACTTCCTCCTTCTTCTCCTCACCTCTTGATGGAGGTCATGAATTGGCAGCTGGAAGTACTCATAAATATTGTCTTGAACATGATGCATTAATTGCTTGAAGGTAATAATTGCTTAAGTACATGATAATCACATGGGTGGTAAAGACAGTAGGATCGCATCAATGATGCTGTTAGCATCTGTACCTTGGGTTCTGCCCACCTTAGCGTAAGATAGCAAGGTTGCCTACCGCGGTTCTGCCAACACCTCTTTGCCTCTTTTGGTTGCTAGATTGTCCTCGTCCGTTGGTTCTAGAGCCTCTCCTTGTTGATGGGCTCTCAGCCAGGCTTCCAGGCGTACAGGTGGGCCAGTGTGGTCGGGGTACTATTCATGGAAGTCCTGCACCTTGTGTGGTGCGCCGATGAAGCTTCTCGCGTTGTACCATGTATCATCAGGATCGTAGCCTACCCAGTTGGCCTTGTACTGCAGGACGCCTTTGTAGATGCAGCTTGCGAGGATTCGATTAACTTCGTACTCTGGTTTACCATTGATCTCGATGGGGTCATCAGGTGCCTCGTCTTAGCCAGGTCAAGGGTTGCCAGGGTTCTTGCGTAGACGATTAGCATGAAAAAACGTTCAACATCTTCATGTGAGCAGGCAGGTCGACAACGTAGAAGTGTCCTTTCATACCGACAATGCGGTATGGTCCTGCCATTTGAAGATCAAGCTTGGCGCTAGGGCGATCGGTCGTCCATCCTTTTCTGGTAATATATACTTGGTCTCCGACTTTGAAATCTGGCTCGCGACGGTGCTTGTTCGCTTGCTTTGTTTGACGAGCTTGAGCTTTTGCCAGGTTGTCACGTGCCCATTCAACTGCTTCATGAGCCCTAGAGGCAAAAGCCTGGGCTTCCTCGCGAGTGAGCTGTTCGCGAACTGTAGGTGATTTACGTGTACGCTCGCGCCAATCGAAATGTAAATGGGGTTTGTAGCCAAGCTCTATCTCGTACGGCGATAGACCTGTGGATTTATGAGGTAGGATGGCTTGTGCAAAATCTATGGAGGTGTTGGCAGAACCGCGGTAGGCAACCTTGCTATCTTGCACTAGGGTGGGCAGAACCCTAGGTACAGATGTTAACAGCATCATTGATGCAATCATGCTGTCGTTACCACCCATGTGATTGTTATGTATTTAACTAGTTATTACCTCAAGTATCCAATTTAATGCATAATGTTCAAAGACAATATTTATGAGTACTTTCAGCTGCCAAGACATGACCTCTTCCAACAGGAGGGCAGCAGATTTGACTAGTTATTCTGGTAGTGATTGACGAAGGGTCTTAGCCTCCGGTCGACGTACTAATTAAAGATCTCCGTATTTCCATTAGTTTGCGAATGGTAGGCCGTGGAAAGCTTTTGCTTTACGCCAGTGAGCTTGCAGAGTTCATCCATAAAAGCAGAGACAAATTAAGGGCCTCGATCTAATGTTGCTGTCTCGGGCAGGCCGTAGATGCGCCAGATGTATTTGTAGTACAGCTTGGCTGCTTTTGATGTGGTAACCTCCTTTGTGTAGAGTAGTGAGAACGCTCGCTTGGCTAGGCGGTCGACGACTATGAAAGCATTATCACGCCCTTTCTTGTCTTTTGGAAATGCTTTAAAATCGAAAGAGATGTGCTGCCAGAAGCGCTCGCCTATTAGCAAGGGATGCAGCAAGCCTAGGGTCTTGTCACGTTGGACATGCATACAGCGGCAGGTTCTGTAGTTGGCGACGTATGTGTCAACGTCAGACGGTAGACCTGGCCAGTAGTATTAGAACGAAAGCAGCTGTCTAGTCTTCCTTCTTTCTGGATGAGCTGTAACCTAGCAAGCATGAACCTTCTTAATGAGATACGTCCTTATATGATCAATGTCAGGGACCATTAGCTTTCCAAATTAAGTTAACAGGCCTTCTTCCAACTTCCAGTCCTGCTTGTCGTGCTTCGCCATCTCGCGATAAGGCTGGAGAGCGTTGCTAGAATGGTTGACCTGCAGGATGTAGTCTACAAGCTTGTACAGAGCCCAATCTTAAATAAGTGTCTTAAGCTTCTTTTTAGTGCTGTCTACAACTGCTGCTGGTGTTGCTTATTACACTGCATTATCATTGTCTGGGGCAAGGGAAACAGTGCCTGTAACCAAAGGTGCGGAAGTTAGACCAAGACTAGCGACAGTTATCTTACGCAGGTTGTCGCGTTGGTCGATTTGACATGAGGTGCGTTTCCTTGGTACTGGTGCATCAAATAGCTTGTCTTGCCTATTAGCATCCTCTTGGTGCATTGGGTTGATTGCTAGCTTGGCAAATGCTTTACTAGGTATCACAATGTCTCGTTTAGCATCGATTTTAGCATCTTCAGGCCAGACTATACGTCGATTGGTTGGGTCCAGCATTGTTCTTGTCGATTCGATCCATTTTCGGCCGATAACCAGGTCGTGACGTCCAATGTCACAAAAGATAAACCATATGGCGGTGCGATGCCCATCTATTACTAGATTGGCTGAAAAGGACTGATTGACTACGCCTGTTCGCTGATTGTTGTGCCCTGCAACAGGAATGCCTTTCTGTGAATGATAGAACCTGGGTCGAAAGCGTTCCTTGACAACTTAGTATAGTCGAGGATGAATGAAAACAGTTCCTCCAGCTCCGGTGTCCAGTAAGCCAAAGAGATTGATACCCACGCCACCCAAAGCAACTCGACACTTCATTGTAAAAGCAGGGCCACCGATTATGTCGCTTAGCTGTACAGGGGCACTAGATGCTCTAGTAGGGGACTCTAGGCGGGAGACTTCGCCTAGAGTAATTCGTTTCCCGAGCTTTCGTCTGGTTCCAGGGCATCGTCTAAGTACTCGACGTACTCTTCCTGATCGACTGCTTTGTTCTAGATTCTCTTAGGCGTCAAGCAATCGCGCGAGAGATGACCGGGTTTGCCACAGCTGTAGCAGGTTTGCTTAAGCTCGAGAGCCGGGGCAGGCGTGCTCTTCTTGACACTTCTTGGCGGGCTTTCCCTGGCTTGGAGCCGCACCCTACGCTCTGTACGCTCACGGTTGGATCGGGCTAGCCCACGTGCCATGTGCTAAGCCTTGTTGCAGTACATCTCGAAGGTGCAGTACTCCTGGGCGTATTTGCTTTCCATGTGCGTACGTAGCTCGCTGTACAGCATCTCATGGAGGTCTTCCTTCCACTGGTCTTGTGGCGTCCTGGCGAGATTGGCAAGCCGCATGAAGTTTGCTAGAACTAGTTGAAATCGTCGGAGGGCTTCATCCTGAGAGACCTGAACTCTTGTCGTGCCTTAATGCGTTGGTCAGGGTCTTTGAAGACGCTCTGGAGGTACTGTATCACGTCTTCCACAGCAACCTCTTCTCCTCGGTCTTCTCTGGCATTCAGGAAAGGGTTAAAAAAATCGCTGGCTTTGCCGGCGATGCGAGTCTGGATATAAGCAATTCGTGCTGCTTCTGTGGCGTCTGGATCGTCGCACTCATACTAGTCGGCGTTAAGCCTGAGCTTGTTCCTCATCTGCTTATTCCAGTTCTTGAAGGTCAGATTGACGCCGGCGTCGAGAACAGACTTGTCAACAATCAGTCTGAGAGGCTCCATTTCGCCAATCAGTCAGTCCGAGAGCCTCCAGACTGATTGACTGATTGGCTGAGACTAGTTCCTAGGGAAGATGGGGGCTCCAGTTGATGAGACAAATGTTGGCACCCCGGGCCAATCTGGTGATAGTTTCCTTGGTGTTGAGGTTTGTAAAGTCAACCAAACTAGCCACACTTTATCCGATTAGGTTAATTACGCGAGCCATCTGAACGCGTCTGCCATCAATACATGGCCATCAACACCTACACACTCCACTCTACGCGCTCTCCTACCCCTACGCCGCCCTATAGCATGAACCGAAATGCCGAGAAGGTCTTCAAGCAACGCGTCGTACGCGAAAACCGTAGAAATCCACCCCTAATCCCGCCCTCTGTTGCTCCAGAGCCTGATGACGCGCCTGATGACGATGCTCCACTCATAGATAGTGACGATCAGAAGGCTCAGTACGATGGCATCGACTAGAAACGCGTACCACACTTACAAATAAGGGACAAAGAGCATACAAAAGGCAATCCGAACTGGATATACAATTACGGCTGGCCTCTATGGCATCGCCGAAGGCAGAAAAGGTAGTGGCTCTGCAAATACTGCCATATTCACAAAATGAAGGGTGGCGAATATAATATACATACATTAACTTCTTCTGTCAACACACACCTCTCAGCTCACACCTCAGGCTATGGCTACAACAGAGATGGCAAGATAAACTTCGCCTTGCCGCTAAATACAAGCTCAATCGTTCATTAGTTATAATTCCAGAGCATTAAGGTGTCGCAAGAGGTAGCAAATAAGCTAGCATCTAGTTTCTCATAAAAGAAGTTCCAGCAAGCCCTTATTAACTGGGTGGTGGCTAATAATTAAACCCTCTAAGTAATTAAGACTCCGTCTTTCCGCCAGATGATTGCTGCTGTAAATCTGCTTATAGAGTAGTCAGTTTAGTAGAGTCATAACTCTCTACGCGCCTATATCCTTACTGAATACCACGCCATAATTCCTGCAGTTATACAATACCTAAAGAAAGCCTAATTGCTTATTTACATATTCTTTAATAACTAGACTACCTATAGTGGTAAACGTGCCCTCACAGGAATCTGTGTACACTATCTAAATAAGTAAGGCAACGTCAAAGACTACGTACTTAGATTACCTTAACTCTATAGCTACTATAGTGGCAAGAATATCGCCCATGTGGTGAGTAAAACTCTCCAGATCTTTAATATCAACAAAACAAAACTTAGCTATTTTGTACTTGATAATGCCATAAATAATGATACTGCTATTACAGCCCTAGCTGATAGGTATAACTTCTAGGCTTCTTATTAATAGCTATGTTGTACATGCTATATTCTTAATCTAGCCGCCCAGCTAATTATCTAGAGCAAGAATAAAAAAGCTTTTGAGAATAAGGGCTTAAATATATAGGTAAAACTATACAGCCTTCTTGCCTTTCTATTACCTGCTAACTAGTTACTAGAAAGAAGAAGCCTTTCTTAAGGAGTAGTATAAGGGCGGCCTAATTAGTATACTTTTTAATATTATTACATCTATCTACACCTTATAAACCTAGAAGTTATTTAAGCAGCTACAAATTGAAAACGCTAGGCGGCTTGGTCTGTTAACAACAGAGACCTATAAGCTTACCCACCCTATAAAGACTTACTAAAACTTATACTTCTTAGCCATAAAAAGAGCTGCTAATCTTTATGGCCTAATTAACGACTATACTCATATTAAGATTAAAGAAAGTAGAGTTGAGTTGGTCTCTTAACATCAGAGTACGCAGTTGCAGCGCGCTGAGCCCAGGTTATATATTTAAAACGGCGGGTTACTAGCAAAGGACTGGGCAATAATAAATGAGTATATTAAGCTTTTAGGGCTATTTTAAGAAGCTATAACGCTGCTCCAAAGTAGAGGCAACGCTAGTCCATATAGGGCTATCTGGGAGGTAATAATTACTTTTAAATGGCTCCTTGAAGAGCTCGAACAGCAGAAAGATCGGCTTACGAAGGTGGATTATAACAATCCTGATGCCCCTGAAAATCACCTAAAGGTCAACGTCAACCTGGTGCATACAAAGCTCTTGGAGTACTATCAGAAGTTTAACGACCCGCTAATTTACTACACGGCGACAATTCTCTATCCTTACTACAAGCTCCACCTAGAAGCTTTGTGGGGCGTTCCTGATGACTACAACAAGGAGAAGGATGGGCCTTATTATAAGAGGAACTGGCTGCCAAACAACAACAAGGGCTTCCAGAAGCTATACAAGGCGTACAAGGAGAAGCTAGCTACTGAGGCTGGCAAGAGCTCTTCCGCTGATCAACGCCCTGCCAAAAAGCCACGTATATCGTTATCCATCTCTAGCCGAGAAGCCTTCTTACAGAGCTCTTTGAAGGCGGCCCTGCGCCAAGTCGAGGAGGCACTTGACGACGAGTACGAAGTCTGGAAGCGCCAACCGCCTCTAGAGGAGAACGACCCGCTTTGTCTTAACCCTATACAGTACTGGCTTCTTCAGGAGAAGCAGTTTCCTACTCTAGCCAAGCTCGCTCTTGATATATACTCGATACCTGCCTCCTCCGCTGACTGTGAGAGGATGTTTAGTGATCTCGGAGATCTCCTTAGCACCCGGAGACTACGCATGAAGCCTGAGCTGATTGCCGCCCTGCAGTCACTAAAGAGCTGGAAGAGGATAGGCGTTAAACGTTTGGCCACTACTACGACGACTACTCCAGAGCTCTCTCTCGAAGATGTAGGCAAAATCGCCACCCAATTAGAGCAGTTTGAGTATACTTAAGCCAATCAATCAATCAATCAGTCAATCAATCAGTTCAAAAGCCGCCTGCTTTGTCAATCAGTCAATCAGTCTCGAATTCACGCCAAGAGGCTTGGCAGTCAATCAATCAGTCTAAGGGCCTCCTGTTCAGCCAATCAGTCAGTCCGAGAGCCTCCGGACTGATTGATTGATTGTTGACAAGTCTGGTCGAGAATAGGCAGGTCAGGGAATTTGGCAGACCTCTTGCCCTGGGAGACGCTTAGATGGGTAGCGTATACTGATCTGGGGTCGTCGGTTCTTGTCGGGTGGCTGCACCTGGCGTACGATGCAGGGCAGGGCCTGATCCTCCGCGAATAGAAGGGGACCTGGCATTCTGGCGTGTCTGTCGTTGCTTGGCAGGTTGTGACGGAGTTTTAGCAGCCTCAAAGATTGCTTTTTCTTCTTCTTCCAGTGGTTGAATTGGCTTTGGCTGATGTCGAGCTTTCACAACCTTCTCTGCTTGAACCTCCACTTTGGATGGGTATAGGGCCTCTGCAATCTCGCTCTCAGCATGTAGGGCATCGTTGGCAATGCGGAACAAAGTGTCGGTCTGCTGCTCCAGTGCTTTGATATAGAGGATTTGCTCATGAAGCTCGTTGGCAATCTCTGTCGGATCCATTTTGACCCATGTGGCGATGTCGGTGGACGGCGTTTGTCCATCCTTGGTACGCTTCTTGATGGTTATGGGGATGCTCTCGTCTCTTGCCTGCTTTTCTAGGCGTCTAAGCTTGCCTCATCGGTCGTCTTCGAGCTCTCTCGTCGATAGATAGAAGCGATGCGGGGTGTCCTCAGGGTAAAGGGTAATGTCGTCATTGATGTCGATGCTTCGGAAGGCCCTCAGCTCCAGGGCTGTCGCTTTCACCATTTTGTCCTTGCCTTGCATTGCACCACTGCAGAGTTCACAGGAATTACTACGAGGTTTAACGTTTTCAACTACACAAAGCAACCTGATGGCTACTATAACTCAGCAGGCTTGCAAGCAGGGGCCCGGGGTGTAGATCGTCCTAACTCAGTTTACAACCGGGCAGTGCTAGCGGTGCTTGGCTTCCTAGCTCTTGCTCCTTCCTCTCCACTCAGCCGCCTCGTGACGCGCACTGAGATTGTGTGAATGGGCCGTCTGCACGCTGCAGTCGTAGTAACGCTTGTCTGTGGGTTGCCGTTGGGTGCCGAGTTGGTGTAATGGCGCTTGTCGATTGGTTGCTGTCGTCGTCGTCGTCGTCGTCGTCGTCGTCACGATGAGAGCCTGCAGGAAGTGCGTCTCCTGAGGATGATCAGTGAATAAGTGTCTTGGTGAGAGCTCTAGAAGGTTCGTTGTCTAGAGATGACTAGAGGTGGGTGTCTTGGTGAGAGCTTCTAGAGCCGGCCGCTTGCTGCTTTTTGGAGGTGACCAGAGATTCAAATGCGATGAGAGCCTGTCGTAGGTTGATCGCTCGCTGCCTGCCAATCCAGGGCTTCGTTACACTACCTCGTAGTGCAATTGGGGTTTGCCTAGCACGGTAGGACTTGAATAGAGTGAGAAAGTCGTCGGCGCTGTAAACTACGTTTGAGCACTCGGTTTGACTGATATTATGTCGCTTTCACAGGCCAAAGAAGGGGTGATACTAGAGTAATGTCACGGCCTGTTAGGAAGGATTAGGTAATGAGGTTATGTAATCATTTCTTGGCGCGCTATTGCCTTGTACAAGGGGGTAACATGAGCGGGCTACCAGCGCTCCCTGCAAGCGCATCCTGCTAGTGCTTACATCGCCATATTGCCACATTAAAACAGGTGCTTATTCAGTATTTTGTAGGGCCTCCATCTGCAGTAATTACAGCAAGGCAACGCTCCCTTATATTGCCTGTATACTTCTTAAAATCTTTAGGTTTAAGCTTTTCCTATTCTTCCTCTACGTACCTCCTAACTTCCTCTTTTGTTATAGGAAACCTGTATTATATTCTCCCCTTTAACAATCTCCAGACATTCTTAATTAGGTTTAAATTAGGGGAATTTGCCGGCTATTCTATTATAACTATATTATTTTGTTTTTAGGCTAGGTGGGTTGCTTTTACTAAGTAAATTAAAACATTATCCTCTATAAAAATAGACTAGTATTATAGTGTTTACTATAATTCCTATATAAAAGCCTTAATATTAGGGAATATATATATATGATATACGTGCCTATTTATTATCTTCTTTTTATAACTAAGCTTAGTTAACTAGTTCTTCTTAAAAACTACTAAAGGCTTTTTATTCTTATAGGAGATACTACTATAAATTATTTAGCTTAAATAACCCCTAAATTTAGAAATATAGTAATTAATTATTACGGACAGTAATAAGAAGGTAGCTGTACTTGAAGAGTTAAAGAAACTAATAATAATAGCTAATAAAGCTCTAAAATAAAAACGTATATTTAAGCTTAAAAAAAAGAATTATAAGTAGATATAGAACGTATTAGCACAAGCTAAAGCACAGGCTAAAAAGTAAAAATAAAGATATAAAATTATATAAATAGATATAGAGCATCTACCCACGTGACAGGATAAAACTTAGTAGATAGAAAGTAAGTAAAAAAATAAAGCTTTAGATACCTCTAGTAATCTCTAGCATCTCTAATAGCTTCTAGTAGTATTTAATATATTATTAACTAGTATATAATATACGCATGAGGGATCTATTATAAGTATAAGGCATTAAATAGCTTATAATTACTTTTAATTCTTTATAATTACTCTAAAATTAAGATTCATATCTTAAGTGATATAGTTTAATACTATTTTGTTAAACCTTAACTTATTATATTACTTTTTTCTATTTTTACTAAGTTAACTAACTTCTATTAAGTCTAATAAGCTATTTAATCTAGAAATAAGAGAACTAATTAATAGTTATAATAATCAATTAAACAGCTTATTACTAGTATAATTTATATTAATAAGTTAGTAACTTATAATATTATAACTACCATCTTAAAAAAGTAAAAGAAGTAGTTAGATAGATTCTAGTAACTAATTATTAAACATTTATAATAATCTATTATAAAGATAAATAGAAACTTTATTCGTCAGAAGAAAGTTGTAGTAAAGAAGAGATTATAGTAAAATCTTTATTTATAACTAGAAGTATATCTAGAGAATAGAAGAGTATATAATAAATTATTTAAAAATAAAAAATAGCTATTATAGAGTTACGTAACGCCCTAATAGGTCTATAATAGTAAGTTAAAATAAATTAAGAAAGAAAAACAGCAAAAATACAGCCTCCTAAGAAATTTAATAGTAATTAGAATAAACTTAAGATCTTTATAACAGCTATAGACCTCTATTATTAGTTTAATTAAAAGTTATTTTTAACTAATTAGGATCGGATCCTAGTAGTAGGGATAAATATAATAGATAAAGCTATATAATAGTTTAAACTACTAATAAGAAATTACCTAGTTAATAGAGATTTTAACTTAAGGGTAGTAGGATTAGCTAACTATAATAGCAACATATAATAAGCCTTTAAAAGTTATAAATATTTTAAATAGGAAATAATTATTATCTTTAGAGAGATTAATAAAAAAATAGAGGCTATTTAAAAGCTCTAATAGCTTAAGTAATAAACATTAATAGCTAATTATACTATAGAGTTTAAATAAATTTAATTATAACTTAATTAAGTAAACCAACCACTAGTCATAATGTACTATAAAGAATTAAAAAATAGAATTAAAAATAAAATTTCTAAAGGAAAATAGCTAAGTACCTTACTAGAAATTATTAAATAAATAGTAACTATTAATAACTACTAGTATTAATAGGAGTAAGAGAAAAAAGTATACGGAAGATTAGTAATTCATATATCTAAAAAAAAAAATAAAAAAATTAAACCTATAATAAAATAAATATTAATATAAAATAAATATTTATTAGAAAGGGGTAAGGAAAGTGAGGTAAAGAATAAATAAAATACTATACACACAAAGCCTATTTAGAATATAAAAAACAAGAATACTTTATTAAAGATTATAAATAATAATAATTAGATGTTAAGAAAGCTTACGTTTAGACTAAAGCGCTTAAAGAAATTAAAATTACTATAATCCAAATAGAATAAATAAAAGACACTATAATAAAAGAAATAATTATAAATAAAATCTAGAGAAAATAATACTAGATATGTAAAAGCCACACACATCTTAAATAAAAATATAAAGTTTTATATTAGTAAGTTAAGGATTATCTGGTAGGATAATTTAGTAATATAATTATTATAATATAAAAAGCAGCAGCTCAACAACATAATATAGAAACTAAAAAGAAAATATAAAGATTTTATAAGATTATAAAGTAAGAAGGTAGGTTATTTATTATAAGTTACTAACTTACTAATATAAATTATACTAGTAATAAGCTATCTAACTACTTATATAATACTTAGTAGTTCCCTTACTTCCGGATTAAATAGCTTATTAGACTTAGTAGAAGTTAGTTAACTTAGTAAAGAATAAGAAGAAAGTAATATAATAAGTTGAGATTTAACAGGATAGTATTAAACTATATTACTTAAGATACGAATCTTAATTTTAGAGTAACTACAAAGAATTAAAAGTAGCCGTGAGCTGTCTAATGTCCTATACTTATAGTAAATCCTCCGTGCGTACATTATGTCCTAGTTGATAGTATATTAGATACTATTAGAGTTATTAGAGATGTTAGAGCCTCTGATACCTCTAGCATCTCTAGCTGCCAAGTCCTGTCACGTAGGTGGGTGCTCTCAATCCACTAGCATAGTTCCATATCATTATCCTCACTTCTTGGCCCGTGCCTTAGCCTGTGCTAATACGTCCCGTGCCTGCTTACAATTCTTTCTCTTAAGCTCGAACATACGTTTCTACTCTAGAGCTTTATTGGCTGTCATCACCAGTTCCTTCAGCTCTTCAGGTACAGTTACCTTACTATTACCGTCCATAACACTATCCCCCTCTTCTAAGTCTTCGTCTTGGAAGATAGTTTCTCTCTTCTATAAGCAATATAAAGGCAGCAGGTCTTCCGCTCTATGTTCCAGACTGTAAGACCCTTAACTTCCTTTCTTTCCTGCCCAGCCTCCCCACGATAACACGTCCTGAGTCGTCTCTAATACGTGCTCGCCGCCTAGCTTCTCAGATCTGTAACGAACCTTATTACATACCGACGCCTTACTCAAACTGTTCCCGCTAAGATGATAATTACCTCATAAACCTAAGTTCTAGTCATTATTCAGCTTGTAATAATTATAATATAAAATGTAATCTGATTGTCTTGCAGCTAGAGTAGGATCATCTTAATCACGATAAGGAAAAACTTCATCGTTAGTTCAAAAAAGCTAAGGAGGAGGCTCTAGAGGCTCGCTCCCAAGCTCTTCAGCTCCGCCACAAACTAGCAAAATTAGATTCCAAAGAGAAAGAGATGTTTAATTAAGAGATGACCTCAATTTGTGAGGTCCAGGCTCTTGAAAAGGTAGAAGCTTATTCTTAGGGTTAAGAAACTCGCACACTATAACCCGCAGTGTCAGCTCCTTCCTAACTTGCTTTGTTTTCTCTTTCTTTTAGCTTGGATTGGAACGCGCTGTAGTCGTCCTTTCTATAGAATACAGCCCTTATTAGTTTATCTAGTAATACTAGTTAATTAGCTTTGAACTGTTTCTTAGATTCCTAATTAGCTCTTACGTGTTATCTTTAGGTTTATAATCTTTTTATTTAACCAGATATTTCTACTAACGCCTGAACTACTAGTAGTCTAAAATTTATTAGACTTCATACTCTATAGTATCTTCCTTAAGTTTAAGTCTTATCTATAGTTCGGTATCCGGTGGTGCTGGTTCTAATTTCGAAATATAAAAAACTAGGTAGATTCTTATATCCTTAGGTAGTTATAGTTTGTAATTTATAGATTCTATTTATCTTTTAACCTTAAATAGCCCTAATTTAATGTGATCTAGTTTTTTTAATGGTTGTTTTATTTCTAAATTTTTTTATAGTAGGAAAATCTTATCCCCCTTCTTAAAAATTAGTTTCTTAACTCTAGATTTATTTTTCTGTTGTTTCTTAAGAATATCTTTCTAAGTAATTTTCCTTACTATTTCTTAATAAAGTTATTATTGCTGAGCGTAGCGAAGCTTTCTTCTATTTAAATAGGAAGGTTTTTAGTTCAGAAGTCCGCCAAGATAGCACTAAGGTTTCTTGTGTTCTGGTTAATTAGAAAAAACGACTTTATATAATCAGGTTCTGGTTGTTCCGCACTAGAGGAATACTAAAGTTTACTAAAAATTCTCATATAACTAATACTTTAACGCCTTAACTAATATCTCTCTTACGTAACTTCTTTTATGCTTAATACTTTTCTAATAGATCTATTTTCTCTTTATAACCAGTGTAGTAACCCTAAAGATGCTGCTACTAATAAGACAATTTATAGTATTTAGAAAGCTACGTGCTTACGCTGTAGGAATATTAATACATAATATATATATATACTTATATTTATTAAGGTTTCTATAGCTAATTACATATATAGCGTAAGCATAAAGCTATATTATTTCTATCTTTTACTTCCTACTATTTTGCATTTTTGCTATAAGTAGTTATACCTATACAACGCCTCTTACTAAACGTAGTTATACTTATATAATATTATACGCCCCTAGCTCCGCCTTTTATACTATATAGTTTTTTAACTATATTATATAGTGCTTTACTTCCACAACGGCAGCACAGTCCTCCTCGTTATTTATTAAATAAATTAGATAGTAATAATACACTAGCTTAAGCTAACGCCTACTGTGTTTAAACTAAGGTTTAGAAATAATATTATATTAAGTATTAGGTAGGTAATAAAGTATTATCTATATCATCTATCTCATCTTTAATAAAACGCTAGGAGGAGCTAAATTAGTCTTTTTAGTTAACCTCTCTATCCCAGGATACAGAGCCAAATCAGTCTTTAGACTTAATATCTATATTCTAGGATACTAAGCTAAATTAGCCTTTATAGTTGACATTTATATCCTATAATACTATACTTAATGAGTTTCCTTTTTCCACTCTATTTATACTCCCTAATATAGATTCATCTTATAACCTGCTGCTACCTGACTCTGTTATAGATCTTTTAAGTAATATCTTCTTAAATAACCCTGCTCTTAGCCTTATAGATTAATAACTAATTAAGAGGTTTTACACCTGCCTTAATAAGCCTATAATAGAGACCTATAGTACTTATAATAAACGCTAGTTTAATATAAAGCTTGTAGATGAAAAGTGCTTTATTTACCGTAAAGACAAGACTAAGCACTTAAGACTTAAAGATAGTTCTTAAGATCCTAATTTTATATCTCTATTTGGCTATGATAATGAGATAGACCCTAGCTTATAGCCTAAAAAGCTTCTAAAACTTTCCACTATAGAGAAGATACTAATTACTTAAGTGTATATCTTTATAAAAGTCCGCTAATATTAAAATACTTAATATAAATATACAGGGCATATTTACTACTTTTTATATAATATTAGAAAGATTTTTAGTTTATTATCTCTTCTATCTTAAGATTTTAATATTATACTCTTTAAGCTACCCCGTTCTTCTGGTAATAATTATGAACGTGTTGACTAACAGTTTTAGAATAACTATTATGTATAGTGTTAGGCAGTTTAGTATTAGCTATATTTCTTATAGCAGAATTATAATAGCTATAGAGATATTACTATTAACAATAAAGCTTTAAGTGCTCTCTCTAATGATGATTATGTTAATAATAATTTACCTACTATTAAAATAAATAAAGTATCTTCTATATCTGCTTAATAAGAATAGTTTATAAATACTACACAAGAAGGTCTCGCCTATAATCAGGCTACTAAAAGTTTAAACACTAATACAGATATACCCTATAAGGATAATAGTAAAGATAATAGTAGAAATAATAGTAAGAATAGTAGTAAGAATAATAGTAAGGATAATCCTGCTTCTTAAGTTACCACAGTCCTAGATCTAGTTTCTAATATATAAGAGTTAGAAGTTTTATAGTATTAGGTTAGAGCCCTAATCTTACTCTCTATAGCATCTATCTAATATACCCCTTTATTAGAGTTTAACTGTAGTAAGGCGTTACTAAGTAGGGCTTTTCTAATATGCTTTTCTATAAATATAGGGAAGTACACAAAGCCTTATTAATAATATATTAACTATAAATTCTATGTTAAATATATATTACTATATAAGAATAGCCGTATAGCGTAACATCCACGCTTTTATTACGTAACATTCAATACGATTATAAGAAAGCAGGTAAACTTAAAGTCTAGATTTTTTATATTAAGAATATCTAATAATAAAGACATCTCTATTAATAAGCTTTAGAGTACTTTTAAGGATGACAGTTCCTAGTCTATAGCTATACTAAACTTAGTTATATATTTTACTAGAGCCCTCCGTAGGACGCGCCCTTTTTAGGCAGGTAAGAGTAAGAGTCTTAAAGCTATAATATATAATTCCATTTCGCTATTTACTAGAACTAATACTGGGACTAATACTAGGACTAATACTAGGACTAATACTAAGACTAATACCTTTCCAGGTACGGCAGCTAAGGAGTCTAAGTTTATTTATTACTTTCTCTACAGCTAATTACCATTAGAATAATCTAATATAATATTTACCTTAATATAATAAGTAGAAGAATACTACTCCCACCACTAGGATTAAGATTATACGTAATAACGTTCAGGACAATTCCCATATTATCGCCTATTACTTTTACTATTATTTTCAAGCTTTTAAGGATGAAATACTCACCCCTAAGTTTAGTATTATTAATAGTTAAAATCGTTTTAAGTAGCAGAGTTATGGTAGTACCTATAATTATAGTATATATTACTATAAAAACGCGCTAAATCCTAATAAGGAGCTCTTTAATAAAGATAACCACAAGGCTTTAGCTGAATTTATAAGGTTTTAAGAAGTATATATTTCTACCATATATTTTTAATCTTAGCCCTAAGGTATTACTAATAAAGGCTCGCCTCTTTCACTTACCTATTCTAATATAACCTGGGAATTTAAGCAATTATTTTTAATCTTAACTAGGATTTAAATCTACTATTGTATAATAAAGTATTGTTTAAAATTTAATAAGAAAATAAAGCAGCTTAAGTGCCGATTTTCTGCTCCCTAGCTATTTACCAAATTCCCTACTATTTACCGTGATAAGAGTAAGTTATACTATTGGTTTTACCCTACACGTAATTACTCTTAATTAAATCTATATTATCATATACTCCTAATAGGATGGCTGGCTAATATTGATATTTAACTATATACTAGTACTGCTGGTGTAATAGCATATAATGGGAAGTATACCGCTAAGTAAAAAAAGCCCTCTAAGAACTATAAGACTATAATTACTAGGATTTTATCTAAACTTAATTCTGAAAGGCCGCTACACTCTTTTGTTATAAAGATAATAAATAAACTCATTAGTAAGCGGGACTGGTTAGCTTAGAAAATTTTCTATTTTCTTCTTAATTTACTATTAGTTTATTGCTCTTGTTAGGTACTTAATGTTAATTATCAGCCAGAAGAGGACCAGCTAAATATATACTATTTTAAAAAAGAAAGTAGTAAAGATAATAGAACTCTTCATTATAGTAAAAGTCTTTTCTAAAAATATAAAGATTATTCTAATCTATATGATCTTTCTTTTTATAATTTTCTTCTTAAACATAACTATACTAGCGATATGAAGAAGAGGCCTTGGGCTAAGCTAAGAGTTTTAAACTTTATACCCTAATATTATTTTAACCATAACCCAGCACAGTTTACTCGTGTTAAACTTATACTCTATTATCTATTTCAAAAGATAAGTAAAATTCTTTTGTCTAAGAATAGAATCTTTACTATATATAAGGAGGCTTATTAGCACTATAAGTCTTACTATAGTCATTTATAAGATAATTTATATAAGAAAAAAGAACTACCTACTAAAGAGAATAATCCAGACCTTAAAGACATTAATAAAGAAGAGAAAGACTTTAATTTATCTTAGAGAGAATTAGCCGCTCATTAACCAGGCACATAGGATATTCTAGTTAATAGAGAAAACTTAAAAGATTACTTTAAAAATCACGTAATAAATTAGTCTACCTAAATTAGTATCTATAACCTTAATCTCTCTACGTACTGGAAGTAATAAAAGGCTGATTATCCCGCTAACCTTACTATCTAGACTAAGGAGACATATAAGACTCTTACTAAAAAGCAAAAGTTATTTAATAAGCTTATTATAAACTACTACTAGTTAATTTTGGTTAGAGAAAACCCCCTATAGCAGCTAGTTAACCTAGATAAAGAAATAGGGTCTAGAAAAATACATGTTATAGAATTTATCTCTACTAAGCTTAATAACTTAACTACTACTTATAAATATTATTCTCTAATAATTTGAGCAGCACCTATAGGTTGTGCTGCCTATAATATTTCTAGCAAAACACTAAACACACTATTTCATATTTTAATTAAGGGTACGGAGTTTACTAAATTATTATTATAAGCTATCTAGGCTCTCCAGACTACGTTTAAAGACGTTTAGTATCTAGTTATAGATAAAAAATCTATGGTTAGCTTAAAGATACTTACTTAAGTTAATTTATAGTATAAGGAAATCTTCCTATTATCTAGTTATCTCTCCTTTAGTGGCTTAAGTGTGGTCCTAGCTGAGAATTTCTTTCAACTTCTATTTATAAATATAAGGCCTCTATATAATACTTATATATTCTAGAATATAAGTAAGACGTTCAGGCAGCAGCTATATTAGTAGTTTAAAAAATCTATTATCTTTAACGTTATAATGCGATAGTAGGGCTATGATTAGGGGACTTTTTATAACACGTTAGGTTATCTTTATATTAGAAAGATTATAATTCAGGACTAGCTTCTATTTACTACTAGAATTTAATTAACGCTTCTTATAGATGATATTAATTTATTCTAAGATATAATTCATATCTACGCTAAGAGGGCTTAGGTTTAGAAGTTAAACTATTACTAGCTATAAGATTCTAGTTAACCTGTAATAGCTATTACAGCTAGCTATAAAAGCGTAAGGGCTAAAAATTCTATTATAAAAGAAACTAGAAACTTTAAGACATTACTTTCTTTAAGTATTAGCTTATGGGTTATGCTTATAGATAATATATAAATAGAAAAAGGCCTAGTAAACGGTGCTCTAGGTGTATTAGATAATATTATATAATTAAGTAATACTATAAACTCTTAAAAAGAAACCCCTTTAGCGTTACTTATTACTTTTAATGACTATAATAGGCCATCAGTATATAGGACCTCAGGTGGGAAAAATATAGTACTAATTTTCCATTATTATCAGGATTTCTGGTGTGGGAAAGTTGTATATTTATAGACTTAATTCCCTTTAATAGCAGCTTATGCTATTATTATTTATAAGTTATAAAGTATTACTATTAAACAGGCGGTGTTAGATATCTTAGATAAGAAAGACTTTATTTCTAGATTAACTTATATAGCTATTTTACGCTACAAGACTCTCCAGGGTGTGCTATTTATAAATATCTTTAACTTTTAAAGGTTAAAGTAAAAGAAGAGTAAGATAACACGTATAAAACAGGCTAATATTAATAGGCGGTTTTAATATTAAGTTACGGTTATTAATACAGTATTTAGATCTTAAAGGGAGTAAATATGTTTATAGTTAAATAGATTAATACTAACTAATACCTAGAACTTTATTATTTTGTGTTTACTTCTGCCTAGACCCATTAAGCAGCTTAATCCATACACTAACGTTTTTTAGCATGAAATTATTATTATCTGAAAACTAGTTAAGTAGGTACTTAGCATCGTCCTTATTAAAATTCCTAAAGTGAAACTCCTTAGTAAAGTCTCTTATTATGTTAGACTAAAAAGCACCTAAAAGACCTAAGTATCCTAATATAGATGCTAACTGAATTTCGGACTAAAGATATTAGCTATAAGATTATGCTGTAGTAACTATTGCCATAATAATGCGTTCTAAACAGCTAAACAAGCTATAAAAGAGTGGAATTAAATAGCTACTAATTAAATCTACTTTAAGTGTTAAGACGCCGCGTTCAATTACTAGAGCATATAAAGCTTTTAAAATAAGAATCTAGATTATATTAGTAATATACTAATACCTAGACTAATATCTTACTCTATAATAGATGCTAAGTAGTATAGCTGACTTTTTCTTTGTAGGAACACCTTTAAGATTTATACTTCTTTATACTTAACTCACTTAGTTAAAGTGCTTAGCTTATATTATTATTATTAAATATTTCTAGACAGGTATTAGTTTGGTATTAGTCTAAAACTAAGAAAATAAATTCTTATCTTAAATCATGATTTGCTTATAAGCCTAATAATATATCTAAAGTTTGTTTAAGTAAGGAGCCGCCTTAATTTCTTAGTAGTACTCTTTAATATCATATCCCAAAAGTGTTACACTGCACGCTACTATGTTATTAAATCCAGTATAACTAAATCCTTAAGTACTTAAAGTTATTCTTTAATAGTAGTGCTTAGTTTTACTTTATTATTATTACCTACATTATTATTATCACCCGATATAGTATTACCGAGGATGGAAGATTAGGAGGGATATTCTTTATTAGGGTTTTATAGCTTCGCTTTCTGGATTTAATAAATACTAACCTTAAACCTACTAACGTTAGTAACTAATACTAAGACTAATACTTTATCTGCTTATAGTTTTTTAATAGCCTCAGTCTTCGCCTTCTCTTTTAGGTTTTTTATTATAAACTTCTTATTTTTCTCCTTAGCAGCGTTAATTTCAGCCGTATAGTCCTTCACGTATTTTATCTAATATTTTAAGATGAATTTATTTATTGTATTCTTATCCTATGCTAGGGCTAGCTTTTTATTTTCTAAATTATTATATCTATTCCTCTCTTTAGCGGTATGCGCATTATCTGAATATTTATTATCTTTTTTTTAGTGTTTGTTTAGTAACGTTATAGAGGCAGGTTTTACAGCGCATTTTAGAGACATAATAAATAGCTAGTAAATAAGATATCACTAATATATAATATTAGTCTAGGTATTAGTTACGCGGCGTAAAAACTTACAAAATATTATTTTAATAAGATTAGTATATTAGTATTAGTAAGAAAGTAAGATAAAATTAAATAAGTAAGTAGTCCGTGCGCTAGGCAGCTAATTAGATATTTATACCTTACTAAAATTTCTTTTTTTACTTATTTTTATTAGTATTTTTACACTAATCCCAACGCCCCAACATTTCAAAATCTACTTTAATACTTAATTTAATTACTAATTATTTTATTTTAACTAATATCTGTTTAATATCTTAACTATGGCTAGCATAGAGTAGGTTACGTCTACTAGTTTTAATAAGCCTTATAATAATCCTATTAGCACTAAGTAGGTTACGCCTACTGGTTCTAATAAGCCTTATAATAATCCTTTTAGTATAGAGTAAGTTACGCCTAGTTTTAATAAGCCTTATAATAATATCCCTAATATAGAGAATGTTATACTTAGTGGTTTTAATAAGCCTAGTAATAATATTCCTAATACCTAGTATGTTATACCTAGTGGTTTTAATAAGCCTTATAATAATATTCCTAGTATAGAGTATGTTACGCACACCAGTTCTAATAAGGCATATAAGAATATTCTAAGTAAAAAGTATATTACGCTTACTAGCTCTAATACGCCTTATAAAAATCTTACTAGTAAAGTAGTATATAAACTAGCCTAAAAGTCAGCCCATAAGACTATTACTGCTATAGGTTAGTTCTTAGTATTAGATAAGATATTAGTTAATTATAACTAATACTTCATAGTCCTTTAGCCTTGAACGCGTATTAAACGACTTCTAGTAGCTTTAGCTAGTAATAAATTTTAAGTTTTACTATCTTTATATCTTAACTCTTTTGGTAATAATCGCAAGCGCAAGCCCAGCAGTACGTATTTCCAATTTTCTTTTCTTTTCTTTTATTTTCTTCTTTTTATTTTTATTTTTAATATTAAGTTAACAATTTACAGCTAGTGCGCTACACGAGATTAAATACTATTAATATTATTAAAAACATCTATTAAGGCGTCTTCCATTCTAGTGACTGGTTTATAAGATTATTAAAGACTTTAATAATAATCTCTAGGTTTAGGCTATAGCTCTTAATGCTCTGCAAGAAGCCGCAGAGACTTTCTTAGTTAATGTTTTTAAAGATAAGTATTTCTAGGTATTAGTCTTAGTATTAGTCTAATTAGCTTTAGCTATTAATCTATCCGCTATTTATGCTAAGTGAGTTATAATTTAATTTAAGAATCTTTATTACTCCTTCCAGATTGTCTGCTGCCTAGCTGGCTATATTAATTTTATTAGTAATATAGATTCGGTTTATATCACTAAAGCCGGCTATTACCAGTAGAGGCTAATAATAAAGGAATAGAGCTAGATATAGAGTTTAGCATTAAATTAGAGTTTAGTATCTTATTTTTAAATAAGTAGAGTTTTAGTACCTACTTTAGGCTTAAGAATAAATAAAAATCCATACTATAGCTTTACTATATACAATTATATGTAACTTAAAACTCTAATATAAATTTATAATATACTTCACTACACTCAGCCCTCTAACATTTATATTAGCTTTAGTATTTTAATTTATTAACTTTTATTCTTACTAACTCTAATATTTTATTTAATTTTCGTGGTTCTCGATAAGCTGTAGGCTTATAACTATAGTTTATAAAAAATAATAATTTTTCTATAGTTAATGACTTTATAAAGTTATATATAAACTTAGCTATTAGTAGTAAGTTAATCTAATTATCTTACTACTTATTAATATATATTTATAGGTATTATTCTAGTATTTAGTTTGTCTATTCTGTTTATTTATCTGTTTATAGGTAAAATATTATTAAGAGATAATACTTAGCTCCTAATTTTCCTATAAACATCTTTTAGAATATTAATATAAATAATTTGTCTCTGTCCGTAATAAATTCTCATAGTAATTTATATTATGCTATTAATAGTTTAATAAGTATAGTTACTAATTTATCTGCTTTAACTTCTATATACATTAGTTTAAAGTATACGTACTTTATAAGTTAGTTTATTATAACTAGTATTATATTATACTATTAGCCTCTAAAGGTAGTTGTTGTCGGTATTCTAGTAATAAAGTTTATTATAACTAATTTCTATAGTAGGTCTAGTAAAGAAATTAGTTATATAAGTCTATATTTCTTATATCTTAATACTTTATTCTTTCTGTACTTAATACATTCTGAAAGAATATCTCTAACCTTTTTCTATATTCCAGGAATCCAGAAATGTTTGTTGATTTATTTTATAGTTTTCTTAATTCCTTAATGTCCATGCATTTCAGCTGAGTGTTAGTTTTTAATAAGCTTAATTTATAATATATCTAGTATATAAATTATTTTTTAGTCTAGGTTCTAGTGTAGTTGTCTATTATTAAACTTCCTTATTTATTTTTCTTAAGTGTTTTTAATAATAATGACTATTTTAATATCTATTTATAAGCTTCCTAGGGATCTATCTAGTCTTTATCTAAATATTATATTATAAATTTCTAATATATCTCTTATATAGTCTGCTTATTAACTGAGTGCGTCAGCCACTATATTTTCTTTCCTTAATTTATAAAGTATTTAAAAATTAAATATAGAAACTAGCTTTTATTATCTAACTTATTATTAATTTAGTTTTTTTATTATTGTGAATGCTGTCAGATTCTTATAGTCTAAATATATAATAATTTAATACTTAGTTTCTTCTAAGTAATGTCTCTATTTTTCAAATACTTAAACTATTACTAATAGTTTTTTATTATAAATATTATAGTTTAACTTGGTAGTTATAAGTTTATAAGATAAAAAGTCTACTAGGTACTTTTACCTATTATTCTGTACTTATAGTAAAATAGTTTTTATAGCTCTGTCTAATGCATCCGCATGTATCTCTATTTAAAGTTATAAGTTAAATATTTTAATATTAGTAGTTATTAGAATATCTCTTTTAGTATTTTAAAAGCATTTTTTTTATGTTATTCTCACTTAAATTATTAATCCTTCTTAAATAATTCTATTAAAAGTGTTGTGATTTTTAAATAGTCTTTAATAAATTATCAGTAAAAGCCTATAAATCTAAGAAAAAAATAAACTTCTTTTATGTTTATTAGTGTTAGCTAAGATAGAATATTTTTAGCTTTATCTAAATTAACTACTATTCTATTTTAGGATACTAAGTATTCTAAGAATTTAACTTCAGTCCTATAGAACACATACTTCTCTATTTAAATATATAATTTGTGTTTCTTAAGCTTTTGTAATATTTTTTTAGTGTACTTAATATATTCTTTTAGCATTCCGTTTGTGTATATAAATACGTTATTAAGATATACTATTATAAATACATCTAAATATTCCCTTAGCACATAATTAATAATTATTTAGAATATTACTAGTGCGTTTATAAGTCCCATTAGCATGACTAAGTATTTAAATAATTTATATTTTATTTTAAATATTGTCATCCATTCATGTCCTTTAGCTATTTATATTCTATAATATCTATTTTTAATATTAAAGAGGCTAAACTATTTAGCTTCTCTAAGTTTATTTATAAGTTCTAATATTAGTAGTATTAGATAACGATTTTTTACTATAGCTTTATTTAGGTGTCTGTAGTTAATATATAACTATAATTTACTATTCTTTTTTAGTATAAAGAGTATTAGTAATGCCATCTTGCTTTGACTAGTTTATATATATTCTTTTTATTAGTTTTCTTACAAGAATTTCCATAACTCTTCTTGTTAGTATATGGGTACTTGATATAATAGTCTAGGTTTTAAATCCGTCTCTTCTTTAAGCATAATTTTATAGTCCTAGTTCTAGTATTCTAGTAGTTAGTTCTTAGCTTCTTTAAAGAACTATTCTCTAAATTCTTCTTAATATTCGTGTGGTATAATAAACGTAGTGTCGTAAAATATTACTTTCTTTATCTATATTATAGCTCTTATTTATTACTGTTTATGGTAGTCATTTCTAATTTCTATAATTTTTCTTTTTTAATTAATAGTTGGGTTCTATTGTGCTAGCTAGTCTTATCCTAAAATAAAATTCTCACTACCTAAATCTATAATTTTAATATAGCGGTTATTTATATAACCTGCTGCCTTAATAGTTATATTCTTTATTTTAAGATTAATTAGATTTTTTTTAAATATTACTAGACTATTGTCTATGCGTCTTACTTATACAGGTTTATCTAAAACTCTAGTTAGTATTTAGTATTTCTATATTTACTTATTTAATATAAGTGTCTTGCTAGCTTTACTGTTTATAAGTACTAGTATTTAATTACTATTAATACATGTATTTATATATAACTTGTTTTCGTATTTCCTTTAGTTTAATTATGTGTATATAATTAATATGTTATTTCTAATCTTTAGTTCTTAACTCTCTAGTAGCTTAGTTATAGTCTACTAATTTTCTAGTTTTTTATTTATAGTTAACTCTTAAGTGGCAGTCGCTTCTTTAGTGTTTTTTTTTTTAAATCTGTAAATTAGATATCTCTAGAGTTAGCATACTTTCTTATCTAGTATCTTATATACGTTTTTAGTTTATTCTCTATAATCCTAGCATTTCCATCCTAAGAAATATTCTTGATATGCGAGTTTTTTATGTGAGTTTGTAGCTAACTATCTTTTTTAATAGTATTTAGCTTAGTATTATTAGCATTCTATCTAGTACTTATCCTATAATAGTTATTTATATTTATCTGAGTTTAGGTCCTATAGTTTGTTTTCTAAGTTTATATAAACTAGTTCTTATTACAGGTTAAGTTCTTTTTTATTTACTAATTATTATAACACTTTTCTTGTCTTTAGTTCTTTGATATGTATGGCGTGTTTATTCTATTTATAATTTTTTTTTATATAGTTAAATACTACGTATATTTAGTATTCTTTTTTTATTATTCTACCTGCAGCGTTATTATCCTGTACCTATAATATTAGTAAAAAGGTTTTTTTATCCTTTTTATTTTAATCTCATCCTAGTTCCGGATGTCTGACGGGGTGATAGTATATTATATTAATTATAACTAGTATAGGTATTTATTAATGTATTTTGTTTATTTATATAGCTAGTTTTTATCTACTTAGCTCTTTATGTTATCTATTTCCTGCTAACTATAATACTTATTAGTATTTATATATTCTATCTCTTAAGGTAACTTCTTAGTAGTATTTTAATTTATATATCTAACAATATCCCTAGTGCACGTGCTGTATAATTATTATAGATATAAGTTCCTTACTCTCTATTATCTCTTAATTCTTTTTTTATCTGAATTTTTGATTTTCCTTATAAAATAGTCCACTTTCCTGTTCTATAATCTTATAGAATTTCTATATTTCTTTTTTAGTTCCTGCGTTGTATTATCTAACTGTAGCTTCTTATATTATTATAATTATATTACTAGATTATTCTACTAGATAATTCTTGACTTGCTAATATAGAATTTTATATTTCTATTTAAGATAAGTATAGCTTCCATAAATCTAGTATTATTCCTTTTAAATTCTTTTTATGATTATTTCTTCTATTATGGTGTCTTTTACTTATTTTATTTAGACTATAGTAATTTTAATTTCCTTAAGCGCCTTAGTCTAAACATAAGCTTTTTTAATATCTAATTATTATTATTTATAATTTTTAATAAAGTGTCTTTGTTTTTTGTACTCTAAATAAGCTTTTTATGTGTAATATTTTATTTATTCTCTAGCTTACTTTCTTTACCTATTTCTAATAAATATTTTCTTAATATTAATGTCTATTAGGTTATAGGTTTAGTTATCTTTTCTATTCTTTCTTAGTATATAAATTACTAATCTCCCGTATGCCTTTTTTTCTTGCTTTTGTTAATACTAATAGTTATTAATAGTTACTATTTATTTAATGATTTTTAACAAGATACTTAGCCGTTTTCCTCTGGAGATTTCGTTTTTAATTCTGTCTTTTAGTTTTTTATAGTATATTATAACTAGTAGTTAGTTTATCTAATTAAGTTATAATTGGATTTACTTAAATTCTGCTATATAGTTAGCTGCTAATGTCCATTACTTAAGTCACTAAAGTTTCTAGATTATTTTAGTTTCTTTATTAATTTCTCTAAAGATAATAGTTATTTCTTGTTTAAAGCATTTATAGCTTTTAAAAGCTTATTATATATTACTATTATAATTAGCTAACCCTACTACTCTCTAGTTAAAATTTCTATTAGCTAGATAGTTTTTTACTAGTAGCTTAAACTATTATATTACTCTACCTATTATATTTATACTAGCTACTAAGATCCGATCTTAATTAGTCAGAAATAATTTCTAATTAAATTAATAGTAAAGATCTATTACTGCTATGAAGATCTTAAATTTATTTTAATTTCTATTAAACTTTTTAAAAGGTTATATTTTTACTATTCCTTCTTTCTAAACTGCTATAGCTTATTATTTAGTTTTAACTTACTATTATAAGTTTACTAAAGTATCACGTAACTTTATAATAGTTATTTTTTATTTCTAGATAATCTATTACGCGCTCTTTTATTCTCTTAATATACTTCTAGTTATAAATAAAAATCCTACCATAACTTCTTCTTTACTATTACTTTTTTTTAATAAATATAGTTCTTGTTCGTCCTTATAGTAAGTTATTATAAATTCTTAATAATTAGTTATTAGAATCTATCTAACTGTTTTTCCTATTTTCTTGAGGTAGTAATTATAATATTATAAGTTACTAACTTACTAACATAAATTATACTAGTAATAAGCTATTTAATTACTTATATAATACTTAATAATTCTCTTACTTTCAGATCAGATAGCTTGTTAGACTTAGTAGAAGTTAGTTAACTTAGTAAAGAGTAAGAAAAAAGTAATATAGTAAGTTAAGATTTAACAGAATAGTATTAAACTATATTACTTAAAGTATAAATCTTAATTTTAAAGTAACTATAAAGAATTAAAAGTAGCTATAAGCTGTTTAATATTCTATACTTATAATAGATCCTCCGTGCGTACATTATATCCTAATTAATAGTATATTAAATACTATTAGAGCTATTAGAGATATTAGAGTCTCTAATATCTCTAGTATCTCTAGCTATTAAGTCCTATTATGTGAATAGATACTTTTAATTTACTAGTATAGTTCTATATTATTATTCTTACTTCTTAGCTTATACCTTAGCTTGTGCTAATATATTCTATACTTACTTATAATTCTTTCTCTTAAACTTAAATATATATTTCTACTCTAGAGTTTTATTAGCCGTTATTACTATTTTCTTTAGCTTTTTAGATATAGTTATCTTATTATTACCGTCCGTAACACTATTCTATAAGAAAGATTAGAAATTTAAATAAAAAAAGAATTAAGAGATAATAAAAAGTAAGAAATGAATATCTATAATAATTATACAGCGCGTATGCTAGGGATACTGTTAAATATATAAATTAAAATACTACTAAAAAAAACACTATATTACTAAACACTAGAAAGTTATTTTAGAAGATAGGATATATAAATACTAATAAGTACTACAGACAGTAGAAAATAAATAGTATAAAAAACTAAATAAATAAAAACTAGCTATATAAATAAATAAGATTTATAAATAAATACTTATATTAGTTATAAATAATATAACGTACTATCACCCCATCAGATATCTAGGATTAAGATAGAATTAAAATAAAAGAAATAAAAAAACCTCTTTACTAATATTATAAATACAGAATAATAATACTGTAAATAGGATAATAAAAAAGAAGTACTAGATATATATAGTCTCTAACTATACTAAAAAGAATTATAGATAAAATAAACACACTATACATGTTAAGGGACTAAAGATAAGAAAAGTATTATAATAACTAGCAAATAAAAAGGAACTTAATCTATAATAAGAACTAATTTATATAGACTTAGAAAATAAACTACAGAACTCAAACTTAGATGAATATAAATAACTATTATAGAATAAGTGCTAGATAGGATGCTAATAACACTAAACTAAATACTATTAAAAAGAATAGTTAGCTACAGATTCACATAAAAAACTCACATATTAAAAATGTTTCTTAGGATGGAAATGCTAGGATTATAGAGAATAAGCTAAAAATATATATAAAATACTTAATAGAGAAGTATATTAACTCTAGAAATACCTAATCTACAGACTTAAAAAGAAAACACTAAAGAAATAACTACCACTTAGGAGTCAGATATAGATAAAAAACTAAAAAACTAGTAAACTATAACTAAGCTACTAAAGGGCTAAGAACTAAAGATTAGAAATAATATATTAATTATATATATATAACTAAACTAGAGGAAACATGAAAATAAGCTATACGTAAATATATATATTAATAGTAATTAAATACTAGCACTTATAAATAGTAGAGCTAGCAAGATACTTATATTAAATAAATAAATATAGAGATACTAGATACTAACTAGAGTTTTAAATAAACCTATATAAGTAAAACGCATAGATAATAGTCCAGCAGCATTTAAAAAAAGTCTAATTAATTTTAAAATAAGAAATATGACTATTAAGGCAGCAGGTTACATAAATAACTATTATATTAAAATTATAAATCTAAGTAGTAAGGATTTTATCTTAGGATAGAATTAGCTAGTATAATAGAATCTAATAATTAATTAGAAAATAAAGTCTATAGGAACTAGAAGGAACTACTATAAACAAATAAAAGCTATAATATAAATAAAGAAAATAATACTTTATAATACTACGTTTATTATGCTAAATGAATACCAGAAGGAATTTAGAGAATAGTTCTTTAAAAAAGCTAAAAACTAGCTACTAGAATATTAAGACTAGGACTATAAAATTACGCTTAAGGAAGAAATAAATTTAAAACTAGAACTATTATATCAGATACCCATTTATTAACAAGAGGAGTTACGAAAATTTCTATAAAAAAACTAATAAAAAGGGTATATATAAACCAGCTAAAGTAAGATAGCTTTACTAATACTCTTTATATAAAAAAAAAAATAATAAATTATAGCTATATATTAATTACAGACACCTTAATAAAGCTATAGTAAAAAATTATTATCTAATATTACTAATATTAGAACTTATAGATAAACTTAGAGGAGCTAAGTAGTTTAGTCTCTTTAATATTAAAAATAAATATTACTAAATATAAATAGCCAAAGGACATGAATGGATAACAGTATTTAAAATAAGATATAAATTATTTAAATACTTAGTTATACTAATAGAACTTATTAACGCACTAGTAATATTCCAGATAATTATTAACTATATACTAAGAGAATATCTAGATATATTTATAATAGCATATTTTAATAACGTGCTTATATATATAAATAGAATGCTAAAAGAATATATTAAGTATACTAAAAAGGTATTATAAAAGCTCAAGAAACACAAGCTATATATTTAAACAAAGAAATATATATTTCATAAAATAGAAGTTAAGTTCTTAAGATACTTAGTATTCCGAGACGGGATAGTAGTTAATTCTGATAAAATAAAAAATATACTATTTTAGCCTACGCTGATAAACACAAAAGAAGTTTATTCTTTTCTTAGATTTATAGATTTCTACTAATAATTTATTAAGAATTACTTAAAAATCACAGCACTCTTAATAGAATTGTTTAAAAAAAATTAATAATTTAAGTAGGAATAACGCGAGAAAAACGCTTTTATAATACTAAAAAAAATATTCCAATAACCACTAATATTGAAGATGTTTGATTTATGGCTTTAAATAGAGATATATATAAATATATTAGATAAAGCTATAAGAGCTATCCTACTACAAGTATAAAATAATAAATATAAATATCTAGTAGACTTTTTATCTTATAAACTTATAACTACTAAATTAAACTATGACATCTATAATAAGAAATTGTTGGTAATAGTTTAAGTATTTAAAAAATAGAGACATTACTTAGAAGGAGCTAAACATTAAATTATTATATATTTAAACTATAAAAATCTAATAGTATTTATAATAATAAAGAAGTTAAATTAATAACAGGTTAGATAGTAGAAATTAGTTTCTATCTTTAACTTTTAAATACTTTATAAATTAGGAAAAGAAAATATAGTAGCTAACACACTCAGTTAAAGAGCAGACTATATAAGAAATATACTAGAAATCTATAATATAATACTAAAGTAAAGAACAGACGGATCCTTAGGAAGCTTATAAATAAATATTAAAACTATAGTTATTATTAAAAATATATAGTAAAAATAGATTAAAGAATATAACCATAAATAACTGTAATAGCATAAAACTGGAACTATTTTTATACTAGAAGTATTATAAACTAAACTTATTAGAGACTAACATTCAGCTAAAATACACAGACATTAAGGAATTAAAAAAATTATAGAACGAATTAACAGATATTTTTAGATTCTAGGAATATAGAAAAAGGTTAGAGCTATTTTTTTAGAGTATATTAAATACAAAAAGAATAAAGTATTAAGATATAAAGAATATAGACTTATGTAACCAATTCCTTTACCAGACCTATTATAGGAATTAGTTATAATAAACTTTATTATAGAAATACTAATAACAACCACCTTTTAAAGCTAATAGTATGATATGATACTAGTTATAATAAACTAACTTATAAAATACACATACTTTAAACTAACACATACAGAGGTTAAAGCGGATAAATTGGTGATATTACTAATTAGACTACTAATAGCATAATATAAATTACCATGAGAATTTATCACAGACAGAGATAAATTATTTATATTAATATTCTAGAAAATGTTTATTAGAAAGCTAGGAGCTGAGTATTAACTCTTGACAGCATTTTATCTATAAATAGATAGATAAATAGAATAGACAAACCAGACATTAGAATAATACCTAAGAATATATGTTAATAAATAATAAGATAACTAGATTAATTTACTACTAATAGCTGAGTTTATATATAACTCTGTAAAGTTATTAACTACTAGAAAATCACTATTCTTTATAAATTATGGTTATAAGCCTACGGCTTATCAAGAACCACAAAAGCTAAACAAAATATCAGAATTAGTAAGAATAAAGGTTAAGAAATTATAATAACTTTATTAAGAAATAGTAAGGAAAATTACCTAGAAAGGAGCCCTTAGCAAGCAACAGAAAGATAAGTCTAAAATTAAGAGACTAACCTTTAAGGAGAGAGATAAGGTTTTCTTATTATAAAAAAATTTAGAAATAAAACAACCATCAAAAAAACTAGATCACATTAAATTAGGACTATTTAAGATTAAAAGATAAATAGGACCTGTGAATTATGAACTATAACTACTTAAAAACACGTAGATTTATCTAGTTTTTCACATTTTATTATTAGAACCAGCACTATAAAACGCTAAGCTATAGATAAGACTTAAACTTAAGGAAAACACTACTAAGTATAAAGTTTAATGAATTTTGGACTACTAGCAGTTTAGGCGTTAGTGGAAGTACTTAGTTAGATAAAAAAATTATAGATTAGAGAATAATATATAAGAACTAATTAGAAACCTAAAGAATAGTTTAGAGCTAATTAACTAGTACTATTAGATAAACTAGAAAAAGCTTACTCTAAAGTCATACCCTAAGAATAAAATAAATACAGTATATTTTAATTAAAATTAAAAGATAAGAAGGGCGAAGCGACAGGCTGGGAGAAAGTTTAAACTATAGATTATAGTATATAAGTTTTTTAAACCCGGGAACAAGTCTCTTCCCTTTTAAGAGCTTAGATTTTATGAATTGAGGCTATTTCTTAATTAAATATCTCTTTCTCTTTTAAATCTACTTACGCGAGTTTATGCTAAAGCCGTAGCTTATAAGCATAAAGCTTAAAACATTAGTTCTTAATAGAGTTAAGCTAATAATAAAGTTTTACTTTATTATAATTAAGGTGATTTTATTCTAATTATAATATAATTAGATCGCACTTCATGTTACGGTCGGCGCAGACTAAATAATAACTAGAACTTAAGTTTATAAGATAGTTATTACCTTAATAGAAATAGTTTAAGCAGGGTGTTAGTATGTAATGGGGTTTATTATAAATCTAAGAAACTAGACAGTAAGCATGTATTAGAGACGACTTAAGACGTAGCATTATTAAAAAGATAAACAGTAAGAAAAGAAAGTTAAGAGTCTTATAATTTAAAATATAGAGTAGAAAACCTGCTGCCTTTATACTGCTTATAGAAAAAAGAAACTATCTTCTAAGATAAAGATTTAGAAGGAGGGGATAGTGTTATGGATAATAATAAAAAGACAGCTATACCTGAAGAGCTAAAGAAACTAGTAATAACAGCTAATAAAGCTCTAGAATAGAAATATATATTTAAGCTTGAAAGAAAGAACTGTAAGTAGATATAAAACATATTAGTACAGACTAAAGCACAGGCTAAGAAGTAAGAATAAAGATATAAAATTATATAGGCAAATATAAAACATCTACCCACGTAACGGGATAAGGCTTGGTAGATAAAGAGTAAATAAGAAGATAGAGCCTTAAACACCTCTAGTAATTTCTAGTATCTCTAATAGCTTCTAGCAGTATCTAATATACTGTTAACCAGTATATAATATACGCATAAGGGATCTACTATAAGTATGAGGCATCAGATAGCTTATAGTTACTTTTAATTCTTTATAGTTACTCTAAAATTAAGATTCATACCTTAAGTGACATAGTTTAATACTATCCTATTAAATCTTAACTTACTATATCGTTTCTTTCTATCTTTACTAAGTTAACTAACTTCTACTAAGTTTAATAAGCTATCTGATCCGGAAGCGAGGGAACTAATTAATAGTTATAATAATTAGTTAAACGGCTTATTACTAGTATAATTTACGTTAGTAAGTTAGTAACTTGTAATATTAATATTATATTTCTTTTTAGTATATCTAGTAATAAAGATCTGGTCTCTACTAGTTTAAATAGATGTTTTATTAGTTTAAATTACTACTACCTATATTTTAAGAGTCTATTCTAGATAAGAATAGGCCTATTTTAGCCTGGCTTTTTATTATTTAGGTGTAATAAATAGCTTTTTTATAGTAATACAGCAAAAATAGCTTTTTTTTTTAAATACTTTATATAAGAATTACTTGTAAATAAAAACGCTCTTTAGAAATATAATTTCTTTAAATAGTTTTTTTTAATAAGAGTAATTAAACTTAGCTTAAGTAATAAAATACTATTATATTAGTATATTAATATTTAATTTTCTTCCTCTCTACTTGTAAGGGATCTAGGTATTATTTCTAAAAAAAAAAAAGACTATATTATAAGAAATATTAAAAGACTAGCTAATCTTCTTATAAGTTTAGCTAGTATAGTAATTAAAAAAATATATAATATTATACTTATAAAAGGAGAGCTAGATTCCTAGACCTTAAAAAACTAAATAATAAAATTAAAGTAAATAATAGCTACAGTTTTAGTATATAAAATTTAGTATTTTATTATAGAATATATCTAGCTTTCTTTTTTCTTATTTTATTTAATATATATTATCTATGTATTCTAGTAGCTTTTTTACCTTTATAATTTAAGAATTACTACTTATAAGTTATATGTAATATAGCTAAAACTATACTAATACTAATAAAAAGTACTAGTAGTTTATTTAAGTAGTTTTTTTATAAATAACTCTTTTCTTATCTTACTTTCTAAAAGAGAGATATAATATATACTTTATATATACTTATTTACTTTCTTAGTTCTATTTCTAGTCTAGCTTTTATATTTAGTAGCTAAAAACTTTTTAAGTTACTACATTCTCTAAATAGCTTTAGTTATTATTTATATTATAATAATTTTAATACTTACTAATTTCTAGAATATTATAGTAGTCTGGCTTGAGGCCTACTTAAAATATTTTTTAATTCTTTTAATTCTTTTAATTTCTTAACTTTTTCTAGAATTAGAAAGTAAAAGCTAAATTAATTTACTAGAGTCTATAAACTTTTACACTTTTTATTTTTAATTAATTAACTAGAGATTACTTTTAAATACAAATTCCCATAATAGTTTATACTATAATAAGTTAGTAACTAAAAACTATAAGCTTTAGAAATTATTCTATTATTATTATAACACTAAGTATAAGAACTATTTTCTTAAATATATAAATTATTTTCTAGCTTTTCTTTCTTTAAGTTTCTTATAGAATAAGTAAAAATATAGAAATAGGTACGACCTAAGAATTAAAAAAGCAAGACTTATTATAACTTATAAAAAGAAATTATAAATATTCTAATAAGTAATTATAAAGCTACTAATATGAAATCTATACTTTTATTTTAATTTATTTTTATAAGAAATAACTTAATGTTGTTAGTTAAATAGCTAAAAACTTTTAGCTTATTACCTAGTACTTCTAGCTATAATTTTTTAGTAGATAACTAAAAAGTGTTATTACCTTTTAAATTTACTTATTATTAATTATTTTTATTCTTATTAACTTTATTAACTTTATTTTTATAAATATATAAATTAGAGGTTTAGTTAGAATTATTATTAATATATATACAGCTCTAACTAGTAATACTTTAATTATTAATAGAGTAACTCTATTTATGTGTTAACAAGCTAAGTATTTTAGTTAATATAAGTAATATTTTTTTATTTAAAGAACTAATACTATTAAAATGTATTTATTATTCTAGAGCTAAAAAAGTAATAATGTAATAACTATTTATTTTAAAATCTAAACTTTATACTAAATATTACTAAAGTAGAATAAGTTACTACTAAAACTATTAAGAGAATAATAAAGCTATAATATTAGTAAAAAGTCTAAATATTAGTAAGTTAATATATCTAATAGCTATTCTATAATACTAAATAGTTTATTATTTAGAAATATTGCTTTCTAAGTTGTTCTATTTAGTTAAAAAAGAAAAAAGAGTACTTAAAATAATTAAATAAATAGAATAATTTCAACTAGTAGTCTAATAATATTAAGTAAGTTTAATTAAAATAATAATTTTTTATATAATTAAATTCTTAATTTTAAACTCCTTTCTAACGCTAAATATTGTGTTGAGAATTAATAGAAAATATTTAGAAAAAGTTTCTACTACCTAAAAGTCTATTACTACACGCTAGTAAAATTTATTAATAGAAAACTAATAGATATATTTTTCTATCTTAATAATAAAGCATAGCTCCTTTATATATATATAATTAATATAGATTTAGATATATTTATTCTTCTTTATACTATTTTTATAGCTAAGAACTATTAAGTAATCTCTTTAACTCTAATAAATCTTCTACTTACTATTCTTATTAGTATAATAGTTAAAATAGTAATTAATATTATAACCTACTTAAATTACTATCACACCTAAATAATTAAGGCAGGTAATTAAAAGCTAAGGAAATAAAAGTATATAATAAATAAATATATATATATATATATTTATTTAATATATTACCTAATAAGTTAATAAATATAAGTAGAGCTAAGTACTAGAGGTTTTATTTATTTATATAAAAGACTAAACTATTAATTAGTATATATTACTATTAAATAAGGTCTATAAAGCTATAACTAATAATATTAATAAATAAATTTACTAACTTTATTTCTGTTTTGTATAGGACCCTCTTTAGGCTAAAAATAAAGTTTATAAATATATATATTTCTTTAATCATAAATCCAAACTTCTCTTTTATAAATATATTATAAAGAAATAAATGTTGTTGTATAACGTGGGACTAGAATATAGTTAAAATAACTACTTTATAATTACTAAAATTTAGTAGAGTTTAGATCCTGTTTTAATAAATATAGTTATAATCTATTTATATATAATAATATAGGAGTTTGTTGAAGTCTATTATATTAAAAAGTATTCTACTTACTATTCTGCTTACTATACTTATATAAAATAATAGTAGATATTTACTACTAAGCTTTAAAACTTAGTTAAAAAAGCTATTAAGGTAAAGTTTATATATAAGAAATTCCAAAAACTAAAACATACGCCTTTTAGTTTTAAAAGAAAATTTAATTATATAATTTAAAAAACTTTACTATCTATATAAACTACTAAAGTAATTACTAATAAATAAACTAAAAAGTATTTATTAAAATATTCTTATACTATCTACAGAAATTAACACAAGAATAATAAGTATTAAGAATATAAATAATAAGTATATTTTCTTTTTAATTAGTGCTTAAAAGAACATAGCTTTTATAATAATAGTAATTTAGATAATTATTCTAAAACTAATAGGAATATATATTAAAATAATAACTTAGCTAATATTATTTAAAGTAATAGGTTAGGTTCTAACTTTATTAAAATAGAAATTTTTTAGAAGGGTTTTAAATAAATAGCTGTAGCTCTAAAAATTATAAACCAACTACTCTATTTAAAATAATATTAAATATATCTATATTAATACTTCTTTTAACTATGTTTATATTCTCTAAAGTTTGGATTACTACTTTTAATTATTAAAAACCTGCTAAAGTATACATAAAAGTACTTAATCTAACTCTAATAAAATTTTATTCTAATACTAAAGCTAGTATATTTCTTATTTAATAGTCTATTTTAAAACAATTTTTTTTAAAAGCTAAAGTGTATAAGTTATCTAATAATAGTATTATGCAAGTTAATAGTGTAAGTTTTAGACTATTAATATTTTAATTATATATTATTAATTTTCCTTTAACACTTTTAGCTATTAATAGTAAAAAGGTTTAACTATATAGTAAAGTTTTTATAGTTAATTATTTTCTTATTTCTTATATTATTAGTAATAATATCTTATAGCCTAATAGTATTAACATTATGTATAATAATGTTTCTAGTAATTATTTAGCTTTATAAGTTAAAAGCTATTATATACGTCTTTACTATAACTCTATTTTAAAATAAAAAAGAATAATCTTTCAAGCAAGCTAAAGTATTCTAATTAGTTTAGAAAAAGATTTTAATATCTTTATTTATTATTATATTTTACCTAAATGTTAATATAAATACATATATTATAGATATTTTATATCAGACTTTGTGATTGGTATCTATAGAAGAATAACTAGCTATATCTATAAAAAAAGTAAAAAACTAATATCTTTTATTAATTTTAAATTAACTAATATCTATATATAACACGGATAATAATTAGAATATATTAAATAAGCAAAGCCTATTTACTAAGAAGCTAATATCTATTTATTATTAAGTAATATCTTTAAGGGTTTACTAATATAAATAGAGGAAAATAAACTTAATAACTTTTTAGCTAAATTTTCTTTTATAGTCTAACTACCTAATAATAATATTAAACTCTTAAAAGTATATATATCTTTTGTTTAGAATAAAAATTATGAATAGCGTATTTATGTTGTACTATAAAAACATTTATTTCTTTTTTAAAAAGAGTTAAGATAATTTAATAATAGTGTTATTATACTTATACTCTTTAAGCTAAATATAGATTTATTAAAATTAAAGTAGGTTCTATATTTTATATCTAAACATAATAAGAAAGCTCTAGATAAGGTACTTAATTTTCTAGTAAAATAAAGCTATATTAAAAAAGTTTCTTTTAGCTTATTTAGTATAGCTACTTTACTAGCTTTTATTATTTAAAAGAATAGTAAACTACGTGTAGTAGTAGATATATAAAGAGTTAATATTATATTATATTTAGATACATACTCTTTACTAAAGTAAGATATTATTTTATTAGTTATAAATAGAGCTATAGTCTTCTTATTACTAGATCTTATTAAGAGTTTCTTTTAATAAGATATTAACGTATAAAATTAATAGAAAACTACCTTTATTACTATGTATTAAAGATATAAAATGTTTATAGTTTCTACTATAAGACTAGTAAACTTACTTGGTTTCTTTTAACATTAAATGAAAAAACTTGTTATAATGTATTTATAAAATTTTATTTTTATTTATATAAATAATATTATTATCTTTAGCTAAACACTAGAAGATTATATAGATTATTTAAATAAAGCTCTTAGTTTACTAAAAAACGCGGGCGTTATTTTATTAATTTTAAAATACTATTTTATTTTCTCTTTAATTTAAACTCTAAGTTACTATATATTTTGTTTAAAGTTAAGTATAGTTTAGAAAAAGACTAAAGCTATTTATAAAATAAAGTTTCTAAAAACACTATAATAACTAGAGTATGCTATTAGATTTTTTAGATTTTATTATAAGTTTATAAATTACTATGCTTATATTTGTAAACTATTAGTTTAATTAAAAACCTATAGTTTTAAGAATAGTCTTAAAAAAGGCTATAAAAAAAATCTTTACTACTAACTTTTCTACTATTATTTAATAAGTTAGAACTAAAGTAGCCTTTAAAAAATTAAAGAGATAATTCTATAATACTTTTATTCTTACATACTCTAATTTCTTTTAAGGCTTTATTTTCTATGTTAATAGTAATTATAAAAAGAAGTTTAGTTATATTATTTATTAACTAGACATTTTAGATCCCGATAAGCCTATTAAAAGGTTTATTTTTTTTAAAAAACTCTTTTATTTATAGAAGCTTGATATTAGCCTACTAAATTAAAAACAGCTGTACTTATTTAGGTATTAAAAAAGTTATTATAGTATACTAACTATAATAAACTTATTATGTATATAAATTATACTACTATTATTAACACTTTCAAAAATAAAGAATCTATTAAAGGAAAATAGTCTAAATAATTATAATCTTAGCGTTTTTTTCTAGCACGGTATACTAAGTATATAGAAATTTAATATATACAAAAAAAAAAAAACACCTTAATGCTAATAAACTATTATGTATTTAAATTAAAAACTTAAAAAAGAAAGGAAAATAAGCCTATACTAGTCTTATAATTAGATTTTAAAAGTTTTATATTAAACTACTTTTTTTTTCTTACTTGCAAAGGCGTATTATTGTTACTGTAAATTATAACTATTTTTAAATATATTTAAGAATTTATAGTTAATTAAATTTTTATAGTATTTCCACTTAATGCTATATATAAATCAGAGTTAATTTAAATAAGTAATAAATTTAAAAACTAGATTTTAAAACACTTACTAATAAATTTATTACTTAAGAAAATCTATAATACTATTAAGAAACAAGCTAAAAGGGATATTAGTTAAAACAAATTTTCTATTATAACTTATAAACGTTTTTATATTAATCTTGATTTTAGCTTTATGTTTTAAATAGATTCTAATAAATAAAAACGTTTCTATATTCTAGTAGTGTTTTATTAAGACATTTTTTAAATTACTTATAATTAATTTAACCATGCAGGTTAAATAAAAACTTATAAGTAAATTTAATAAATTCTTTATATACTATACCTCTAAAAGCTTATAAAAAATTATATTAATACTTATTTTATATGTAAGGCTTGTAAACTCTTAAAGTAATTACTTTTAAAAATTTTTTAGCTAATCATGCTACTTTTTATTTCTTTTTTTATTATTATAATAGATTTTATAGTTAGCTTTCTAGTAACTATAAATAAATTTAATTGTATTCTTACTATTATGAAGAAAGCTACTAAATTTGTTAAATTTATTTCTAGTAAAACTACTAGGGATGTATATTACTAAGTAGTATAGTTTTAAAATTATATTATTCTAAAATAGAGTTTACTTAAGGCTATTATTACTAATTATAATAGTTACTTTTTATTCTAATTTTAGTAGGCTTTATTTAAGAGAATGAAAATTAACTTAGCTATAATAGCTACTTACTATTCTTAAGTAAATAGTTAAAGTAAAAGAACTAATTAAATTATAGAAGTTACTCTTTAATATTTTATTACTAACTATAATACTTTTAAAGTAGATTAAAATAAGCTACTTTTAGATATATAATTTACTATTAATACTACTTAAAACATGTTAACTAAAAAGTCTTCTTTTTTACTATTATATAAAGTACATTTATGTAATAGAACTATACTATATAAGAATATTTTATATAACTAATTTACTAAATAGTTTTATAAAGACTATTAAAATATTTAAAACTAAGTAACTAAAGTGTTAAAGCTTGTATAAGTAAAGATAACTAAATACTATAATAGAAAATATTTTCTAGTTAGAATTAATAATAAGATTTATTTTAAATTATTAAAAAAGCTTAACTAAGGTTACTACATCTTATATTTAATATTATTAAACGTTATTAAAAATAGATTATTTAAAGTTCTTAAAAAAATTAGTAAAGTTACTTTTAAACTCAAACTACCTACCTATTTAAAAATATATTTAGTTATTTCTATTATTTATTTTAAATCTGTATATAATAATTTGTATAACTGTATTTTTATTTCTATTAAACTAGTTATTAATAGTACTAATATTAATAATTTTGCGTCTTCTAATTAGACTTATAATGTAAACTAAATTTTAACTAAGAAATTTTAGAGATAGCTAAAAGACTATAAAAAGTATTAATACTATAAGATTTACTAGTAAGAATATAATCACTCTAAAAACTCATAGGTTAAGAAAACATAATTATAAAAAAATATACTTAAGATAGTAAACACTTAGAAGTTATATTATAATTAGAAACTAACTATACTTTATTTTTATAATAGGCTAAGCTGTTATATGTGCTGCGCTATAAGTATAATTATTATTATATAATTCTTAAGCCCTATTAAAGCTAGTACTAGTAGATAGTTAATTTAATTTATAGTTTATATTTTTAAGTCTTAAGCTATTATTAAGTTCCTTAGTAATTTTACTTGTTTTCTTTAGTATCTTTTAATTAATTATCTGTATATAGTTTTTTATACAGCTATTAAAATCTACCTCTTATATTTAAAATTACTTATTTAGTTAGCTAGATAGTAATAATAGCGTAAAGTAATTATAAAGCTCTTAGTATAAAGTTTCACCGTACTAGCTAGCTAGCTAGCTAGATATCTTTTTTAGTTTCTACTAGTATATCTAACTAGTCTGCTTTTTTTCTATTTATATAGTAGCTTTAATAAAAGCTTTAAAACTAGTATACTAAGATTTAATTAATTTAGTTACTCTAGTTAGATATTTACTATCTTTAGACTTAGATTTAGTTTTTATTTACCTTGATTATTTTTTACACCTGTCTTTTTAATTCACCTTGCTTTAACAGTAAGCTTTTTATATTATATATATAACTTTTATTAATTAGAGTAAAGCTCTAATTAAATTAGCTTACTAAAGCTAATATATTTAATTATATATAAGACTATTTAGAGTAGCTTTAGTAGGTTTCTATTCTCTATCTCTATTAGTCTACTAAAAACTTTTAGTCTTAGGACTTTAAAACTATCTTCTTTTTCTTTCAGTATCTTTATTATAATTTAAGAGAATAATAAAAAACTATCTAGCATTTTTCTTCTATATACTAGAGAGAAAAAGAAAGTCTTATTATATATTTTATATACTTTAAAAGACTTATATATAAAGCTAATGCTTTTTTCTAGTTAGATATTTTCTATATTATAATACTCCACTATAGTTTCTATCCTACCCTCTATTAATCTCTTAAGGAATTTAATAACTCTTTATTTAGTTTTTTATATAATAATTATATTGAGTTTATTTAATGCCTTAATTATTACTCCTGTCGCCCTTAGCTAGCCTAAAAGTTAACTTAAAAAACTATTTATAAACTTATAAATGTTAATTACCTGATTTGTATTATCTCTACTCGCGTTTTCTTCTCTTACTGTTTTATATTACTAACTTTATTTTAGTTCTTATCTTCTAATTACTATACCTATTATTAGTTTAATGGCTTTTATTTCTATTATAGTTTATCTAACTACTAAATTAATTCCTGCTTTTAGTTTTATTTTAGCTTTTATTAGTCTTCTAGCTCTGTCCTATTTTATTAGCCTTATATAAAAACTATAGCTAGAAATTTTACTCTAGATGCTCTTACTGCCTACTGGAAGAAAAAGAGTAATATAATAAGCTAAGTTATTATATACACTATACTATAAGTATAGCTATTATTATATAATTCTTAAGCCCTATTAAAGCTAGTACTAGTAGATAGTTAACTTAATCTATAGTTTATATTTTTAAGTTTTAAGCTACTATTAAGCTTCTTAGTAATTCTACTTATTTTTTTTAGTATCTTTTAATTAGTTATCTGCGTGTAGTCTCTTGTGCAGCTATTAGAGTCTATTTTTTATAATTCTCTTATAAAAAGATTTTAAGACACTTAACTTATATTAATTTATCTAGTAATATTACTAGTTTTATAGCTATTTAGTAATTTATCTTAACTTTAATAGGCTTTTAGTTATTTTTATATAAGTAATATCTACTAAAAATAATTTAAACTTTACTTTACTATTAATTAGGCTTATTTAGATTTATTAGTAAATTTCATAACCTACTAAACTTACTATACAGACTATTTTCTTCTTCTTTTATTAGTATATAAAGTTAGTACCTTTATTTTAAAATCTTGTCTCTATAACAGCTGCCTTTAGCAACCTTTTTATCTAATTTTTACTATTTCTTAATAAGTACTTTTATCTTACTATATTTTCTTTATACACTTCTCTTAAACTAATAAACTATATTATGGAAACTATAGATAAAATTATTAGTTAAAAGCACGCTTTTAGACTTGCTTATATATAATATTATATTATAAATAGTTAAGTTCTTTTTACTCTACTTATTCTAAAAGAGCCTAATAACTCTAAATTTATTATAAATAAAAAGAAAAAGGCTATAGCATATAAAAAACCTATTAAAGAAAATATTATTACTTAAGTTAAGATATAAGTAGCTAAAGGCTAGTTACTACCTAATTTTAGTAATTATATTTATATATAATTTAGCTATTAAGAATACTCGGTAATAGTTTACTTTACTATATTTAATAATAAGATATATAATAGGTTTAAATTATATCTAATTAACTTTACTCTACCTTACGTAGTTTTTAAACTAAAAAAGTTAATTAAGTTTAGTTAAGTAACTAAAGCTATCCAGCTAAATAAAAAAAATTTTAGTACTAAAAAGTCTATTATACTAAATAAAAAGTTTAACTAAAATCTTTACGTTTTTAAGTTTTAATTACGTTTAGTAAATTAAGATAATTACTTAGTACTATGTTTATAATTATTTTCTATTCTTATATAGTGCTTAAATAGCCTTTTTAGTATTAATTTAAATTAAGACTTTACCTAATATTATAATACTATAAAGAAATACGTGCTTAAATATCTTAAGAATAACAAGCTTATTACTCTCTTTAATTATAATATATTCTGTAAATACTACTAAATAAAGTATACTTAGTATAAGTATAAAGAACTAACTTTAGACGTTATAAAGAAACTTTATAATTACTTATAATTTAGCTAGAAATAAAATATCTTTGTGTAATAAATTAAGAAAATACTTTTTATACTATAAACTTATATTTCATACAGTTTTATACTCTATAAGCTATTTAAAAAAGATAAGAAATAAAAGTTATAATAAGAGTAAGCTAAGCTAGCATAGCTTTCTCTAAAAAAGAGAAGTAAAGAGTTAAATTCTAAAGTAAAAAAAGCCTATTATAAGAAAGAAATCTTATAAGCTTAATGTAACTAAAAAGCTAAGCTTATATATATCTATTAATTTAAGAATATATATTATAAAGAAAAGAAGCTATTATAAAAATAAAATACTAATACTATAGTACGTCTTAAAATTATTTAATAACTATAATTAAAAACATATATATGTTTTTGCTTTTGTATAACTTATATTAACTTAATATAAGAAAATTAGCTAGTATATATTAGTATAGTTACTTTAATTTATTAAAATACTTATAAAGATTTGCTAATCTCTATGCAATTTAGTAAATATTCTATTAGTAATAAATTTATTAAGTTATATTACATTCTTAATATAAGTAATGCATAATTTAATAAACTCTTATATAAACTTTACTAGTATTTTAGTATACTTGGAAATTACTTTAAGGAACTATATAAGGCTATAGTATCTAGATATTAGTAATATTTTATTAGTTAACCTATAAATAGTAAAGCTTATACATATAATGTTTATAATAATCTTTTTAATATACTACTAGAGTATTAAACTTTTTAAGCTATTATAAACATACTCTAGAAACTACTTATTTTTATTTAATTTACTTAAATTATTAACGAATTAGAAAATGTATTTTAATAATAGTGTTATAAAAACTTCTATAATTTTATTATAAAGTTTTTTAAGAACCTGCTTTATAAGATTATAGAAGAGAAAACTATTAAAAACTTAAAAAAATATTCTAAGTTTACTACTCTTTCTAACTATACTTATAAGATATGGAATAATTATACTACTTATAATAAATTATCGACTCTCTTTAATCTGTCTTAAAAGAAGAGTATTAAAAATTTATACTTAGATATAAACTACTTTATTTTAATTTCTAGTTCCTATAATAAGAAAATTAAGAAGTATATAATTTATATTATAATAGTTAGCCTAAACAGGGAATTATAGTATTATTTTATTTTAATAATAGAAACGTAACTAACTCTTATTACTTTTAAGAATATACTTATTATTCTAGATAGAACTTAGTAAGGAAAGGTTATTAGTAATAATAATACAACTATTTTAAAAATAAAATAAGTTATAATTATTTTTAATTAATAACATTTAAAAGGACTAGTAGCTAAATTCTTTAAAAAAAAAAACTAGCTAGTATCTTACTAGAAGAAATAAATTACTTATTTTTAGTTTAAATTTAAGAGTAAGTTAAAACTTTCTTTTATAAAATAATTACACTTTATTCTATTAGTAATAATAAAAAGCTTAAGTAATGTATAAATACCTTTTATATATTTTATATTAATTATAAGACTACATAAGCAAATTCTAAATACACGAAGATTTAAGAAAATAATTATAAGTTTTTTATAGTAAATAATTTTAAAGAGTTACTTAACTTTAAACTATAAAATTATATTTTTTTTATAATATCTTAAGTCTTTATAGATTAATGTATATAAATTATTACTAGACTATTAGGTTTCTACTGTTAAGTATTAAAAGAATACTAGATTAAAAAATTAAATAGTAGTTATAATAGGAATTTTAGGCTCTAAAAAGACTTATATTAGTATATAAGCTATTAAGCTATATATTACAAAAATTTAGGTACTATAAACTATATATTAATATTAGAAGAAAATATAAATAAAGTATTTTAAAAAAGCTTATATATAGGCTTTAAAGAAAGCTAACACTTAAAACTAAGCTATAGTTAATTAGTTTAAAGAAAACGAAGTTCTAAATATTAAGGTCCTGCTAAGTGTTTTTCTGTTTTCTAAAGTAGAAAAGAAGGAAGCATAAGATTATTTTAAGTTTATTAAAAAACGTAAACGTATTCTACGTATTACTACTTAAAATAATATTATAAATAAACCCTATAATAATACATAGTGTATTTTTATAAATTTTATAAAAAAAATAGAGTTATTAACTTTTCTTTATATTTATTTATATACTAAGTTTGCTAAAAGAAAAGCTACATTAGCTATAGCTAATTCCTATTTTAAAAATAAACTTAATAGATTTTATACTCTTAATGCAACAAATAAGGAGCATTTTAATAATAAGTTAAATATAATTTTTTATAAAGTCTATACTTAAAGATATTAAAGAAGTAAATTCTGTAGAAATTATAATTAATAATTTAAGAAGCTATTTAAATCTAAAGCTTAATATATTTATAAACTAGCTAGTGTCCTTTTATACTCTGTAGAAATTAAAAAAACGTTTATAAGAAAATAGTATAATAATCTACTTAATAAATACTCTAACTTTTAAAAGATTTAAAAAGATATATTAGATAACAGCAGTATTCTTACTAGGAATATATAATATTAATAGAAGATAATTATTAACAAGGCTATATAAAAGCTAGAAATGTATATAATAGTTAAAATAATTACTATAAGTAATAGTCTTAATATTAAAAAGATATATTTATATTAGTCTTATACTACTTTTATAAAAGAAATATTATAAGCTATTAATAGCAAAATCTATAGGTATTAGAGCCTATATTTTAATACTTTAGTATATATTATAATTAGAGATATACGACAACTTTTCTTTACTCTTTTTAGTAATAAGAAGTTTAATAGCTTTGCTACTTAAAAAAGGTGTTCTTTACTTTTATATCTTAAAATTATAGAATTTTATATTCCTAAACTTATTATTACTTAACACTTTAGTAATGAGGCTTTAGTTAGTATTTATTATATAATTAATTAAATTAAGATAATTTAAGCTACGCTAGACTTAGCTTAACTTAAAAATATAATTAAATTTAAAGAATATGTTTATAAGTACTATAGTATAAAGAGCCCTATATACTTTATTTATATACTAGATAATAATATCTAAACTAATATTTTAGAATCTATTTACTATTTAAAAACTACTATAGTAACTATAAATAACATACTATAATTTTTATAATATTTTAATAGTAAAGGTATAAAGTACACTATTATTACTTTATATAATACATAAGTTAATATATTAAAAATTATTTATACTTAGCTAGTGCATAAATATTATAAAAAAAATAATTTAATTATAACTAAACTTTATTAAGTAGTTAATATAATAATTAACTTATATATAAATAATAAAAATAATTATGTATAGCTTAATACTTATAAATATATAAAATATATATTTAAAGAATTTTATATACTAGTAGTTTATACCCGTGCACATATTAGTATAGTTATAATAAATAATTTCTTAGAATTTATATTAAAAACTTTAAAGAGGACTAAGCACCCTATTAAACACTTTATTTACTAGTTTAATTAGAAAAAGCTTTTATATAATATAACTACTACTTATTTTACTAAGCTTAAATTTTTTTAATAATATTCTTATATCTATAAGTATTTTAAATAAGAGTTTTAATTAAAATTAAGTATTTATACTACTCTTATTTTTTACGTAACTAATCTTTTAGAAATCTTTTATATAAGAAAAATTAAACTCTAAAAAAAAAGACCCTAATAATATTACGATATAAATTGTAATTATAAATAGCTAAAATACTAATATTTAAGTAGCTACTTAAAAAGACTTTAATGCCTATAATTTTAATTAAGAACCTAACTAAAACTTTAGTAAAAAAGTAAAGTAATATACTAATACTATTAAAACTAATATATAAAATAATGCTACTAATATATAAGCTAACGCTATTAATATATAAAATACTTTTAGTAATACTAAAGATCTAGTCTTTAATTACTTTAAAAGAAATGCTCTTTATAATACTATAGTTAATAATTTAGAAAAGACCTAAAATATTAATAAGATCTTAAATCTTAATAAGAAAGATAATAATATAGTAGTATCTAAAATAGCTCTAGCTTAATAAACTCTACTTAGTAGCTTAAATTTAACTAAGTTATTTTCTAAAGCTTATTTTATATCTAGTAGTTTTTTAAATATGGAGACTTTAAAGCCTAATTTATTAATTCTTACTTCTAATAGTCTATTACCTGAAAATATTAAAGCTTTTAAAGTTAAAACAACTTTTTTTACTTTAGGTATTTTAAAATAGCTAAAGAAAATAATATATAAAAAGTAGATTTACTATAATAGTTATTACTTCTACAGATAGAAGTCTTTTACTAGATTAAAAAAAAATATTAGAAAGAATTAGGTAATAAGATTACGTAATTATTTTTTAGTATACTAGTATCTTATAGATAGCTTTTATTTTATTCTATTTTCTAAAATAAAAAGATATAATATATACTTTATATATACTTATTTACTTTTTTAGTTCTATTTTTAGTCTAGCCCTTACACAGCCAGTAATCTCATATAGGTAATTATAAAAAGTTATGAGAAAAAGTAGACTATTTTAGAGCTATTCTAATATAAAGAAAAGAAAATAAAAAAAGAAAAGTTATTAGGCTTTTATAAAGTAACCTTAAGATACTAATAAAAGTGTATTATATAATATTATATAACTATAGTAAATAATAGTATTATATATAAATATAGCATATAACAGACTATTATGTTTTTAAACTATATAACTAATAGTATAACTTTTTTTTTTTAAAAAAAAAAAAGGCAAACTAAAGTTTATTGCCTACTTTTTAATAAAACTAAGTTTTATTAAATATAACTATAAAATTTATAATATAAAACTATTAACTATTATATATTATTTTAAATAATAAAAATTAAAGTAAAAAGTACTTTACTTTTAATTTAAAAATTAAATAACTGTAAGAATTTATACAACTTTACTATTATAAAGTAATTAAACTATTAACAAGTTTATTAAATTAAATACTTATTTTAATTTAGCTTTATAATTATATACTAAGTAAATTTAAAAATAAACTAAATATTTTTACTTATTATATATAAAATACTTTAAATTAAAAAAATTTGAAAAACTTTAATAATAAATACTTTTTTATTTAAAAGTATTTAGTAATATATTATAATTAAATTTAACTAAAATAAATAAATAAATATAAAAACTGTATTATTAATATAAAATAGAATATATTAATTTAAAAAGTTAATTATATTATTATAGTTAAGTAGTAATATTTAATAATAATAAACTTAATTTTTTTTTAAAAAATTATATATAAGTTTTTAATTAACGTATTTCATGGGCGAGCTGTACAAACGGGCGAGCTGTACACTTTGCCAAGACCCCATCAAAGTACTATCATTCATAGTATTATTACTCAACGGTACCATTAGTTATAGTACCGTTCTCATTACTACTAGATTCTATAGTACTATCTTCATCAATTTTGTATGTTCGAGCGTTATGCCTAGTCCCACTACAGTTACTACAGCGTCTTTGAGTTGGTTCAGCCCCATCTGCCCTTGCCTTCCCACAACCCTTCTTACTACTAGAACTCGCAGTAGTAGGGTCCTCAGTAGATTTATCCTGGCCAGTACCAAAGCTAAGTACTCCTCCTTTCTGGATACGCTTTCTTTTACGCTGCTTTTGTCGAGATGCGGCCTTATTAGCTTATAGATGATGAAGGGTGGAATCACGAACCCCAGCGCGCTGATAGCTAGGATTACTGTAACCCACTCACGATTACCTGGCTGAAGGGCCTTTGGTTGACTCCGTCTCTCAGAGCCTATAACAACCTTCTGCTGAGTTATTATGCCCATTTGGAAGCCAGATTCGTCAAAGTTGTACGTGTCTTTGTCCTGTATACCGTACTTGGCCTTCACGTTACGTACAAGGTCGAACCAGCCCTGTATAATAGCTAGTTCTTCCTGTTTATAACGCTCATAGTCTAGCTTCTGATTGTACTTTATTTGAATCCCTGGCGTACGCTTGACGAAGGTGTGTGGCCAATTTATGCCTACTAGGTCTATCCCTCGCTCAGCTAGTAGCTTGTTGGCCATCTCTCGAACAGCATTCAGTGGAGGGGCAAATTCTCTTGAATCCAGCTCAAGAATGTACTTCTTTATCGCCTCCTCTTCAGAGACCGTGAGCTTCATTGAATTGGGCGTACAATTGCGTCGTAAGGTGGTTCCGTCGCGTCGCGTCTTTAGGCTCATAGAGGGTACGTTATAGGTGCGTGCGGCGTTTCAGAGGCCATGAATTTGGCCTATATTGAGAGCATGGATAGCAAGCTGTATTCTAGCTTCTTGAGAAATCGATTCTAGGTCGGTGGGTGGATGCATGGTACTGTGATTGATGGTGTTGTTTGGGTCTTGGCAAAGTGTACAGCTCGCCCGTTTGTACAGCTCGCCCATGAAATACGTTAGTAGTTAATTTAAGTATAAATTTTTTTTTTAAATTTTAATATAAATATTACTAACTTTAAATATTTAAAATAATATGTTAATTTGTATATTAGAAAACCTCTTAATAAGTATATATTAAGGGCGGCTTAAAAGAGCTATTAGGTATTATAAAAATTAACAATATTTATTTATTAATAAATACTCTTAAGTTTAGAGAGCTATATCAAGTTACTAATAACACACTATTAAGTTATAAGTAGTTATTAAAGTTTAAGATCTTATAATAAAGATTTTTTTATACTAAGTTATTATAATGTGCTAGTAATATAGTAATACTAATAACTCTATATAACCTAACTAATTATATAAGGGGATACTAGGATATGAAAACTACCTAACTTAAAGCTATTTTAATAGATAGATAAGATACTCTTAGTTTTAACTAGCTCTAGAATCACGTTAGCACTTTATAATATATATATAAGTATAAAATTCCTGCTAGTATAATAAGGGCATAGACAAAGCCTAAGTATTACTACTAGAAATAAAGAAAGTTATTAACTAATAAAATTATAAGGGTAATTAATAGATTTATTAAGTTAGAATATAAGTAACTAAGCTGCTTTAGTAAGTTAAGTTAATATTAATACTAAAATACCTTTTTAAAGATAATATACCGCACCTAGATATACATATAACAGAATTAGAATAAATTAGTAGGTAATATAATTAAGGACTTTATATTAGTTAAATAAAGCCTTTAAGTTATTTACCTATAAGATATAAATAGCCTATAGAGGAAGACCTTTATAGATAATAAAAAGCTAGTTTTAAAATAGTATTTAAACAGCTAGCAAGCTGTAGTACTATATTATAACTAAAAAAATAATAATAAAAGGCATAAGTAATATGCTCTCTACTTATACTAAAAATATTAGAAACTAAACTAAACTAGTAACTTATCTAGAGTATAGAAGTAACTATTATAAGTTACTAACTTACTAACGTAAATTATACTAGTAATAAGTCGTTTAACTAATTATTATATAGTTAATTAGTTCCCTTACTTCCGAATTAAATAGCTTATTAGACTTAGTAGAAGTTAGTTAACTTAGTAAAGATAAAAAGAAGTAATACAGTAAGTTAAGATTTAACAGAATAATATTAAACTATTTCACTTAAGATGTGAATCTTAATTTTAGAGTAATTATAAAGAATTAAAAGTAATTATAAACCGTCTAATGCTTTATACTTATAGTAGATTCTCTATGCGTACATTATATACTAGTTAATAGTATATTAAATACTGTTAGAGATATTAGAGATATTAGAGTCTCTAATACTTCTAGTATCTCTAGCTACTAAGCCCTGTTATATAGATAGGTGCTTTTAATCTACTAGTATAGTTCTATATTATTATTCTCACTTCTTAGCTTGTGTCTTAGCTTATGCTAATATATCCTATATCCGCTTATAATTCTTCCTTTTAAGCTTAAATATATGTTTCTATTTTAGAGCTTTATTAGCTGTTATCGCTAGTTTCTTTAGTTTTTTAGATATAGTTATCTTACTATTACTGTTTGTAACACTATCCCTCTCTTCTAAGTCTTTATCTTAGAAGATAGTTTCTCTTTTCTATAAGTAGTATAAAGGTAGTAGGTCTTTTACTCTATGTTCTAAACTATAAGACTCTTAGCTTTCTTTTTTTCCTATTTAGCCTTTTTATAATAACACGTCTTAAGTTATCTCTAATACGTGCTTATTATTTAGCTTTTTAGATTTATAATAAACCCCGTTACATACTGACGCCCTGCTTAAACTGTTCTTATTAAGATAATAATTACCTTATAAACCTAAGTTCCAGTCGTTATTTAGCTTATAATAATTATAATATAAAATATAATCTAATTATCTTATAGCCAGAGTGAGATCACCTTAATCGCGATAAGAAAAAACTTTATTATTAGTTTAAAAAAGCTAAGGAGGAGGCTTTAGAGGCTTATTTCCAAGCTCTTTAGCTTCATCACAAACTAGCGAAATTAGATTCTAAAGAGAAAGAGATGTTTGATTAAGAGATAGCCTTAATTTATAAGGTCTAGACTTTTAAAGAGGCTGAAGTGTGTTCTTAAGGTTAAAAAACTTATATATTATAATCTATAGTACTGGCTTCTTTTCAACCCGCTTCACCTTTCCTTTCCTTTAGTTTAGATTAGAATATATTATAGTCGTCCTTTCCGTAGGATACGGCTTTTATTAGTTTATCTAATAATATTAGTTAATTAGCTTTAAACTATTCCTTAGGTTTCTAATTAGCTCTTATGTATTATCTTTAGGTCTATAATCTTTTTATTTAACTAGATACTTCCACTAACACCCAAACTACTAGTAGTCCAAAATTTATTAGACTTTATACTTAGTAGTATTTTTCTTAAGTTTAAGTCTTATTTACAGTTTGGCATCTGGTGGTGCTGGTTCTAACTTAGAAATATAAAAAACTAGGTAAATTCTCGTATCCTTAGGTAGTTATCATTTGTAATTTATAGATTCTATTTATTTTTTAATTTTAAATAGTCCCAACCTGACGTGATCTAATTCTCTTAATGGTTATTTTATTTCTAAATTTTTTTATAACAGGAAAACTTTATCCCCCCCTTTAAAAATTAGTCTCTTAACTTTAGATTTATCTTTCTATTACTTGCTGAGGATTCTTTTCTAGGTAATTTTTCTTACTATTTTCTAGTAAAGTTATTATAACTTCTTAACCTTTATTCTTACTAATTCTGATATCTTGTTTAGCTTTTATGGTTCTTAATAAGCCGTAGGCTCGTAATTATAGTTTATAAAGAATAATAATCTTCCTATAGTTAATAACTTTACAGAGTTATATATAAACTCAGCTATTAGTAATAAGTTAATCTAATTATCTTATTATTTATTAACGTATATTTATAGATATTATTTTAGTGTCTGATGTATCTGTTCTATTTGTTTATTTATTTATAAATAAAATACTATTAAGAGTCAATGCTCAGCCCCTAGCTTCTTTATAAACATTTTTTAAAATATTAATATAAATAATTTATCTCTATTTGTAATGAATTCTTATAGTAATCCATATCATGCTATTAATAGCTTAATAAGTATAATTACTAATATATCTATTTTAACCTCTATATGCGTTGGTTTAAAGTATGTATATTTTATAAGTTAATTTACTATAACTAGTATCATATCATACTATTAATCTCTAAAGGTGGTTATTATTAGTATTTCTATAATAAAGTCTATTATAACTAATTCCTATAGTAGGTCTGGTAAAGGAATTAGTTATATAAGTCTATATTTCTTATATTTTAATATCTTATTCTTTTTGCACTTAATGCACTTTAAAAGAATAATTCTAATCTTTTTCTATATTCCTAGAATCTAAAAATGTCTGTTAATTTATTCTATAGTTTTCTTAATTCCCTAATGTCTGTGTATTTTAGCTGAGTGTTAATCTTTTATAAGCTTAGTCTATAATATATCTAGTATATAAATTATTCCTTAGTCTAAATTCTAGTATAGTTATCTATTATTAAACTTCCTTATTTATTTTTTTTAGGTGTTTTTGATAATAATGACTGTCTTAATATTTATTTATAAACTTCCTAAAGATCTATCTAGTCTTTGTTTAAGTATTATATTATGAATTTCTAGTATATCTCTTATATAGTCTACTTATTAACTGAGTATATCAGCCGCTATATTCTCTTTTCCTAATTTATAAAGTATTTAAAAGTTGAATATGGAAACTAGTTTCTACTATCTAACTTATTATTAATTTAGCTTCTTTATTGTTGTGAATGCCGTTAGGTTCTTATAGTCTAAATATATAATAATTTAATACTTAGTTCCTTCTAAATAATGTCTCTATTTCTTAAATACTTAAACTATTACTAATAGTTTCTTATTATAAATATCATAGTTTAACTTAGTAGTTATAAGTTTATGAGATAAGAAATCTACTAAGTGCTTTTATTTATTATTTTATATTTATAATAAGATAGCTGTTATAGCTCTGTCTAATACATCTATATATATTTCCATTTAAAGTCATAAATTAAATATCTTTAATATTAGTAGTTATTAGAATATCTTTTTTAATATTTTAAAAGCGTCTTTCTCGTGTTGTTTTTATTTAAATTATTAATCCTTTTTAAGTAACTCTATTAAGGGTGTTGTAATTTTTAAGTAGTTCTTAATAAATTATCTACAGAAACCCGTAAATTTAAGAAAAAAATAAACTTCTTTTATACTTATTAGTATTAGCTAAGATAGAATATCTTTAGCTTTATCTAAGTTAATTACTATTCCGTTTTAAGATACTAAGTATCCTAAGAATTTAACTTCAGTTCTATAGAATATATACTTCTCTATTTAAATATATAATCTGTGTTTTTTAAGCTTTTGTAATATCTTTCTAATATACTTAATATATTCTTTTAGCGTTCTATTTATATATATAAGCATGTTATTAAGATATGCTATTATAAATACGTCTAGATATTCCCTTAGCACATAATTAATAATTATCTAGAATATTACTAGTGCGTTTGTAAGTGCTATTAGTATAACTAAGTATTTAAATAATCTATATTTTATTTTAAATACTGTCATCCATTCGTGTCCTTTGGTTATTTATATTTTATAATATCTATTCTTAATATTAAAGAGGCTAAACTATTTAGCTCTTTTAAGTTTATTTATAAGTTCTAATATTAGTAGTATTAGATAATGATTTTTTACTATGGCTTTATTTAGGTGTCTGTAGTTAATATATAACTATAATTTACTATTCTTTTTTAGTATAAAAAGTATTAGTGATGCCATCTTGCTTTAACTAGTTTATATATATTCTTTTTATTAATTTTCTTACAAGAATTTCCGTAATTCTTCTTGTTGGTGTATGGGTACTTAATATAATGGTTTTAGTTTTAAATCCGTTCCTTCTTTAAGCGTGATTTTGTGGTCCTAGTTTTAGTATTCTAGTAACTAGTCTTTAGCTTTCTTAAAGAACTATTCTTTGAATTTCTCTTAATATTCGTTTAGCATAATGAACGTGGTGTCGTGAAGTATTATTTTCTTTATCTATATTATAGCTTTTATTTATCACTATCCGTGGTAGTTGTTCCTGATTCCTATGGTTTTTCTTTTCTAATTAATAGTTAAGTTCTATCGTGCTAGCTAGTTCTATCCTAAAATAAAATCCTTACTACCTAGATTTATAATTTTAATGCAACAGTTATCTGTGTAACCTGCTACTCTAATAATTATATTTCTTATCTTAAGATTAATTAGATCTTTTCTGAATGCTGCTAGACTATTATCTATGTATTTTACTTACATAGATTTATTTAAAACTCTAGTTAGTATCTAGTATCTTTATACTTATTTATTTAATATAAGTATTTTACTAGCTCTACTGTTTATAAGTGTTAGTATCTAATTACTATTAATATATATATTTATATATAGCTTATTTTTATATTTTCTTTAGTTTAGTTATATATATATAATTAATATATTATTCCTAATCTTTGGTTTTTAGCCCTCTAGTAGCTTAGTCATAGTTTACTAGTCTTCTAGTTTTTTATTTATTATTAACTTCTAAGTGGTAGTTGCTTCTTTAGTATTTTCTTCTTAAGTCTGTAGACTAGGCATCTCTAGAGTTAATATACTTCTTTATTAAGTATTTTATATATATTTCTAGCTTATTCTCTATAATCCTAGCATTTCTACCTTAAGAAATATTCTTAATATGTGAGCTTTTTATGTGAGTCTATAGCTAACTATCTTTTTTAGTAATATTTAGCTTAGTGTTATTAGCATTCTATCTAGTATTTATCCCACAATAGTTATTTATATTCATCTAAATTTAGGTTCTATAGTTTGTTTTTTAAATTCATATAAACTAATTCTTACTACAGGTCTAGTTTCTTTTTATTTGTGAGTTATTATAATACTTTTTTTATCTTTAGTCCTTTAACATGTATAGCATGTTTATTCTATCTATAGTCTTTTCTTATATAGTTAAAGGCTGTATATATTTAGTACTCTTTTCTTATTATCCTATTTACAGTATTATCGTCTTATATTTATAATATTAGTAAAAGGTTTTCTTCTTTCTTTTTGCTCTAATTCTATCCTAATTCCGGATATCCAACAAGGTAATAGTATATTACATTAGTTATAACTAGTATAAATAGCTATTAATAGATTTTATTTATCTATATAGCTAGTTCTTATCTAGTTAGTTTTTTATATTACTTATTTTCTACTAACTATAGCACTTATCAGTATTTATATATTCCATCTTCTAAAATAACTTCCTAGTGTTTAGTAACATAATATTCTTTTTAGTAGTACTTTAATTTATATATCTAACAGTATCTCTAGCGTACGCGCTGTATAATTATTATAGACATAAATTCTTTACCCTTTATAGTCTCTTAATCTTTTCTTTATCTGAATTTCTAATCTTCCTTATAAAATAGTCTATCTTTCTATTCTATAATCTTATAGAATTTCTATGTTTCTTTCTTAGTTCCTGCGTTGTATTATCTAACTATAGTTTCTTATATTATAGTAATTATATTACTAGATTATTCTACTAAATAATTTTTAACTTACTAATACAGAATCTTATATTCCTATCTGAGATAGGTGTGGCTTTTATAGATCTAATATTATTTCTTTTAAATTCTTTTTATAATCGTTTTTTTTATTATGGTGTCTTTTTTTTATTTTATTTAAACTATAGTAATCTTAATTTCTTTAAGCGCTTTAGTCTAAACGTAAGCTTTTTTAATATCTAATTATTATTATTTATAATTCTTAATAAAGTGCCTCTGTTTTCTGTATTCTAGATAGGCCTTATATATATAGCGTTTTATTTATTCCCTAGCTCACTTTCCTTACCTATTTCTAATAGATGTTTTTTTAATATTAATGTTTATTAGGTTATAGGTTTAGTTATCTTTTTTATTTTTCTTTAGTATATAAATTACTAATCTCCTGTGTACCTTTTTTTCTTACTTTTGTTAATACTAATAGTTATTAATAGTTACTATTTATTTAATTATTTTTAATAAAATACTTGGCTACTTTTCTTTAGAGATTTTATCCTTAATTCTATCTTTCAGTCCTTTATAGTACATTATAACTAGTAGTTAGTCTATTTAATTAAGTTATAACTAAATTTATTTAAATTCTGTAGTATAGTTAGCTACTAATATGTATTACTTAAGTTACTAAAGCTTCTAAATTACCTCTATTTCTTTATTAATTTCTTTAAAGATAATAGTTATTTCTTATTTAAAGTATTCATAACTCCTAAAAGCCTGTTATATATTATTATTATAATTAGTTAATCCTGTTACTTCTAAGTTAAGGTCTTTGTTAATAAGATAGTTTCTTACTAATAGTTTAAACTATTATATAACTTTACCTATTATGTTTATGCCAGCTACCAAAATCCAATCTTAATTAGTTAGAAATAATTTCTAATTAAACTAATAGTAGAGATCTATTACTGCTATAAAGATCTTAAGTTTATTCTAATTTTTATTAAACTTTTTAAGAGATTATATCTTTACTGTCCTTTCTTTCTAAACTGCTATAGCTTGTTATTTAGTCTTAACCTATTATTATAGGTTTACTAAAGCGTTGTATAGCTTTATAATAGCTACTTTTTATTTCTAAATAACCTATTACATACTTTTTTACCTTCTGGATATACTTTTAGTTATGAATAAAGATCCTGCTATGACTTCTTCTTCACTATTACTTTCTTTTAATAAATAAAGTTCTTATTCGTCCTTGTAGTGGGTTGTTATAAATGTTTAATAATTAGTTATTAGAATCTATCTAACTACTTCTTTTACTCTTTTAAGATGATAATTATAATATTATAAGTTACTAACTTACTAATATAAATTATACTAGTAATAAGCTGTTTAACTAATTATTATATGGTTAATTAGTTCCCTTACTTCTAGATTAGATAGCTTATTAGACTTAGTAGAAGTCAATTAACTTAGTAAAAATAGAAAGAAGTAATACAATAAGTTAAGATTTAACAGGATAGTATTAAACTATTTTACTTAAAATATAAATCTTAATTTTAGAGTAACTATAAAGAATTAAAAGTAATTATAAAGTGTCTAATGCCTTATACTTATAGTAGATTCTCTATGTGTATATTATATACTAGTTAATAGTATATTAGATACTGTTAAAGATATTAGAGATATTAGAATTTCTAATACTTCTAGCATCTCTAGCTACTAAGCCCTATCACGTAAATAGGTGCTTCTAATCTACTAGTATAGTTTTATATTATTATTCTTACTTCTTAGCTTATGCCTTAGCTTGTGCTAATATATCCTATATCTACTTACAATTCTTCTTTTTAAGCTCGAATATATATTTCTATTTTAAAGCTTTATTAGCCGTTATTGCTAGTTTCTTTAGCTTTTTAGGTATAGTTACCTTACTATTACCGTTTATAACAGTAACCTAGTTTATATTTAAATTATACTAAAGAGTATACTTTTTACTTTTAGTAGAGTATTACTAGTATAAAGCCTATATACTAAAGTCACTACCTAAAGAAATAATATAGTAGCTAGAAAGAATAGATATATATATTAGTAAACTAAAAGAGTAGAACTTAGAAAGCTAGAGTAAACCTAACTTATACTTAAGCTAGCTATAAATATATATATAACATAGGTATTACCTTTCTCTCTAATTTCTTTTAGAAGGCTGGAGTAAACCTAACTTATACTTAAGCCAACTATATACACAGACACAGTATAAATATTATCTTTTTTTTTAATTTCTAAAAATACTACTAAAGACCTATTTAAGGTATAAACTTTTAGAATATAATTACTAAGAGTTCTCCTTTATATAGTAATAGACTACTTATATAAATAAAAATAATCTAAAAGTAGTACTATAGAAAGTTTTATAAACTCTCTACTATCTAAACCTAGTATAACTAGATCTATTAAGTTTAATATAAATAGTATAAATATTAGAAATTTAGATAGAACTCTAGAGGCAGTATATAATATTTAGTATTACTAAAGAACTTTTTTTTAAAAGCTTAACTCTTAAAGTAGTTAGAATAATATAGTTTTTAAATACTAAGTACAGACAACTAACTAAAAAACAAAGAAACTAGGTAAAAACTATTTAATATATTATCTAAAGAGCTGCCCTGCTAGTTATTTTGATTTAATAATATAATAAAACATTTCTATACTTATACCGCTCTAAGAGTGTGTTATACTAAGAATGGAAATAATCCAAAATTCTAGGCTATCTATAAGAGACTTAATAATAAATTCTTAATAAACTTAATAACTAAATAAATAACCGGGTACACTTTAATAATAACTTAATAAAGAATTTTAAATAATATAATACTTATAGCTCTTAATAGGTAGTTAGTTTATTTATATTTAAAATAATTTAACCACTATAGACTTAAGCCACTATATAAGTTATTAGTCTTAAGTAAACTTAAGTAGAACTTAATAAAACAGTAAAATATAAACTTAATTAGTAGAAAATTAAAGAACTAATAGTTACGTAGTATTATATTATTATAGAGTTTACTTTTATAAGACATAAATAGCCTATTATCTTAAGAGAGTTATAAATAACGTAAAATAATCTACTAGATATAAAAAGGATTATAGGGTATAGTATATAATAGTAGTAATAAATAGTTTTAAGATACTTACTCTATAAGATAGCTCTAAAGTAAACTCTTAGTAGACTTATATAGCCTTATATATACATAATTCTTTTAAAAATATTTATATATAGTAGGCTTTATAATAGGAGGAGAGTTACACTCTTACTAATAATACTATTTATATAGTTTAAAAGAATAGATATATATATTAGTTTATTTAGAAAGTAAATAACAGCACTACTAAAATAGACTTAAGAAGTAAATTAGAAAACTTATATGTTTAAATATATAATAAAGAGTTTAGATAGGCAAGCTATAGCAAACTTTACTATATAATATATAATATATATATAATTCTTTAGAGTTAAAGTCTTTAATAATGTCTCTTATAAATACCTACTATATATTCTAAGGAAGAAGAGACTACTAGAATAGATAATTTACTTTATATAAAGCTTTTTAATTACTCAATAAACGCGTATTATATTCTCTAGGTATTAAAATAAGTAAATTTAAATATAAATAGGTATCCTATAGGGATTTCTATTTTCACTAATTCTATTCCTCTTCTTTATATTAGAGCTTTTAGAGAAGTTTTAGTGATTAAATAATAATACACTAGCGTTTAGCTTTATTAATAATATAAACTTTATTTTATAAAGAAATTCTATTACTAAGAACTACTAACGCCTAATAGCTGTATATAATTAATATATAATATAAATAAAACACTATAAAGCTATATTTATATTAAAGAAATACTAGCTTATATATTTTACTAGAAAAAGACACTATAATAGTGTAGACTTAGTATTAACTATATGAATTTCTAGCTATAAAGCTACTCTCTAAAGCTTAAGTATATATATACTTAGAGTCTAAATAGACCTAAAGCTCTAATAAAATGAATATATCTATAAAGTAGTAGAAAAGGGTATAGTAGTTTTTAAAATTATGTTATAAATTACTATATTAATATAAGGCCCGTTTATGGGACGCTTACGCCTTTTATATATAGTAATTATCCACCTAATAATACTCTATAGTGCCTAGATATAGGGAACTTATAATAATAATAATTTAATAATAAAGAATCTCATCCGGCTGCTTCAGAAGACCTAAAACTAATATCTTTATAAAATAATAAAAGTATATAAAAGAATACTAATAGTAGCTATTAAGAGAGAGATAGTAGTTTTATTAATTATATTCTATATAAATACTATAGCTCTCTAGAGAACTTTAGACACTAACTAGAACTTAATAAAAAAAAATAGTAAATACTTTAAATAATATCTAGATATTACTAGTAAGTTAATAGTGGACTATAATATGACCGCTAACTCCACTAGAAAAGCTTTAAAACTAAGTAAAAGAATATAAGAAAGAAGTTCTGGCCTATTTTGTAAGAGAAAACTCTAGAAACCACTAATACTAGTAGGAACAGAGATATATAAAGGAATTATAAGTATATTATATTAGTAACTAAAAACACCACTAGTGCACAGCTACCCTTATCTTAAAATAAATAGATATAAAGTAGTAATACTAATAATAAAGTATAGTAAAAGAATAAATAGTGTTTATTTAATGTATTTTATAGAAAATATTTATAATCCTACTCTATAAAGAATTTTTAAAGATAGAAGCTACTATTCTATTCCTATTATATATAAAAGTTCTTAGCCTTAATACCTGGCTAGCAAAAATAAGGGTCCTAAATAAATTCTTATAGTATAACTATAACTAGCTAATATAAACTATATATTATATTCTTTTTTACTATTTTAAGCTAGAGAGAACTAAACTAATAGTATTATTTTTATTAAAATAACTAGAAAGAATACTAAGCTAAAAAGATAGTACTTAAGTAGTAGTAAGATAATTTATAAGAACAAAATTACTTACTTAATTCTAAGTAGTAAAAGTAATTAATACTAAGAAAATAAATAACTTCTACCTATTCTAGAGCATAGACAACTGGTAGGAGACAGAAAAAAAGAGTAAAAAAAATAAAAAAAAATAAAATTATCTATAAGACATAAACGTAATAGCTAAAATTATAGACTATATAAAAAATAAAAAAGTAGAAAAAAAATGCTATAATAATAGAGCACTAGCGTCCCTCTAGTATAGTATATTAATAGATTTTCTTATTAATAAGTTTTTTTTATAAAAGGAATTAATCTATATAAACCCATTAAAGGGACCGAATCAGGCGGTAAATAGAAATAATAATAATAATTTATATATTATTATTATATTTATTAAAAAATTAAAAGAATAATTTAATAAATTTATTTCTAATTTTTTATAGTAAAGTAACTACTTTAATTATAACATAATTTTTTTAACTTAATATATATAAATAAACTATAGTTTTTAAAAATAATTATATTAAATTAAAAATTGTAACTTATTTTTACTTTTTATAGTATATTTTATAAGTAACTATAAATTAAACTTTAACTATTTTTTATATATTTTTTAAAAAGTAATAATTAAATATAAAAGTTAATAATACTATAAAATAATTACTATATATTAGTTAATTTTAGTATAATTTATAACTAATAATATTATATTTAAATTTAGAATTTTTTTATTAATATAAAGTAATACTTTTAAATAAACTTTAAACTTTTTATTAAAATTTAAAAATATTTGTATTAAGTATTATAAGTTATAAAAGATAATTATATAATAAAAAAAAGTTATTATTTAATAAATAGTGTAAAAAAATATATATATAAACTAAAAATAATTTTTATATTTAAATTTTAAATAAAAAGCATAATTTGATTTAATATATAAAATATTTAAATAAAATAAAATTTAAAACTTTAAAAATATACTATATTTTTTAAATGGTTTATATATATATATATATTAACTTAAACTTTTTAAATTTTTAAATATAATGTATTTTATAGAGGACCGGCCTGCCTAGGTGACTAGCTTACTTTAATACTAAAATCCTTCTTACTAATTTTAACACCATAATGCATTAACCTAATAATGTTATATAACTTTAAATAGTGTCAAATCTATTCATAGCTACTTAAGTAAAATAGGAAGACTTTTTATTAAGTATATAATAGCTTATATTATTTTATTAAGTCCCTTAAATAACTTTACGCCGCTCTCTTACTGGGATACTTATAAAGTATAATATTAGGCTTAAATTAATATAGCTTACCCTACATAAAGAGGACGCGCTTATTAAATATATACTTAATCTTAATATATAAGAATTTCCGGCTATAAAGCTTTAGATATGTATAATAGCTAATAATCTACTAAACACATAAAATAAGAAAGGTGTTAGTAAGAACTAAGTAGACTTATTTATAAAGTATAGAGATAAAATAGAAATAGTTCTTACATATATATATAATTAATAGTAAGCTTTAAATAAAGATATAGTGCCTATCAATACATAGTTTAAGCTAGTTTAAAAGATAAAAGAAAAGTATAGAATTTAGAATGAAAATACCTATAACTTTAATAAGACTAGCTTTATAATAGGGGTAATAATAACTAAAATAATTATAACTAGTACTAATAAATATTAAGAAAGGCGTAAGCTTATTTAACTAAATAATTATACATAAATTATAGTTATAAAAACAATTAACGTAATAAAGTAGGTATTTTTATTATTTATTATCTTTATAGGTAAATGCTATATTAATATCTAGTTTAAAAAATAAGATCTACCTTATAGCTAAAAAGTCAGTCTTAGTAAAAATAGCTAGATAAATAATAAGCTTAAAGTTATATAGTTAAAGCACTTTAATGAGTATATAAAAGAGTATATTATAGGAGTATACTAACTACTAATTATTAACAGCCATAAAAGCCACAACTTACTAGAGTTTTAAGAGATTTATAAAGAATAGAAAATTATTACTTTTTATATACTCTTATACTTATCGTATTTAGTATAGCCACTTAATATAGACTATTTTATGCCTTTAAAGAAGGTATATAATATACAGATTAGTAAGCTCTTATACTAATGTATTTAATATATTACTAAAGAATAATTCCTTCTAGCCTTTATAGCAGCTTATAAAAAGGCCTTTTTAAAAAGTAATATCTTAAAAAGCTTTTAAGACACTAGCTTAGTTTTATTTAACTTAGATACTATTTTATTCTAATTAACGTATGTCTTTATACGTCTATACTAGAGTTATTATAAGAGACTTTATAGGAATTATAAATACTATATAATAAGCATAAAATTAGCTTTTAATTTATATTAATTTATAAGTAAATTTAACAGCACTAAGATTCTTTACTTATTTTTATAATTTAATTAATTAATCAGCTGTAAAAGAGCGCTGAGAAGATAGTATATAAAATAATACTAATATATAATAAGCTTATAGCTCTTTATATAGTAAATAAGAAGTTAACAAAACATAAAAGTTATAAAAGGAAGTATATATAGACTAGAGAGACGATTACTATAAACAAGGCAGAGAATATAATAACTTCTATTAATAATAGTAGTATAAAAAAGGCTAGGGAGTTTTCTGTATAAGGTATTATAAAAAATAGTTTATTAATAAAAAAGTATTACAGCCTTTATAATAAGCTAGAGCATAATAAAAAAACTTATAAAAAATATATATCAGAATTAAAGTAATCTTACTAAATTTAGAATTAAGTAAATTTATTATAGCGTTATTAAGTATTTTACTGTTAAAGTTTAACTTTAGTGTTAAAATAAGCCAGTCATCCGGGCAGGCCGGTCCCCTATAAAATACGTTATATTTAGTTTTTTATATATTTTTACTTTAGCTTATTATACTCAAATTTAAATACTTTTAAAGTTAGTAAAACTTATTATTTAAATTTATTAAAGTTAATAATAAAACTAAATATTATATTAAATAAATTAAAAAATTATACTTAAATTATAAATACTTTTTATAAAAGTTTAAACTTTAAAAAAGTACTATTATAGTAACTATATAATACTTTATAAAAAAATTTTAAAAAAACGTTTTTTAATATATTTTATAAGAAAGTAAACTACTTAAGTAAGTAAACTACTTTTATTAAGAAATTACTTTTTCTTTAATAACTTTATAAATATTATAATGTAGTTCTGTAGAGACTATTATTTTTAAGCTTATTTAAATTAAGTACTATATAGAGTTTCTACACAGGCTATATAGATCTCTTTATTTTTAAAACTTTATATATTCTGTTTATAGCTTCTATATATAGCTCTGTAAGCTACGTCTTATAATTTATTTTATATTATATACTATTATTATAGTTACTAACCTTATTTGTACTCTACTACCCCCTAATAACAAAAACTTAATATTATTTAATAAAATATTAAAGTTAGCGTTTTTGCTATTTTATATACTTAGAATTAAATTTATATAAACATAGAGTTACATAATACTAAGTTATTAAGCTTAGAAGTTAGTTTACTTTAAAAGAATTTTTAGCTATTTATATCTATAATATTACTTAATAATAAATTATAAAATCTTAAACATAAGCTATTAAAACATAAAAATATAATATATTGAAATTTTAAAGCTATAGTATTAGTAATTCTTAAGATTCTAAAAAGTAGGAGCTAAAACTCGTTTTTACTTAAAGTTCTTAAAAACATACTTATTCTATAACTATAAAAGCTTTATATAAAGTAAATTATATATAAAATAACTTATATTTTAGTTTTTATAATTTATTATTAAGTAATATTATAGATATAAATAGCTAAAAAGTCTTTTAAAGTAAACTAATTTTTAAGCTCAATAACTTAGTATTACATAACTTTATGTTTATACAAATTTAATTCTAAGTGTATATAATAGCAAAAAAGCTAATACTAAATTTTTATTAAATAATATTAAGTTTTTATAAAGTTATTAAAGAAAAAGTAATTCTTAATAAAAGTAGTTTACTTACTTAAGTAGTTTACTTATTTATAGAATACATTATAATTTTTTTTATATTATATATATATTAGCTTTATATTAGTATATACCATTTTTACTTTAAATATTTCTACTTATAACTTTTTTTTACGTAATATTTTAAATTATTACTTAATTATATATATAGTAATTAATTAATCTTTTTTTTTAAGTTTTTAATATTTTTTTATGTAACACTTTAATAATACTTAATATTTATTTAATTTTAGTAGTTTTTTATTTTTTATTTTTATTTTAAAAAAAGTTTATTTTCTATTAATTTATATGTAATTACAATTACTTTTTAATTTTGTAATTGTTTTATTTTTAATTTTTTTTACTTAAAATTTAATTTTTTTAAGTAATTATTTAAGAACTATTTATAGAATACTATTTATTTTTAGTTAATATTTTATTTATATAAATACTTTTTGTATAATTATAAAAATTTAAAATTTATAAATATAATAATAATATATTAAATTATTAGTTATTAATAATTTGTACACTTTATATAGTTATATATTTTATTAATAACAACAAATTTAGTATAATTTTAATAACTTTTGTATTATTTTAGTTTATATTATATATACTTATATTTATATATAGTTTATAATATAATTATAAGTTATTTTTGTGAAATTTAAGTCTAGTACGTTTTTGGTTTTAACAAAACACACTAGAGAATATTCTTGGCTTTAGCTTTTAGTTTATTAGCCGTTTCTAGCTAAATTAGAAACTCTTCTATCAAGGCACCTGAATTTATCCCCATAAAGCTCCCTGCAATCATAATCCCAGTATGCGTGGAGCTAGAGGAAGGGTATTGGAGGTGATATAGATTCTGATCACTAGTGGTTGACGGAGGTGTACTAGCTCTGTAGGAGTCGTTGGATTCGCGGCCATCGGACGTAGGTTTCTCACACTTTGGCTTAGTATAGGCGGACAGTATGGAAGACATAGAATGAGAACTGGCGACCGGTCATTTAAGCGATCCATAAGGCGAGTGGGTCTCATGTAGCATATATCTATCTTTATGTTACCAGTTGTATGCAGGACCGGGTAGTAACTTGAAAGATATAGCTTTTCCAGAGGATACTATTAAGGCATTTGCACCTGCAGTTAAAAGAAGTATTCATCTCCTTGTTCATACCGGTAGGGTCTGAATTTGCGGGCTAAGAAGAATTATTGAATTATAAAGCATTCCTGAAGTTGACTGCGATAGAACTGGAAATACTCAGGTAATTACCCCTTAATAACTTATGCCAACTTGTAAGAGGGACATTCTGAAGATGTAATAAGCCAAGCTTAGCAAATCCAATTTGCTTTTGTATACGGGCGGATTTAATGTAGCAACCAATCACAACTAGGCTGAACAACTGTAACAGCAGTCTGTGAGAAATGGAGCGATTGTTTCACCAATGCGAGTAAAGGTTTCCTATTATGCAAAAATATCATTCCTTTCTATCTTTCTGAATCATAGAGATCAAGAGCGTGTTGGAATCGCTTATGCTTTGGTAGAACATAATCGTCACTGACATAGTAGTTGATTAATTGTGTGCCCTAGAACGACATTAATCAGCTCACCGGAAAGATGTCTGTGTTTTCCTGCCAGGTATTTATTCCGTATTTAGTCCGTTGTTTTTGATTAAAAGCAAAGATCTGGCCATAGGCGATCTGTCTTCCAGTTTTAGTATTATTAATAGGGAACCACCTCTTTCTTATACCGCTCGTTTTGGTTGCATTATCCTGACTGATGAGTGTTATAAATATGTTGTTCTCCGAATCGCTTGATCCAGAAAAGCATGGATGATACAGTTCTGTAATTATGAAGTGTCACCAAGTAACGCCTTGTCTTGTCTCATCACAATCAGGCCCTCTGTCACATTTAGGCCCTCATCACATGAGGCCCTTATCACATCAGGCCTCCAACACATTAGGCCCTCACTGCATCTGCTGATTGTTTTCTCGTACGAATGATCTATCTCGTACGAATGATCTATCTCGATTATGTATATAGATCGAGTCTTCCACTCATTCAATTGATCATGGGTTGCTACATTGATTCCCTGCACTCGGTTACATGAAGGCCCGGTCCAACGAGGCTAAAGAGGCAAGTAGAGTAAAGAAATTGAAGTGAAGTAGGTAAAGTGAAGACAGTGGACCAAGGTGGAAGAGCTAATAACGAATGGGCTAAAGCAGGGAATCTGAAACAAGGAGAATGAAGAAGGGAAGTGAGGTAAGTAAAGGATCGGTCCGAGGAGAACGTCTAGTACTGGGAATATTTTGGAATGGGTTGCGGCGGTATATAAGGCGCTTCAGATGGCTGCGAGTATGTGCGTTCATATTTGAAAGGGTCAAACGGTACAAAAGCCAATGAGACTTTCCCTCACGTCAGCTCATCAGCCTCCGCTCACTTCACTCTACTCTGCCCTAATCCAGCATCACCATCAACGCTGTCGCTCCTAGCAGTCTTGACGATACGTCGACGACCCTTCCGAACAACAGGCAATCATGGCAAACATGAATCAAGGCATAGTCAAGCTGCTGAGAAGATACATTGAAAGCAGAAAAAGTGTAAACGGGATATGAATTAAAATGTTCTGATTCCGTTATTTCCTGACACTTCCTAGAATTTTCATTCCTGGTAACACCTCTACACAGCTATATAGCTTACCATAATAAGAGGAGGTTGTGGAGTTGGTCGACTTTGAATAAGGTTGAAGGTATCAGTGATCTCAGATTGGATGGTTTGATAGCAAATTAGATAGCAAGAACGTCTAACTCCGACTGTACCCAGATCTTAACAGAAAACCCCCCTTCTCTTCTCCCGGAGAGGACGTCCTGGGCTATCTATAGACCATCCCACAGACGCACAAGACCATCCTCTAAACGCGCCAAGGCCATCTCCAAAGATTTATGGACCATCTCACGACGCCCTATGCCATCTCCCAGACAAAACCATCTTCATGCGTTATAAGCAAGCTTTCACACCATCCAACTCTAACGTAAACTATGCAAGCCCATCAGAGACACCCCAAAGCCTCTCCAATCCAACAAAGGAAATCCCCAAAACTTCCAAAATACTAAAAGTCTATATCCGAATCACAATAGAGCTGCTTTCAGTATTAGAGGACAGGAAGGATGATTGGGAACTCAGATTTGAAAGTAGAAATCAAAAGTTGAGATCTCGAATCTTTCTCTCATTATAACTGCGTGAGTAATCGAAGCCGGCAACTCAGTGTCCGACTCTGTCGGGATACTCTAGTGTCTTATACTCCCATTCTGGCGTCATAGTTTCTGAATCCATTTTTCAAGTTATAAATATAACAAGGGGTTGATGGGACTATGTTTCCAATTGATTTTTGGAAGAAAGGAGGGAACCATCTTACTTGGCGTTGAAGTAGGACATATATCCGAACGCAGAGTCTCGAAACATGCGGCACTTTTTGACCAGAGAATGCGCCGGCGAGACTTCGACGATTATATGTTGGCTTGGTACTGCTGTAGCTCATGTATAAATCCTTCTCTTTTGTGAGCTGATATCCAAGAGATATCGAATGCGTTCTACTGGAGCTAGGCAAGCTCTGATCGAGACACGTCTGTATCTATTGCAACCTTCAACAAGCTCTCCTCATGTATCCTCTGACGTATTCTAGATCATCTGAGTTGGTCGTAACTTTGACGCCCGCCCTCAGCAGTTGCAATATCTCTTTTCCTTTAAAGTCTTTAGTGACGATTTAATTACCGATCGGGCAGCAGATAATGTCGATACCACGCTCTTTTCTAGCTGCATAAGCGTCTCGTCTTCTACAATATTGGTCCCGTGATAACTTGTTGAATGTGCTCAAAGCTGTTCGTGTGGCCGATATCGCAATGACAAGTCATAAGGAAGCCCTCCATTTTGCTCTCTTGAAAACATCCGCGAACTTGGATGGCGGGTTGTCTCGCTCGTCAGAGTCGAGACCGACCCCAATGATCTAGTCCTTATATGACAACACATCCATCAAAATGGCCATGGCGAAATCTGGGTTCAAATCACGGAAGACGCACATGATAAGACGGGCACTAATACCTACCTGGTGTTCCACTTTCAAGATGGCTTGACGCAGGCACGTAATCACGGTAGGAAACGGTATCCCGCACGAGGTGTGCCCTTGGAGATCGAAGTTCATCTCTACATGTACGATGTTTTGGGAATGGGCTTTTGTGAGATAGGCCCACGCAAAGTCGAGGAAGTCTGCTGAGGTCAACAGCACAGACATTGCAGGATAGTAAACAGCCAAGAGAGAAATGAAGTTGAGGAAGGCATATGAATCTGCCGACACTGCCAAGAGGATGGTTTCGGGAATGGTGACCTAGTTTCGGGAATGGTGACCTTGTTTCGTATGGCGAGGTCCTAATGAGAGATGGTGGCAGCATGCCTTCCAAGTGAACATGCAGCTCAGCTTTGGGTATGTTCGCGATAGAGTCATCGGGTGAAGCCATGTTGACAGCTTTAGACGGCCGTACGAAAGAGGTTAGATATAAGAGAATGCGGCCTCAGTTCGAAACTCGAGGTTAGAGTTTAGCTGCTACGCGATTCGGGAATAATTGACTTCCGCGAAGGACATATGAATTGATCTCTCAATTAGCACGCGTCAACTTTCTAGACTTGAGCAGATGATTCATGGGTTGGTTGAAGTTAAGACTCCGAGGGTCGATCGGAGAACAGGTGGGATTATTGCGGGTGGCTGGTGCTTCGACGCTAAATGTCGTTGAAATAACGGCCCCCTCACTTAACAACCACTGCTCGCTCTCTCACCCTTCTCACCATCCAAAGACGAAAATTCGGGTCTTCTTGATGACTCCACAACCTTCATAGCTGCGTTAGAATAGGCAAAGGTGCAAATTTCGGGGGTGGCAGCCTCCACGCCACAAACTCCGTCATCTCTCGTGCTCAGCTTCAATTCTCTTGATGCATCTACCCCTGCTATGGAACGGCCCAAGATAACGCTCCCTTGTTCGTTCACCTGCACAATATATGCACGAGATATCGATGCGTTTCCCACTTAGGCCGAATACGATACCTGGGTGCCTCTTTGAGCCTCAAACTCAGGGTTTAGAATTTTCCGTCTGCCTTAGGCCCAACCACGGCTTACCTCCGATTTATTGAATCTGTGCAGTGGTGCTATCTCGACTCACTCTGTCGAATCTGCCACCGTTCCTCTGCCTGCAAGCTCTTCCTCTTGCTCTTTCCCAAATGATATATGCCCATTCGTCTTTCAAGGTCGAAGCAGTGGCAATCCAACCGCCTAGAGGATTCTCATTACACACCGTCAGCCTCTATGTATCTCGGCCCCGTTTAAAATGTTCCATTGTTTATAGCTATCGTTGTCAGCTCAACCTGCGTGTAATTTCTCTACTTTCTGATACTCAAAAGCTTCTTCATCCATTTTAAGTCATCCATTATGACATGGTTAGTCTTAACTCTTACCTGGATATTTCTCGCGTATCAGCAACATGGAGCTGCAGCCGACCCTACTTGGCCTTCCTCTGTTGATGAGCTGGAAGATATCATGTTTCTGAGTACCGGGTACAGGGCGCGTGGGCTCGCAAAGGGTGTAACTCCCTGCTCCTTGGGCCAAGGACCTGGACGCCTTTCTGCCGCTGAATGGATCCGAACTGCCTTCCACGATATGGCTACAGGAAATGTATATACAGGAGAAGGAGGGCTGGATGCATCTATCGTCTTCGAAACAACGAATAGCGAGAATATAGGGCCTGGATTTGGGCCTACTCTGGTCACATGGGCACCTTTCTTCTCAAGCCGAGCATCCATGGCAGACATAATTGCTATAGGTGTCTATACTGCCACCAGGTCCTGCGGTGGTCCCGTCATTCCTGTCAGGGCAGGACGAAAGGATGCTACTAAAGCTGGTAGCATTGGTATTCCTCTTCCGGAAAATGCTATCGGAACATTCAGGAACCAGTTTCTGAGGACCGGCTATAGCGAAGCTGAGATGATCGCGTTCGTTGCATGTGGGCATACCCTCGGTGGTGTACACTCGTCGGCTTTCCCTATGATAGTACCAGCAAATACTGCACCAAACGATTACGCAAAGTTCGACAATACCGATGTCTTCGATAACAAGATCGCTGTTGAATACTTGGGCGGTACATCAAAAGACCCTTTGATAGTTGGGTCTTCGACTGGAAACGGTCGAAATTCAGATGCTAGAGTCTTCGCCGCGGATGGTAACGTTACTATTAAGGCAATGCAAAACCCAGAAACATTCGCCAGCATGTGTACGAAGATGTTCCAGAAGATGATCGAGGTAGTCCCCACTGGAGTCACTCTTACTGACCCAATTAAGCCGTACGATATCAAGCCTTACGACTTGCAACTTACCTTACTAGATGGTGGTTCTGAAATCTCATTCACTGGAGATATTCGTATAAGAACGACTCAACGCTCTGTAGCCTTGGTTCAGCTCGTGTACAAGGACAGAAACGGAGCCTCTGTATCAACTCCCATTAGCACTGCTCATAAAGGAGATGCCTCTGGATTTGATGATACCTTCACAGTGAGCATTTCATCCCTAAAATTGTAATTGTAGACGCACTGCTGACAAGATAAAGTTCTATGGGTTTTCTACACAGTTTCCAGCGGACACGTCCATTTCGTCTTTCAATGTGGTCATTACTCTGCCTGGAGGGGCCACTGAAGCACACGATAACAATGGAGCAGGTTATACGGTTGATGATCGCATCATGTATCAATTCCCCCAGAGTTGTTTGGACTCTTCGGGAAAGCTAACTGCTGTTGCTGCTGTGAGTAATTCTCTCGCATTTTACGTCCCTAATATAAAAAATGGAATGGAATAAAAGTTGCTTACTGGCTACGTAGGTTCGCAACGGCTTATCTTCGCCAAATTTACAGGTCGTTGTCAAAAACCCACGGCCCAGCCCTGTCGTGGTTCCATCATTGTCAGCAGCGTCCGTCTCAATGGCAATTCAGTCTGCCATTGGCTCCTACCAGCTCTATTCCGCAACTTATTCCTTCATAGATTCTCAGGCTCAATCTGCTCTGTTTGGTGTCTCAGCCGACAGTGCTTCTGATAACAACAAGAACACGAATTCTTTGCCATCGACATGTGTCACACTAAATCCTACAGCACCTAGCTCCACACAATCTTCCTCTGCTTTTGCGTACCAAGGTTGCTATTCCGACAATGGGCCAAATCGTGCACTCCCAGCGGCCACCACTGCAAACGATGCCATGACTACTGAGGAATGCGCAGCTTTCTGCTCCAAATTCCAGTATTTTGGTTTGGAATATAGCAGAGAATGTTATTGCGGGAATGCTTTAGATGCCTCCAGTGAGATAATGGGTGCCACCGACTGTAACCTGGGTTGCTTAGGAAATTCGACCCAACTGTGCGGAGGAGCGAGTCGGTTGAGTCTCTACAAGAACCTCAAATATGTTCCGATGGTCAACCCGAAAATCGATGGATACAACTATCTTGGCTGCTACAGCGAAGGAACTGCAGGCCGGGCTTTGGCAGACAGCACTACTGCCAGTGATTCTATGACGGTTAAGAGCTGCGCCGCCTTCTGCAATGGTGCACCATATTTTGGGGTTGAATATGGAAGGGAATGCTACTGCGGCGCGATTCTAGGAGTTGGAAGTGTCATTAAGCCAGCCTCGCAATGCTCTATAGCATGCGCAGGAAACAGCACCGAGTATTGTGGTGCGGCGAATTTTCTCAATCTCTACCAGATGGTATCAGGCAGCAGCTCTTCATCTACGCCAACACCCACATTGACCTCCTCAACCCTAGCTTCACCAACGCCCATGCCCACACTCCCAGCACCATTCCTGGCAGGCTATGCCTACCAAGGCTGCTTCACCGACACCGTCGGTCTACGAACCCTAGGCGCAAAAGCCTATGGCACAGAAAGCAACTCCTATGTCTCCTGTGCCACCTTCTGCGACGGATATGCCTTTTTCGGCGTCGAATACGGGCGTGAATGCTTCTGTGGCAACAACATCTCTAACAACCCGCTCTTAGCCTCGGAGTCCGACTGCAATTTCCAATGTACGGGAAACAGCAGTCAGGTTTGCGGCGCTGGTAATCGCCTCAACGTCTTCCAATCGAACACTGCCACACCTCCAAGTAATCCTTCAATCTCAGGTTACAATTTCACAGGCTGCTACACCGATTCCGTGGCCCAGAGGACGCTGAATGAGAGGGTTCTTTTTGATGACCAGATGACAATTGCCAAATGCGCGACTTTTTGCGGTGGGACGAAGTACTTTGGTACCGAGCACGGCGGAGAATGCTACTGTGGGAACAACTTTGCGCATCAGTCAACTGCCGTGCCGGAAAGCGATTGCTCTTTTTTGTGTCCAGGGAATCATGGACAGTATTGTGGAGCGGAAAATAGGCTGAGTCTTTGGACGAAGTCATAGTAGATGTGTGTTAGGTTTGACCTGAATCGGCATTCTATATTATTCATTTGAGATGGAACGCATATCAGGACGTGGCGTTTGGCGCTTCTCCGCAGGTTTTAGAATGCATACTAGATATACTGGCATCGGGATCGTATATGCCATAGACTAATATACTCGATTTCGATATTTAGCCTTGTACGAGGCAATGATGTTTCTGGTCATTAAGCGCTTCATCTTTTTACAGCCTTCTTTTAACATTTCTTCTTATATTCATCCCGATATGCAACTCTTTCTAAGATCCTTCCTGTAAAATACAATTTCCTCCCAGCCCTTTCTCGCACTGTCTCTTTCTCCTCACATTCCCTTGACCTTCCATTTCACGCCAAGCCTTCCTTCTCGAAAGACTTAATCCATCTCCTCTTACATCTTCTCTCTCCCAATCGCATTTCTTATGATATAATATGAATCAGCATTATGCAGTCCGTACATCCAAAACCACTTTCCAACTGCCACCCACAACTCACCAACGAAGACACAGCATGCCGTTTCAGCCAAAGCAACCCACAAATGCATGTGCACATCCGTACGAACTATAGTCTATAGTTATTATTACACGAGGAAACGGATATGTTGCGGGATGTCATTGGCTAAACCTCACGATGGGTTCCTTGGGATCAGCGTGTTAATCGATCATCCAGCTACCAATTAGTGGTAGATCGGAGGGCATACCCACGCTGTCACTCCATCGTTATCCTTATGCCATTTCCCATTTCATCCAAATACTTCGCGGCGCTTCAACTTCTTAAAAAAAATACCTTGTTACTGTTTCCCTGGCTTATCCGATACCTCACATATCGCTGAACTCTAATAGCTATCTACCATATCTCTGGAAAGAAGAATTTCTACCTAGCATCAGAATTCCTAATAGACACACCTTAAAACGATCCCTATATACTCCTTCTATAAACTGTCACAAACTTAACCCAAGCCAAAATGGACGGTCCCCTTAGAACCTCTCCATACGACACCAACGACGCCACGAACACCAAGGCAAAGAGTAGAGCCATATCAGCACGCTACAAGCGCACTTCATCGCCGCAACGACCGAATCCACCGGCACGCTACTCGTCCTGTTCTTCGCGTTTGCCGGCCAACTCATGACAACTCATTAAGCCGGCGAAGCCGCAATAAGCAATGGAAGAGGAGCAGTCAGACCAATATTTTCATCGCGCTGGTGTATGGGCTTAGTTTGTTGGTAAATATGTGGGCTTTTTTAAGGATTAGTGGGGGGTTGTTTAATCCTGCTGTGAGTATATCCAACACAAGCGAGGAGAGAGGGAGATGTTCTGATGATCAATACGTAACGCTGGGACTATGCATTAGCGGTACTCTTCCCTGGAATCTAGTCGGGTTCCTTTTCCCGCCGCAGATACTGGCTGGGATGTCGGCTGCTGGTCTGGTCAGCTGTATGTTTCCCGGGGATATTGCCGATGCTAATACGACCCTGTCACCTGGGACGAGTATCACGCAGAGAGTGTTTTTTCGAGGCATTTATAACGGCGGAACTCATCTTCGTGGTCCTAATGTTTGCAGTTAAGAAGAGTAAGTATACGTTTATTTCGCTGGTGGGGATGGGGATGAGTCTTTTTGGGGCGATGATCGGTGGTATGATATCCCCTTCCCCTCCAGTCGCGACTCCACAAGAACCTCTTGTCCCTGCGAATTGCAATGGAATTCTAATTGGTAACAGGAGTATATTACACCGGCAGCTCCCTGAACTCAACATGCAGCTTTCGGTTCCGGAGTCGCAAGCACGAGTTTCCCGGGTTACCGACCGTGTCTTGGGCGGCTGTTGCAGCGGGATATTATCGCTTTGTGAAGTACTTCTACTATGAGGAGGCGAACCAGGGGCAGGATTCTGCGAATAATGGTTACAGGCATGATTGAGAGGGATGGAGAGAGTGAAGGGCGCATCTCAAGTATACGAGAAAGGTAAATTGTTCCAGTAGGGTCTGAATGTATAATACAGGAGTTTGAGTTTGGGGCAATGTTTGTTGTAGAATATGGAAATTCGAAAGTGGAATTCTTGATATAGAGGTGAGAAAGACGGGTTGCCTAGGGAATTATAAACAAAGGAAGACAGTGGGTACATTTAGTATTTGGACTTCAAAGGTATAAGACAGATATATTTGCACTCGCAATGTTGTACAAATGAATATACAGTGCCTTTACTACATTTACAAAGTAATCTCACCCTTCCACGTCCCCTCCGTAAGACCCAATGTCTCAATGCAGTGCTGCCACCTCGGTCCACCACGCTCCTTCTTCCTCAGGTATTGCAGAAGCTTCTGCCGTCTATGCACGAGCAGTCTCAAGTTCCTCTTGTTCGCCTTATCGCCCTTGCCTCGCTGCGCTAAGAAATCAGCCAATGTCTTGATCTTAGCGGTCAAAATGGCAATCTGCACTTCGGAACTTCCTGTATCTGGCCCAATTCTCTTCTTCGTAGCCTCGATGTTCGTGTCAGGCCTAATCGGTGCGGGTTCTGTGGAGTTCACGGTTTTGAGGCCAGGAGCTTTGGGAGGGAAAATCTTGTCCGTGTTGTGGCGGCCAAGGGTGTTGATGCAGCGGGTGATGTTGACGCGCATGCGGTCCTTTGACGAGCCGTTTTCCAAGGCAGTGATGCGCTGGATAGCAAGGGATGCTCGCTTATGGTCTCTCTCGCGCTTCTTCTCCGGATCTTCAATCTCGAGTACAGAATCCAGCTCGGCATCGCCCACCGGAACGCTCCTGTAGTGTATACTTTGATAGCTCCCCCTTGTATAATCCGCTGCCTTCGGAACTTCCTTTTCTTGTCTCGGCACCGCGATCGTTTCTGATATGCTCAAACTTTTCTGGACGTCTTTTGGCCTAAGTGCATAATTTAGATGATATTCATCTTTCGGCACTTTGGCATCTTCCGCGTATTGGAGTGGGAAGCCGGTTTCGAAGGACTCAACGAATGGAGTCGAGATGCCGCGGACAGGGTCTCCTAAATTTTCGGATCGCTCCTTCTGTAACTCAGCTTGCCGGGAGAGATTGGCAGCTTTCTTGCGATTGCGTAGAGCGATGATGTAGGGGTCGTTTGTTCTGCGCTTTTTGTCGGAGGAAACCTTGGGGGTAGAGGAGAAGGGCCGTAAGGGGAGGGTGAATTGCGATGGAGCAGAGGCTGCAAATGACATTAGTTGGACACGACGTGTAAATTGTTGATGAGCATACGTTTCGGTGCCCGAAGGCAAGTCGAGATGGGTAGTCGGGGTGGCATTGGAATCACTGAATAGAAGCAAATGCAGCCCTCAGTCTAGATGGATGGAATCAGAGCCAAAACTTAGTTTTTCCGAAGCTTCGGAGCTAGTCTTCTTCAAGCCAGTTAATCCGAAAAATTCGCGAATGCCTCCCACGACAAAATTATTCCCCTCACCTTCGACTTTTCGACATCACGACTTCTCTACAACAACCCTTTGCAGCCATCCTACCACGCCAATCCTTCAAGATGGCCCCAAGCAACCTTCCCGCCTGTTTTAACCCCACGTCCTCGGACATCGAGATGCTCCTCGCCGCCCAGGCGCACTTGGGAAGCAAGAACCTCCAGGTGCATATGGAGCCATATCTGTGGAAGACGAGGCCTGACGGCATCAATGTCATCAACATTGGCAAGACCTGGGAGAAGATTATTCTCGCTGCCCGTATTATTGTCGCCATTGACAACCCAGCTGACAGTATGACTCACTTTTCAATTTCCCATTTTCGCGACAATTTTCCAAAGCTGCGCGACTTGCCTTGAGAGGAGTTACACTGATTTAACTATACAGTCTGTGTCATCTCTGCCCGCCCCTATGGCCAACGTGCTGTTCTCAAGTTCGCCGCGCACACCGGTGCCGTCGCTATCGCTGGTCGCTTCACCCCTGGTAACTTCACCAACTACATCACCCGCTCGTTCAAGGAGCCGCGCTTGATCATCGTAACGGACCCACGCACCGACGCCCAAGCTATCAAGGAGGCTTCTTATGTCAACATTCCCGTCATTGTGAGTAGCCCCATTTACCGTACCAGGGACCTTAAATACAGATCGAGTGGTAGTTTGGTTATATCAAAATACTGGTGGATGGAATGTTAACGGATGCTTAATAGGCTCTCTGCGACACCGACTCCCCAACTGAATACGTCGACGTAGCCATCCCAACCAATAACAAAGGCCGCCACGCCATCGGTCTCATCTGGTGGATGCTCGCCCGCGAGGTCCTCCGTCTCCGCGGCACTCTCGCCTCCCGCGAAACCGAATGGGATGTCATGACCGACTTGTACTTCTACCGCGATCCCGAAGCTGAGGAGAACAAGGACTCCGCTGGTGTGGAGGAGGCCAAGGTTCCCGGTGCTGACGAGGTCGGCGCTACTGCGGTCGACTCTGGCTTCGCGAATGAGTGGGAGGTTTCCGGTGCCACGGCTGGTGCGTTCGCGGCTGCCAGCGGCACTGCAGGTGCGGGTGCAAGCTGGGATGCTGATGGTGGAGACTGGGCTGCTAGCACGACAGCTGGACAGACTACTGGCGATGGCTGGGGCGCTGAAACACAGGAGGCCAATGTTCAATGGTAGATATGCTCTCGACTTCTCCACCTTCTATCCAACCCACTTCACTTCCCTTCTGTCATGTCACCCATCAACCCTTAACATATCGGAGGGAGCATGGATCGGAAAGATATGTTCTCGAATTCAGATATGCGGAAAATATATTCACAGTTGATTGGAGAGGGCCTGTTGAGGAAACACATCGTTTGGCACTCATGAGGGAAAGATACTCGGATGACTTTTTTGTTCAGATGAGGGAAAGCCCTGTGCTGACGACTGGGTGGACTTAAGCGTCGCCCATTTCTTCAATGGATCTATCTTCTCATATCTTTGTTGTTCCTCTAGTAAAGTGAAGTGAAGTGGACTGATATGATATGAACTTGTGGATCGAAGATGATGAAATGGGCTTTCATTTATCTGTGCATGGAGAACAACCCGTATCCAATGCCACTCATCTCACTCTTAGAATTAGGTGTGGGATGTGTGGCACGTTGGCTTGGTGCAAGCCAGTTATATTTACATAGCATTTGCTTTGAACGAGCTTATTTGTATCCAAAACTATTCCTTCTTTATGAGCAAGCCTTAATTCACCGGAAAGCTCTGCCATGAAGTTCGGTAAACTTATGGACATGAAGCATTGCCAAACGTATCTCTATCGTAGTTTGTTTTCATGGTTTAGGCTCACCGGAACATGAATTACATAAACTGTTAACACTCCTCGATGATTTGACAGTTCATGTGAATTTAAGGAGTTCTATCAAAGTTAGAAGCTGTTTTTAGAACTCAGGAGAAGGAAGAATATGAGAATACCTTGGACTACTCTTCAAGTCTGACGCACATGTTAGTCTGTTCTCACTAGTCACTCTTTCCCCATTCACCTCTTCACTCGAAGCCCAGCCAACATATACCAGCTCATCCTAAGGCGTTTGTAATAATCTAGCTCGTAATAAGTAATACCTAATACTAAACTATATAATACTATAATACAAAATATTTATATACAAAAATTATTAAATTATAATTTCAAATATAATCTATAAATATTTATAACTGTTTATAATAAAACATTATAATAATAAATTAATTTAAATAAATATATTAATTTTTAAATAATATTTATATTTTATATATAATATTTTTATAAGTAAATACTTTACTTAAATACTTTAGCTTAAAAATTACCAAAAATTTAAGAATTTAAACTTAAATATTTTAATAACAATATTCTAAAAATTTATAAGAATTTAATATATTATATTTTATAACTAAATTTATATAATATTAGAATTATAAACTATATAATTAGTAGTATTTTATTTTTACTTTTAATATTTTAAAACTAGCAATTTTATAGCTTTAAAACTTTAATAATTTACGTTTTATATTTTAAATTACTTATATTTAAGTTTTTATAAAATATTATTGCTAAGTGTAGTAAAGCTTCTTTTATTTAAATAAAAGAGTTTTTTAATTAAAACTTTATTAAAATAGTACTAAGGTTTCTTGTGTTCTTATTAGTTAGAAAAAATAAATATTATATAATTAGGTTCTAGTTACTCTATACTAGAAAAATACTAAAGTTACTAAAAATTCTTATATAATTAATACTTTAATAAGTTAATTAATATCTTTTTTACATAACTTCTCTCTTACTTCTTATATTTATTAGTATATTTATTATGTGTTACTAATAGATTTGTTTTTTTCCTTATAACTAGTATAGTAACTTTAAAGATACTATTACTAATAAAATAAACTATAGTACTTAAAAAGCTAAGTACTTATATTATATTAAGTTAATATTTAGCTTTATTAAGGCCTTTACTAATTTATTTATTAACTTATATCTAGACTTATATTAAGCTGCCTTTAAAGCTTTATATTAAATTTAAATTATACTTTTTATAAAAAAAAGAAGGGTCTAAAGAGATTATTTCCTTAATATATATTAAATTTAATTTAAATTACGCTCTCTATAGAGGAAAAAAAGGTTTAGGAAAGTCTCTTCCTTAATAGCTAAATCTAATTTAATATAAAAGTTAAATCTAATTTAATATAAAAGCTAAATCTAATTTAATTATGAAAACTAAATCTAATTTAATTATAGAAACTAAATCTAATTTAATTGTAGAAGCTAAATCTAATTTAATTATAGAAACTAAATTTAATTTAATTATAGAAGCTAAATCTAATTTAATTATAGAAACTAAATTTAATTTAATTATAGAAGCTAAATTTAATTTAATGTAGAAACTAAATCTAATTTAATTATAAAAGCTAAATCTAATTTAATTATAGAAACTAAATCTAATTTAATATAAAAGTTAAATCTAATTTAATTATAAAAGCTAAATTTAATTTAATTATAGAAACTAAATTTAATTTAATGTAGAAGCTAATTCTAATTTAATTATAAAAGCTAGTTTAGATTTAAAGTAGGAGCTAATTTAGATTTAATAATTACTTTTTTAATATAACTTCTATTATACTATTTCTCTTTTTATATTATTTTTTTTTATATATTACTTCTCTTTTCATACTGTTTTTCTCTTTATATTATTTCTTTTTTTATGTTATTTTTCTTCTTATACTATTTCTTTTATACTATTTTTTTATACTGTTTTTTAAACTACTTTTTTATAACTACTCTTTTATATAGCTTTTTTTATATTAATTATTACTAAGTATAGTAAAGTCCTCTAATATTTATATTAGCTTTAGTATTTTATTTTCTATCTTAATATTTTAATAACTACTTAATAATAAATTCTAAAAATTAAAATTTAAGATTTTATATACATTATAGCTTTTATGAAAATTATATAAAAATTAGTTTAATAGGCTTTAAAATATAGTAATTTGAAAACTAAAATAAAGCTAAATTACTATATTTTAAAAGTTATTAAACTAATTTTTATACAATTTTCTTAATAGTTGTAAGATATATAAAATTTAATTTTTAATTTTTTAGTAAACCTTAAAACACATAATTTACTTATATATACAACTTATTTATAGAATATGTTAATAGTGTAAAGTTATTAATAATAAAGTAATTATAATTTTTTATAAATTATAGTTATAAGCTAATTATTATAAAAGTATTACATATAGAAAGTTAAGAACTTAAAAAAAGTATTAATTAATTACTACATATAATATTAAGTACTAGTTTAAAACGTTATATATAAAAGAAAAAAAATAAGTTATAAGTAAAAATATTTAAAAGCAAAGTTTATATACTAGTATATAACTAATATATAAATATATATATATAAAAAGCTTATAAAAAAACCTTTTTTTAAAAAACTTTTATAAGTTATTACAAATAGTTACTATAATACTAATTATTTATTAAAATTTATAAAGTAAACTAAATTATATTTATATAAAAGTTAAAAAAAAAATTTAAAAAGTTACTTGAAAAACTCATAAATTAAAAAGTATACTAATAAGCTAAAAGTTAAAAAACTAAAAAAAATTATAAAAATTAAAAGTACTTATTAATTATAAACTAATACTACTAAATACATTATTAATAAAGTAATTTTACTTAAAACTTAAAAAAATAAATAAGTTAAAAAAAATAAATAAGTTAAAAAAAATAAATAAGTTAAAAAAATAAATAAGTTAAAAAAATAAATAAGTTAAAAAAATAAATAAGTTATAAAGTTAAATTATATTTTAAAATTATAGAAATTAAAATATTAAAAAAAAAATTAATGTATTACTTTTAATAAATTTTATTTTAAAAATAAATAATATAAGCTATTAGTAAAAAGTAAAGAAAAAATTTAAATAAATACTAGTTATATAAACTAAATTTTACTTAAATTAGTTATAAATATAAAAAAATATAAGTTTAAATATTAACAAAAAAAATTAGTATTATAAAATTTATTTAAAATTTATATTATTATTTAAAAGTATAATAAAATTAATTTATATTTACTACTAAATTATATAAATTAAAGTTCTAATAAATATATTTATAATAGCAACTAAAAAAAATTTACTAAATAATAATTTTTTTAAATTTAAATATAAAGCTAGTATTTTATAATTTTAGTTAAATAAAAACTTAATTAAATAATAATAGTATTTACTTAATAACTTAGTTTTAAGTATTATTAAAGTAATTTAAAAAAATATATATAATATATTTTACAAGTGAGTAAGTTATATAAGTAAGTAAATTACTTTAAAACTTATTAAAAAATTAAGAATTTACACTTAAATATTTTAATAAGTAATTAATAGTACTTTAAAATAAAAGTTATTAAATTTTTAAAAGCTTGTAATTAGTAGTATTAAAATAGTAATATTTTAATTTTTAAATTTACTTTTTTTCAAATATTTTAAAAAACATTTAACTACTAGCTTTTAAAAATTTAATAGCTTTTATTTTAAAATACTATTAATTACTTATTAAATTTATAGAATTTATTATTAAGTAGTTATTAAAATACTTAAGTAAAAAATTTTAATTTTTTCGTAAGTTTTTATTATAAAACGAGCTATAGCTTTTATGTACTTAAAGTTTTTATATAATAGTATATTACATAGCCTTTATTATTATACTATAAAAGATAATATATAGGTTTTTTTTAACGTAGTAAGTATAGATATATACTAAGTTAAATACTTTAGTAATAACATAAAATTATATAGTAACTTACTTTTACAATTATTCTAATAATATAAAATGTAATAAAAATAGTTTAACTAATTTATTATATAACAATTTTAGAGAGTTGCTTTTAGAATAAGAAAATAAGTATAAAAAAAGAAACTATCTAAAAGTTAAAGAAAATGCTCTTTATATAGTAAATTCTTTACTTATAATTTACTATATAATAAGTTCTAATAAGTGTACTAAGTTTTTATCACTATTTATTATACTTATTTATTATATAACTATATACGTAAAATATTACGTATTTTTTTTACTATTAGTTTTATTAATTACTTTAATAATATTAGCTAGAAGCTTTATTTTTTACTTAGCCTTTTAAAGTATTTATTTTGCTTTTTATTTAGTGTTAAGTTTCTATTACAGTTTAAATTAAGAATTTCTAAAGTTAAATTAGTAAAAAATTTGCTAAAGAACTCTTTTCTATAGCTTTTATATACCTAAAGTTATTATATATAGTAAATATATATAGCTTTTATTACTATACTATAAAGATAATATATAGGTTTTTTTAACATAGTAAGTATAGGTATAACTTGTGTTAAAGTTTTAGTAATAATATAAAGTTATATAATAACTTACTTACATAATTATTCTAATAATATAAAGATATAATAAGTAATAGTCTAATTAATTTATTATATAACAATTTTAGAGAGTTGCTCTAAAAATGAAAGATAAATATAAAAAAAAAAACTATCTAAAAACTAAAGAGAATGCTCTTTATATAGTAAATTCTCTATTTATAATTTACTTACTACTTAGTTCTGTTATAGCTATTTAGTTTCTATTAGTTCTAATTACCTATATTATATTTATAACCTTATATATAAAACGTTACGTGTTTTTTTTTACTATTAGTTTTATTAACTATCTTAATAATATTAGCTAGAAGCCTTATCTTTTGCCTAGTTTTTTAAAGTATCTACTTTATTTTTTGCCTAGCGTTAAGTTCTTATATATGTTTTTTTTACTAATAGCTAGTAATTCTCTCTTAATTAGTTTACTATCTTCTATTTATAATTATTACCTATAATAAACCTTTACTTATTACTAACTATAATACTTACTTTCTTTTTAGATTTTTAACTTAAAAGTTCTTTTTATTCTAAGCTTTAAGTATAAGAAAAGCTTGTTCTCTTAAAAATATTATAAATATTTCTAAGACTTTTTTTTCTCTTCACTTCTAATAATACCTAAGGTTAAGTTTTCAACTATTTGTAATTATTATTTTATGAAATTAATTTAGAATTATAACTATTTTATGCTAACTGTATATAGTTTATGTAAAAAAAAGAATCTTTATTACCTTATAAATTTCTTATTTAGCTATTATTCTAAATACATTAAGTATTTTCAGAAATATAATCTAGTAGTTTCTGTTTAAAAGTTTAATAAATTTTTTATTAAAAAATATTAGCTTTAAGAGCAGCTAAAGCTTATTTAAGACTTTAAGCTAAAAGTTTAATTTTATTAGTAATAACTATATAAGTAGCTTACTTTAGTTAATAATTATAAATATAAATTATTTACCTATAAGCTTACTTTAATTAAGAAGATAAAAAATCTAGAAAAGAAAAAAAAAGATAAAAAATTTCTAAATTATTATAATTTATAATGTCCTTGTTTACTACTTTTGTTAATTTTTTTTTTAATATTTCTTTTAACTAAAAGGCCACGTAGGCTTTTCTCTAGAATTTAGTATTACTAAATTCTTTAAATAGTACTAGTTAATTATCCTAGAATATTACTTTAAATTCTTAATAAATTTCTAGGTCTTTTTCTCTAGTTTATAGTTTCTTTACTTAACTAAGTATTTTTACTAATGTTTGAATTATTATAGTCTTTAAATTTTCTTAACTTTATACTCTAGCTAGTATAACTTTATATTTATGTCTATTATTATTAGTATGTTTAATAGTATTAGCTTAAATAATAATATATAAACTACTAAGTAAATTTTTATATTCTATAATAGTCTTAGTTTATAGTTAACTAGTTTAATAACTTCACTAATTTTAAATAGTCTAATTTAAACGTGATTTAGTTTTTTATTTAGTTATTTAATTTTTAAATTTTATATAGTAGGAAAATCTTGTTTTTTTTCTTAAAAATTAGTTTTTTAGCTCTTAACTTATTAACACTCTTTATAGTTCGTAAATTTTTTAAAGTAATAATTTTATTTAAATTATTATATAAGTCTTATAACTGTCTAGTTTTATTTTAAGCTTAAAATAATTTACTTTTTAATTTATATAGTTTTCTATAAGCTAATAGCTTATACCTGTAATTAATATAAAATAGTAATATATTAGTTATAAATAATCTTACACTATTATAAGTAAACTATACTAAAGGTAATAACTTAATTTAATTCTCTTAAAAGTAATTAATATATATTCTTAAATATTATTTTAGAGTCTAATTTATGTGCTTTGTTTACTTATTTATTTAAAAATAAAAGCTTATTAAAAGCTTATTAAAAGCTTATTTTTTAACTCTAATCTAGCTAATAAGATTTTTTAAAAGTACAATATAAATAATTTATCTTAATTAATAATAAACTTCTTAAGTAATTTATGTCTTAAAACTATTATTTTTAAAATTTTATATACTAGTTCTTCTACTAATAAATCTGTGACTGTTAAATTAAAATATATATACTTAGTTAGTCTGTTTATAATAACTAGTATAGTATTATATTTTCTATCTATTCCTAGTTTCTTAGATAATAGTAATTTTATAATAAAGTTTATTAAAACTAACTTTTATAACTATTTTAGTACTTCTAATAATTATAAAAGTTCATAAAACTTATATTATACTAGTTTATTTTTTTTATATTTTAGATAAGTTTTAATTACTTTCTTTACTTTTTATTTTAATTTTTTAATGTAGAAATTTCTAGAAATTTACTTTATAGTTTTTTCTACTCTTTAATATTTGTATATAATAGCTTTATAATTTTCTATAATTAATTTTTTATATAGTTTTTTTTAGTACATAAATGAGTTTATTTACGTATGTAAGTTTTAATTCTAGGTTCTTAAAATTTTATTACTTAAAATTCTAAATTCTTATTATCTAGTAATTTTTAACTCTTGTAACTATTATAATCTTTAGTTAATTATAACTTATAAATCTATCTAATTCTATTAATAATACTGTGTTTAATATTAGTTTGCGTTATTTTATATAGTTTAGTTACTAATTAAGTACATTTATTACTCTATTTTTTAATCCTTTTTAGTAGAATATTTTAAAATTATAAATAGCTAATATTTTTAATTAGTATATTTATTTTTAGTTTAACTTCTTTATAATAGTAAAGCTTATTAAGTTCTTATAGTTTAAAAAGACTTTTACTTAATACTTAGCTTTTTTAAAGTAAATTTACTATTTTTTAAATACTATTACTACTACTAATAGCTTTTTATTATAAATATTATAGTTTAACTTAGCTTTTATAAGTTTCTTTAATAAGTAATCTATAAAATAAAAACGTTTATTACTATATTATTAACTATAGATTACTTCTATTACATAGTTAGATGTATTTGTTTCTAGTATAATAAGTAATTTTAGGTTAAATATTTTTAATATTAGTATCTATATAAACTTATTCTTAAGTTTTTTAAATACTTACTATTATTTTTGCTCTTAACTAAATTTATTATCTTTTTTAGTTAACTCTATTAAAGATATTATAATTCTTAAATACTCTTTTATAAACTTTCTATAAAAATTTATAAATTCTAGAAAGAACTATATCTCTTTTACTATTATTAGTATTAGCTAGTTATGTATTTCTATTAACTTCTTTAAATCTACTAAAATACCTTTTTTTAAAATGATAAATTCTAAAAACTCTGTTTTTATAACCTAAAATTTATATATATATTTTTTTAGCTAAATAAGAAGATTATATTATTAAAGCTTTTTTAAAACTTTTTTTATAATATATTTCATAGGGGACCGGCTTGCCTAGGTGACTAGCTTATTTTAACACTAAAATTCTTTTTACTACCTTTAATACTATAATATATTAACTTAATAATGTTATATAATTTTAAATGGTGTTAAATCTATTTATGGCTACTCAAGCAAAATAAAAAGACCTTTTATTAAGTATATAATAGCTTATATTACTTTATTAAGTTCTTTAAATAACTTTATATTACTCTCTTATTAGGACACTTATAAAGTATAATATTAAGCCTAAATTAATATAGCTTACCCTATATGAAAAGGACGTGCTTATTAAATATATACTTAACCTTAATACATAAAAATTTCTAGCTATAAAGCTTTAGATATATGTAATAGCTAATAATCTATTAAACATATAAAATAAAAAGAATATTAGTAAAAACTAAGTAGATTTATTTATAAAGTATAGAAATAAAATAAAAATAGTTCTTACGTATACGTATAATTAATAGTAAGTTTTAAATAAAAATCTAGTACCTATTAATATATAGTTTAAGCTAGTTTAAAAGATAAAGGAAAAGTATAAAATCTAGAATAAAAATATCTATAACTTTAATAAGACTGGCTTTATAATAAGGGTAATAGTAGCTAAAATAATTATAACTAGTATTAATAAATATTAAAAAAAACGTAAGCTTATTTAACTAGGTAATTATATATAGATTATAGTTATAAAAATAATTAATATAATAAAGTAAATACTCCTACTATTTATTATTTTTATAAATAAATATTATATTAATATCTAGTTTAGAGGGTAAGGCCTGTTTTATAGCTAGAAAATTAGTCTTAACAAAAATAGCTAAATAAATAATAAACTTAAAGTTATATAATTAAAGTACTTTAATAAGTATATAAAAAAGTATATTATAGGAGTATACTAATTACTAATTATTAATAGTTATAAAAGCCACAACTTACTAGAGTTCTAAGAGATTTATAAAGAATAAAAAATTATTACTTTTTATATATTCTTATATTTATTATATCTAGTATAGTTACTTAATATAAACTATTTTGCGCTTTTAAAGAAGGCGTATAGTATATAGATTAGTAAGCTTTTATACTAATATATTTAATATATTATTAAAGAATAGTTCCTTTTAGTTTTTATAACAGCTTATAAAAAGGCCTTTTTAAAAAATAATATTCTAAAAAGCTTTTAAAATACTAGTTTAGTCTTATTTAATTTAAATACTATTTTATTTTAGATTAATATACGCCTTTATTTGTCTACACTAGAGCTATTATAAGAGACTTTATAGGAATTATAAATACTATATAATACACATAAAATTAGTTCTTAATTTATATTAATTTATAAGTAGATTTAACGGCACTAAGATTTCTTATTTATTTCTATAATTTAATTAATTAATTAGCTGTAAAAGAGTATTAAGAAGATAGTATATAAAATAATACTAATATATAACAAGCTTATAGCTCTTTATATAGTAAATAAAAAGTTAACAAAACATAAAAGTTATAAAAGAAAGTATATATAGACTAGAGAGATAATTACTATAAGTAAAATAAAAAATATAATAACTTCTATTAATAGTAGTAGTATAGAAAAGACTAAGGAGTTTTTTATATAAAATATTATAAAAAATAGTCTACTAGTAAAAAGGCGTTACAGTCTTTATAATAAGCTAAAATATAATAAAAAAACTTATAAAAAGTATATATTAGAATTAAAGTAATTCTATTAAATTTAGGATTAAGTAAATTTATTATAGCGTTATTAAGTATTTTACTATTAAAGTTTAACTTTAGTGTTAAAATAGGCTAGTTATTCAGGCAGGCTAGTTCTCTATAAAATATATTATATACTTTATACTTTTTAAGTATTTTACTTATATACACTAGCATGTTATCTAAGTACGTTATTATAAATACATTTAAGTATTTATAAAGTATATAATTAATAACTACCTAAAAAGTTACCAGCGCGTTTGTTAATTTAAATAGTATAATATAATACTTAAAAAGTTTATATTTATATTCTATAAGTGAGCTGCACACCCAAGCGAGCTGCGCATCTTAAAATTCACTAAAATCTCGAAATTTTCCACCTTAATATCTCAACAACCACTTAATGATAAATTCTAAAAATTGAAATTTGAGCTTTCATATACACATTACAGCTTTCATGAGAGTTGCATAAACATTGGTTGAGTAGTTTCTGAGATATAGCGATTTAGGAGCTAAAATGAAGCCAAATCGCTATATCTTAGAAACTACTCAACCAATGTTTATGCAACTCTCATGAAAGCTGTAATGTGTATATGAAAGCTCAAATTTCAATTTTTAGAATTTATCATTAAGTGGTTGTTGAGATATTAAGGTGGAAAATTTCGAGATTTTAGTGAATTTCAAGATGCGCAGCTCGCTTGGGTGTGCAGCTTACTTATAGAATATAATATCTTATTTTAAATACAGTTAACTATTTAAATCTCTTTTTAATTTAAATTCTATAGTATTTCTTGTAGATATTAAATAAGCTAAACTATTAAACTTTCTAAAGTCTATTTATTAGCTTTTAAATTAATAGTAATAAGTATTAATTTTTTATTATAACTTAATTTAGTTATCTGAAATCTATATATAATTATAGTTTCTTATTTTTTTTAAGTATAAATAATATTAGTAAAGCTATTAAACTCTTACTTAATTATATATATATATATATATTTAAGATTTTTCTTAATATACTGTTTTAATTCTTTTTACTATACTCTTAATAGAGGATATATTAGTCCTAGTTTAAGCTTTTTTTTATTCTTAACTAGTATTTTATAGTCTTAAAATTAATGCTTTAAACGTATATTTTTCTTTTTTTTACTAAATAGATATATAAACTTCTTATATTTTTAAAGTATTTAGGCTTTAGTAGTATCTAAAGCTTTTTAAATTTATACTACTCTAATATTCTATAGTTATTATTATTACAATTATTATATAGTCTTATATAAGTTTTTTTTTATTTTAGAGTATTTTCTTTTTATATCTAGTTTCTATATTTATATTACTTTCTTTACTAGATTATATTATTAAATGATTTTTTATTACTAATCTATTATTAGATTATGTAATAAAAGTTAATTTTATTCTAAAATTATATTTAGCTTTTTTATATTTAGAATATTAATATACTAGATATCTTTATAGCTTGCTGCTTTTAGTTCTATTATTATAATCTTTAAATTAATTAGACTTTTTTTAAAGGTTATTATATTATTATTTACTTATATTACTCTTACTAAATACGCCTTTTCCTAGTATAATATATAATTTTATTTAGTTTATTAATTTAAAATAAATGTTTTGTCTACTTTACTATTTATTAGTGCTTTTAAAAATTTTCTATTTACTCTTATACTAAAGTAAAAATATAGTTTTTATTATACTTATTATAATTTAAGAGTTCTAATAGTTATATTATTAGCTTAAATTTTTTATTAGTAGCTATTTAGTTTTTTAATATAGAATTATACATACTATACTCTTAATTCTATTCTTTTAAATTAAAATACTTTTTTTTAATATATATAAAGTAGTAGTCATAATAATATACTAAATATAAAAGTTTATAATACTTTTATTTTATTTTATTTCTATATGTTAGGTATTTTTATTTTAGGAAATATTTTCTATAAAAGAGTTCTAAATACTATAAGTTATTTTAATACTATTTTATTTTTTATTTCTTTTCTTTATAGTATCTGTATTCTAGTATATATTTCTTTTAATATTATTATTTATATTAGTAGTTTTACTAGCCGTCTTCGTTTTTTATATTAACTATAGTATTTAGAACTTTTAGAATTTATCTATTAGGTTTCTATTTTTTTACTACTTTTTTATATACTTTCTTTTCTTTTAATTTTCTTATTTAAATTAAATATATTATCTATATACATGTTTTTTCTATATAGTTAACTAACTTATAAATCCAACATTTTTAATTTTTTAACTATTGAAAGATATTAGTATTTTTAATTTATATAATAAGTAAAGGTGTTTTTGTTTTAATATATTTATTATCCTTACTCTTTAGCTTAGTTTCTTATTTAATAAAAGTAAGTTCTTTTTTTTATTTCTAAAATACATACAGTTTTTCTTATTAAATTTCTATTAAAAATTATGATATTTTTTTTCTAGTAAGGCTGTTATACTATAGGAATATTACTTACTTTAACTAGTTTTTAAAACTATAAAACTCTAATGTAAGGATCCAGGCCAATGATGGTAATTAAATATAATAAAGTAAATTTAATAAAGAGTTAACTATATATGTTATAGAGACTTAATAGCTATCCCTACTAAGTTACTAAAGTCACGTAGTTATATATAAAGTTAAAGCTAAGATAACTATCTTAGTTAACTATTTTAGACTCTAGTCTATTATATTATCTCTCTTTTTATAGACTAGATAGGGGCTCTCTGGTAAACCGTTTATCTAAAGGCTCTTATAAGTCTATCTTAAGTTTTATTTACTATAGCTTTTTCTAAAGCTTTTATTAGTAGTTTATTAATAGAAATTTGTGTCTACTTTTTCATAGAGGCGCTATATGCTCCTTTTAATAGTCTAATACTATTATATCTTTTAGCTAGCTTACTAGCTCTATAGTTATTAATATATAGTTTTTTTATTTTATTTTATACTATAGCTGGTGGTCTTGCTCTTGTTTTATTTATATCTTAATAATAATATCCTGCACTATATACTCTTTATAGTTATCTACCTAAATTAGTAGTAGCTAAAGGTTATTTATAAGCTAGCTTAGTAATAAGTTATTACTTACTAGCTATAGTCTATCTATATAAAATGTTAGATTTAGCCTTAGGGGCGTATTTAGCTTTATAGTATATAAACTAATTATATTTTCTATAGTATATTTAGCATTTTTTTAGTCCAGCTTCTTATTTTCTTATCTAATAGAGAGTTAGTTACTAAGCTTTAGTTATATCTTATCTCTAACACGCAGTTATAAAGCTTTATTCTGATATTAGTTTATTTATCTTTTTTATTCTTACTATGCCTTAGCTATAGTTGCCTGTGCTAAGTTAATATACTTTTTTAACTTTCCTATAATTTCTCTAGCGCTAGCTTTTAGGTCTTAAGCTGTTATATTATATCTAGTTCTAATATCTACTTATAGTAGTTCTATATTATATCCGTGCTAAAGAAAGAATAGGCTTATTTCTATTAAAATAGCGTCTCTTCTCTTTACTATAATCTTAGCTATTAGGTAGAGCTTTACTTAGTTTACTTAGTCCCACATAATAAACGCTTAAAGATAGGCCTTAACTATGCTATTTATTCTTTCTATTAAACTATCTATTTATAAATAAAACGCTATTAATAATTACCTTTTAATTTATAGGATTTTATAAAGCTTAGTTTAGAACTTGCTAATAAATTAGCTACTATAATTAGATACTATAACGTTAGAAATCTAATAATAAGTAATAACCTTATAAATAAAAGTTTATGTTACTGTTTTAATATCCATGTTTAGAAGAGAGCAGAGAGTTATGTTCTTACTTAATTTATTAGTAATTACTAGTAAAACTATATAGCTATTACTTTCTAGTAATCTAGTTACAAAATCTATTAAGATTTTCTTCTAAATATAATTGGGAATAGGTAATAGGTATAACAGCCCTTGCTAGTAATCTCTCTATAACTTTATACAGCTATAAATATTATAGTTTTAAATATAACGCTATATATAGTTTAATATCTCTAGCTAAAAGTAATTTCTTATTAACATTAGATAGGTGCTCTACTGTCTTGGGTGTTCTATTACTTATAATAAATAAATTTAGTAAATAATTAATATCCTTAATAGCTTTAAGTCAGGCACCTACTTTCTATTCTAATAATAAAGGGTTCTATCTTTATTAATTGTGTACTTAGTTAGCGAAACTTTTAGTTTAAGCTCTAAAGAAAATCTCTACTCTTAATTACGGAGGGCTTATACTACTTTTATGTATACTTTATTATCTAGTACTATATTATACTATCTTTATTTAAGCTTGTTATAAGACTTCTGGGCATAAGACTTCTAGACTTTAGTTATACTATTTTCTATAATTATTAAAAAACTAATTTAAGTAGAGAAAGCCTATACTGCTTGTCTATTATTATTTAATTTAAGCTCTTCTTTTTAATATATAACTACTAGCTTTAGTAGCTAAATTATATAGCTCTTTAGCTTTTTATTATCTTCTCTACTTAGATAATCCTGTTTACGTCTTAATAGTGCGTTAACTTATATATTTTCTTTCTCTAGCTTATATTAAATCTCTATATTATATTAGCTAAGGAATAACTGCTAGCGCGTATATCTTTTACTTAATTTTTAAGACCTTATAAAGTACTTAAAGTTCTTATAATTAGTAATAACCTAGAACTTTTTAATAGACTATACTTCAGCATTTTATGTCTTTAGGTAATGAATAATTATAAGAAGTTTTTTATCATATATCTTATGATTATACTTTGTAGATATATTTTTTTTTAAAAAGTATACATATAAATACAGCACGTTATTATCGCTATATTATGAAAGGACTTCTCTAGTTATATAACCTAAAAAGTTAGCTTCTAAAACAGTCTTATAGTTAGAATTAAATTAGGCTAGTACTAGTTTTAATATAAAGATCTTTTTTAGCTTATTAAATGCTATTTATTCTTTATTAGTCTATTAGAACAGTACGTTACTTATAAGTCTTATAAATAGAGCAGCGATTTCTAAAAAAGACTTAATAAACTAATAATAGAAATTAGCGAATCTAAAAAAGCTTCTGATTTCTTTTATAGTTATTAAAGGCTATTATTTAGTAATTGCTTTTATTTTAGTAGGATCCATTTAAATTTCTTACTCTATTTTAATAATAAACCCTAGATATTTCGTGCTTTTAGTTTTGAATTTATATTTCTTAATATCTAGATATAAATCTACAGCGTTAAGTTTCTTTAGTACTAAGTTAATTTACTAGTAATACTCTTCTAGTAAGCCTAAAAAGTAAATAAGTATATTATTAAAAAAGGCTAAACAGAACTTATTAAGATACTTCTATAAAGTCTAGTTTATATATTGCTAAAACATACTAAGAGCTCTTACTAGTCTAAAAGGTGTAACTAGTTATTTAAAGAGTCTAAATCTTATACAAAAAGCTGTTAGCTATTTATCTTCTTTTATAATACAAATTTTATAAAAGGCTATTAAAATATTAAGCTTAGTATACTATTTTACCTTATTAATCTAGCTAAGCGTCTTATAGATTAGGGGAAGAGAATATCTATTCTTCTTAGAAATCTTATTAAGTATATAATAGTTAATATAAAAGTAAAGACCTCTACTAAGCTTATATATAAATAGTACTAAAATTATAACTAGAGAGTTACTTATATAGATAAAGCCCTTCTCTAGTAATAGCATTAACTCTTTTTATAGTACTAGTAATTTCTCTCTTAATATATTATATAGTAGTCCCTATAGGACCTTAGGGTCCTTTCTATTAATCTTTTTAAATTTAATATAATAGTCTATTTCATGATCTTATAGTGGTAGGAGTTTGTCTACTTTTTTCTCTAAAAACAGCTTTAAGTGCTTCTAATAGGCCTTAGAAAGTAGTATTCTAGAATCCAGCTTTAGTTTAGGCGCTAAGGTCTTTTAAATATTTATTAATAATACTATAAAAATACATATCTTACTTATTCTTTTTAATCTATTTATTTATATTAAAAAAGTAGTTACGTTAACTTTTATTAGCTTCTACTAACATAGTTTCTTCCCTTTCTTACTATAAACTCTTATTCCTAAAGTATGAATATAGAACGATTTCTTTGCTAACGTAATTATAATATTATTTTAGTTTATTTAGGGCTTACCTAAAATAAGATTAAACTTAAGTGTATTATTAATAACATATATATAGGCTCATTCAGTATATCCTTTAATATTAAGGTTAATTTATGTAATTTAGGTAACCCTTTTAGGTTTCTTATATACTCTAATAATCCCCTATAAGGCTATGTTAATATATGCTAAATAGACTTTAGCAGTAAAGACAAAGCTTACAAGACTATAGCATAAATACCTAGTATTAATCATTATATATACGATATTCGTCTAGTTAATTAATAAGTATATAGTAATAGAGTTTATGTTTATATGTGCATTTCAGAACTTTTATTATTCTCTTTATAATACTACTTTACCTATTTCGGCTAGGGGCCTTTATTTATGATTATAAGTAAGAACTATTCTTTCCCTAACGCTTTTTTTTCTTCTCCTTTATCTCTATCTTCTTTGTTTTTTTTGTTAGTGTCTATTTATCTAGCCTTTATTAACGCTGTAGTAGCTAGGCGTGACTAATTTACTCTTATATATTTACACTTATTCTTTATATAACTGGGAGAACTGTATTGATAACAGAGGCCTTACTTATAATATCAGTCAAATTCCTTTTAGCTTACTTAGAGTATTCTAGATTAGTTATCCTATGGCTTTACTGCCCCTGCATGCGTGGGTATTACTTCCTAATTTATTAGTTTAGGTGTTAGTATGAATAGCGTTGTATAGATAGCCATAGCAGTCCTACAGTTACTTAATATAATCTATATAAGGTTGTTGCTGACATGAATTACTTCCTAAGTGTACTCTTTGAAGCTTAGTGTTGCTGAAAGGGCTATAATGTGCTTCCGGAGCTCTCTGTCCAATCCCTAGGTAAACATACTCTTCTTTACGTCTTCGTCTAGCTGATTGCTTCCTACTAGCAGCAGCTCCTTGTTGAACTCCATGTGGTATTCTCTTGCCGACTTCTTCTTCTGTTTCATGCTTTGTAGCTTGTCTAGAGACTTTTGCCTTTGGTACTGGTCTTCAAACTGGGAGTCCATAAACGCCCACATTGCTTTAAGGGTGGCATTGTTTTTTTGATTGGAGAGCCATGGGAGGACGGTTTGTGCTGCTTGTCCTTTCAAATGCTGAAAGAGATAGTCCATCTGTCCTTCCTCACCGCCCATACGGTATCCGTCAAATCGTAACTTGGCCTTGGCTTGATGCTTGAACGTAGGGTAAAGAGACCGTGTGCCATCAAACATAGGGGGTTCAGGGAAATTGAATGGTTTGACTACTGGTTCGATTGCTGGTTGTGGCGTTGGCACGAAGGGAGTTGCTGGTGTTGTCACTGGGACCTGTGGGGGTGGCCTTAATGGGGAATCGTGACCTTCTAGTGCAGTCAGCCTCTCAGACATTACTCATAACACGTTCATAATCTCCCTGAGTGAGGTGCTGTTGCTGGCTCCATTTGCTGGAGATGGAACTTTCCTTTTGTCGCGCCAAGTAGGGTAGTCGTTGAGTTTAACCTCTACTTGGCTCATCACTGTTTCAACAGCTGGGACTTCCAACCCTTGTGAAGCAAGCAACCGGCGTAGTTCGCGGCCGATCTGTTCGTTGTCGTATCCTGCATCAAGCAGGTTCGTCGCTCGGGCCATTAGTGCAGGTACTGAGTGGTCGTTGGCGTCCATTGATGCTCGCTGTACCGCTAGATGGCTCTCCCAAATGCTGGAGAGCCTCTCGCTCTTCCACAAAGTCGATTGTACTGCCGGAGGCCTCTCGGCCTCTTGCGAGAAATGGGGTTGATCAAATCCAAATGTAAGGATCCAGGCCAATAATGGCAATTGGGTGTAACAGAGTGGATTTAATAAAGAGTCAACTACGTACGCTACAGAGACTTGATAGCTACCCCTGCCAAGTCGCTAAGGTCACGTGGTTACGCACGGAGTTAAAGCCGAGACAACTGTCTTGGTCAACCATCCTGGGCTCTAGCCCATTACATCTTCTTCTAGTATAATTTTCTAATGCTTGGTTTTATAATTTTTGTTTAAATATTAGTCTAATCTATAAATTTAATACATATTTCTATTTAGCTATTACTAAATAGTTATTATTATAATTCTAAAAGCTTTATATATTAAAGATTAAATTTCCTAAAATAGTTACTATTTCTTATTAATCTTCTAAAGTATAAGATTTTCTGCTTTTATACTTACTATATAGTACTATTCTTTTATTACTTTTTATAATATTTTTCTTAATTATTACTAACTGTCTATAAGTTTGTGCTTTATTTTCTAATATTATTTCTTATAATTTTTTCTATAATACTTATTAGATTTATAGATTTAATATTAATTATTATTAAGTTTTCTGCTAATAACTTTAACTAATAGGGTTTTTTTTACTATAGGTTTTATTTTACAGGCTTAAGCTTTATTTTAACTATTATAATTCTTAATTTCTTATTTAGACATTCTTTTATAAAGTGTTTAATATTATTATATTCTAAATATACTTTCTTATTAAGTTACTTATAGTATTTTTAAGTTATAAACTATTTTTTTAGCTCTTTTTTTTATAATAGCTTCTTAATTTAGACTTTATTAATATCTATTTTATTATAAGTTTATTTTTATTATGTTAATATTTTTTTTTCTTATAATTATTATCTAACCTTTTTTGCGTTTTAATTTGCGCTTATACTACTAATTATTAATACATATAATAAATTCTATAAAAGCATAAAGGTTATTTAGTTAATTTCTTTTAACTAGCTTATTTTTAATTTAATTCTTAAGCTTAGTATAATAAGCTACTATTAATAACACATTATCTTAGTTAATTTATAACTATAATTAGCAAAATTTTATAGTATATACTAAAACTAATTTTATTTATTTAAGGTTTTGTATTTTCTGTTTTATAGTTTATTTTTTATTAATTTCTTTAAAGACTATAGTTATCTATATTTTAAAATTATTATAACTTCTAAAAACTAATTTTTATTTTGTTGGTTATATTGGTTTCTTTAGTTTTCTTATTTATATAATTTCTAGCTAAAAGCTTAAACTAATTTATAGCTCTATCTTTTATATTTATACCAGCTGTAAAAATTCTATTCTAATTCTTAGAAAAAATGTTTTTATTAAAGTAGGTATATATTTCTATTTTTATTAAAAAGCCTTTAAGGTATTTATATGTTCTATTAAACTTTTTAAGTAATTATATTTTAATACTAGATATATAAACTCTTATATTAGTTTAGTTTTTTAACTTTATAATTATTTATTATAGCTCTATAATCTGTGCCTGTTATTACTGCATAATTTAGGCTATAAATAATACTAGTATTAAGACTAAACTACTTAAGTCTATTATTATTATATACTATTTATATAACTTATAAGTACTTATAGTGTTATAGTTTAAATTAAGAATTTCTAAAGTTAGGCTAATAAAGAATTTACTAAAAGACTTTTTTTTATAGCTTCTACGTATCTAAGGTTATTATATATAGTAAATATATATAGCCTTTATTACTACACTGTAAAGATAATATATAGGTTTTTTTTAATATAGTAAGTATAAGTACAATCTATATTAGAGTTATAATAATAATATAAAGTTATATAGTAACTTACTTATATAATTATTTTAATAATATAAAGATATAATAAGTAATAGTTTAACTAATTTATTACATAACAATTCTAGAAAGTTGCTCTAAGAATAAAAAATAAGTATAAAAAAGAAAACTATCTAAAAGCTAAAGAAAACACCTTTTATATAATAAATTCTCTATTTATAATTTATTTACTACCTAGTTCTACTATAGCTACTTAGTTTCTATTAGTTTTAATCACCTATATTACACTTATAACCTTATATGTGAAATGTTATATATTTTTTTTACTATTAGTTTTATTAACTATTTTAATAATATTAACTAGAAGTCCTATTTTTTGCTTAGTTTTCTAGAGTATTTATTTTATTTTTTACTTAGTATTAAGCTTCTATACCTACTTTTTTACTAATAGCTAGTAATTCTTTCTTAGTTACTTTACTATTTTCTATTTATAATTATTACCTGTAATAAACTTCTACTTATTACTAACTATAATAGTTTCTATATATTCTTTTTTACTAATAGCTAATAATTTTTTTTGTTAGTTTACTACTTTTTATTTATAATTACTTTTTATAATAAACTTTTACTTATTACTAACTATAATACTTGCTTTTTTTTTAAACTTTTAGTTTAAAAGTTGTTTTTATTTTAAGTTCTAAGTATAAGAAAAGCTTGTTCTTTTAGTAGTATTATACATACTTTTAGAATTTCTTTTCCTTTTTATATTTAATAATGCCTAAAGTTAAGTTATTAACTGTTTATAATTATTATTTTATAAAGTTAATTTAAAATTATAATTATTTTATGCTAACTCTATATAGTTTATGTAAAAAGAAATTTTTTTATTATTTTATAAATTTTTTATTTAGCTGTTGCTCTAAGTGTATTTCTTAAAATTATAAATATAATTTAATAGCTTTTTAATAAAAGTTTAATAGATTTCTTATTAAGTATTAGTGTTTTTGTAATTAATTAAAGGCAGCTAAAAATACTATTTTAAAAACTAAAGTCTATAAATAATAGTTTTAAAAATAGCTTGCTTTAATTAATAATTATAAGTATAAACTATTTACTTATAAGCTTACTTTAATTAAAAAGATATAAAATTTAAAGAAATTTTATTTTAAACTATTATAATTTATAACGTCTTTATTTATTGTTTTTGCTAATTTTTTTTATTAATTTTTTTTAATTAGAAAGCTGCATAGGCTTTTATTTAAAATTTAGTATTACTAAATTTTTTTAAATAAAACTAGTTAGTTTTTTTAAAATATTACTTTAAGTTTTTAATAAGTTTTTAGGTATTTTCTTTTAGTTTATAGTTCTTTTATTTAACTAGGTATTTTTACTAATATTTAAACTATTATAGCTCTTAAATTTCTTTAACTTTATACTCTAACTAGTATAACTTTATATTTATGTCTATTACTATTACTATATCTAATAGTACTAGTTTAAGTAATAATTTATAAATAACTAAGTAAATTTTTATATTCTATAGTAATTATAGTTTATAGTTAACTAGTTTAATAACTTTACTAATTTTGAATAGTTTAATTTAAACGTGATCTTGTTTTTTACTTAGTTTTTTAATTTTTTAATTTTTATAGAATAGGAAAACTTTATTTTTTTTCTTAAAAATTAATTTTTTAACTTTTAACTTATTAGTACTTTCTATAGTTTATAAGTTCTTTAAAGTAATAATTTTACTAAAATTATTATATAAGTTTTACAGCTATTTTATTTTATTTTAAGTTTAAAGTAATTTACTTTTTAAATTATATAGCTCTTTATAAGTAGTTAGCTTATACTTATAATTAGTATAGAATAGTAATATATTAGTTATAAATAATTTTATATTATTATAAGTAAATTATACTAAAGGTAATAACTTAACCTAATTTTTTTAAAAGTAATTAATATACATTTTTAAGTATTATTTTAGAGTCTAATTTATATACTTTATTTACCTATTTATTTAAAAGTAAAAGCTTGTTAAAAGCTTATTTTTTTAACTTTAGTTTAGCTAATAAGGTTTTTTAAAAGTGCAATATAAATAATTTATTTTAATTAATAATAAACTTTTTAAGTAATTTGTGTTTTAAAACTACTATTTTTAAAATATTATGTATTAGCTTTTTAGCTAATAAATTCATAACTATTAAATTAAAATATGTGTACTTAGTTAATTTATTTATAATTACTAGTATAGTATTATATATTTTTTTTGTTTCTAGTTTCTTAAATAATAGTAATTTTATAATAAAATTTATTAAAGCTAACTACTATAGCTATTTTAATACTTTTAATAGTTATAAAAGTTTATAAAATTTATATTATACTAAATTTTTTTTTATACTTTAAATAAATTTTAACTACTTTTTTTACTTTTTGTTTTAACTTTTTAATGTAGAAATTTCTAGAAATTTGCTTTATAATTTTTTTCTTAGTATTTATATATAATAGCTTTGTAATTTTCTTTAATTAATTTTTTATATAAACTTTTTAGTACGTAAATAAGTCTATTTATATATATAAGTTTTAATTTTAGGTTCTTAAAATTTTATTACTTAAAATTCTATATTTTTACTATTTAGTAATCTTTAGTTCTTATAACTATTATAATTCTTAGATAATTATAACTTAAGAATTTGTCTAGTTTTATTAATAATACTACACTTAGTATTAGTTTATGTTATTTTATATAATTTAGTTATTAGCTAAGTATATCTACTACTTTATTTTCTAATTCTTTTTAATAGAATATCTTAAAATTATAAATAGCTAGTGTTTTTAATTAGCATATTTATTTTTAGTTTAGCTTTTTTATAGTAGTAAAACTTATTAAGTTTTTATAATTTAAAATAACTTTTATTTAATATTTAACTCTTTTAAAATAAATTTACTATTTTTTAAATACTACTACTACTATTAATAGCTTTTTATTATGAATATTATAATTTAACTTAGTACTTGTAAGTTTTGTTAATAAATAGTTTATAAAATAAAAACGTTTATTATTATGTTATTAACTATAGACTATTTTTATTACATAGTTAAATACATTTATTTCTAGTATAATAGGTAATTTTAGGTTAAATATTTTTAATATTAGTACTTAAGTAAACTTATTCTTAAGTTTTTTATATACTTACTACTATTTTTATTTCTAACTAAATTTATTATTCTTTCTAGTTAATTTTGTTAAAAGAGTTATAATTTTTGAATACCTTTTTATAAACTTTCTATAGAAATTCATATATTCTAGAAATAACTATACTTCTTTTATTATTGTAAGTGTTAGCTAATTATGTATTTTTATTAACTTTTTTAAATTTACTAAAATTTCTTTTCTTAAAATAATAAATTCTAGGAATTCTATTTTCATGACATGAAATTTATATTTTTTTAGCTGAATAAAAAGGTTATATTCTTAAAGTTTTTTTAGGACTTTCTTTATATATATTTTATACTCTTTAAGTATTCTACTTATATATACTAACATATTATTTAAGTATACTATTATAAATATATTTAAGTATTTATAAAGTGTATAATTAATAACTACTTAAAAAGTTACTAGTATGTTTATTAATTTAAATAATATAATATAGTACTTAAAGAGTCTATATTTTATTTTAAATACTATTAACTATTTATATTTTTACTTAATTTAAATTCTATAGGATTTCTTACAAATATTAAATAGGCTAAATTATTAAACTTTTTAGAGTCTATTTATTAGCTTTTAGATTAATAGTAATAAGTATTAATTTTTAGTTATAGCTTAATTTAGTTATTTGAAATCCATATATAATTATAGTTTCTTATTTTTTTTAAGTATAAATAATATTAGTAAAGCTATTAAGCTTTTACTTAGTTATATATATCTCTTTTTAAGATTCTTTTTAATATACTATTTTAATTCTTTTTATTATACTTGTTATAGGTTGCTTAACTTACTAATATAAATTTAAACTAGTAACTAGTTATCTAATTAATTATATAACACCTTAATTAGTTCTCTTACTTCTAAATTAGATAGCTTATTAGACTTAATAGAGGTTAGTTAAACTTAATTAAGATAAAAAAAAAGTAAATATAGTAAGTTAAAGTTTAATAGGATAGTATTAAACTATTTTACTTAAGATATAAATTTTAATTTTAGAGTAACTATAAAGAATTAAAAGTAACTATAAGCTATTTAATATTTTATATTTATAATAAATCCTCCGTGCGTATATTATATACTAACTAGAAGTATATTAAATACTACTAAAGAAAATAGTAAGTAATAGTACTTTTATTTTTTTAATTTTAAACTAGCTATTAAGCTTATATTCTCGTGACTTACTTACTTACTTTAAATATTATTTCCTATAGAACTTGAACTTACTATAGAATAGTTCTATTTATAGGTTCTATCTTTACTAGTTTACTTCTACTCTTTAGTATTACTTATATATTTTTTTATACTATATCTTCTATAATAACGCTTCTCCATTTGTAGTTGTCTTATTATTATAGTTTATAATATTATTTTCTTTCTTTAAGTCTTTAGCTTAAAGGTTAATCCGGTTTTTTTTTATAAATAGTATAAAGGTATCTAGTTCTTTATATAAAAGCTAAGATTATAAAAACCTCTTATATCTTTTTTATTCTTTTAATTTCCTAAGGATGACTTAAGTAGAATTATTCTTAATATAAGCTTACTATCTAGTAAAAAAGGTCTAAAAGAATAGCTATTAAATACCATCTCTATATTTCTATTACTAAAAGGGTAATTATATTTATCTAGTAAATCTAGCTTCTAGGTAATATTCTAAGTGTATTAGTTAAAATATTTTATACAATCTTATAATATTACAGTCCTTATAGAATTACTTAGATTATAAGAAGAAGAAACTTTATTAGAAGCTAGAATAAGTATAAAATAAAAAGCTTGAAACTTAGAATTATTAGCATTACTTTTATCTTTAGTTAGTCTAAATAGATTCTCAGAAAAAAAAGATATTCCAGCATAAGCTTACCTTAATTAACGAAGTTTATATAATAAAGAAAGAAGAATAAAACTATTAAACTTTATTTAGTATATTATTATCTGTAGTATCTAGTGTTACTTTATCTTCTTTCTTTAGTTTTAAATAGAATATTCTATATTCTCTGTATTTATTAGATATAGCTTTAGAAGAAGCGTTTACTATTCTATCTAATAATACTAATTAATTAGCTTTAAACTATTCTTTAAGTTTCTAACTAGCTCTTATGTATTATCCTTAGGTTTATAGTTTTTTTATTTAATTAAGTATTTTTACTAACGCCTAAATTACTAGTAGTTTAATATCTACTAAACTTCATACTTAGTAGTATCTTCCTTAAGTTTAAGTTTTATCTATAATTTAGGGTTCTATAGTGCTGATTCTAGCCTTAAAATATAAAAAACTAAGTAAATCCTTATATTTTTAGGTAGTTATAGTTTATAATTTATAGATTCTATTTATTATTTAACCTTAAATAGTCCTAATTTAATGTAGTCTAGTTTTTTTAATAGTTTTTTTATTTCTAAATTTTTTATAATAGGAAAGTTTTATCTCTCTTCTTAAAAATTAGTTTCTTAACCTTAGATTTATTCTTAACTTATTTATTAAGATTATCTTTATCGGTGATCTTCTACGCGATTTTTTAATAAAGTTATTACATTTCTTTAACTTTTATTTATATAGATTCTAATATCTTATTTAGTTTCTATAATTCTTAATAAGCTATAGGCTCGTAACTATAGTTTATATAAAATAATAATTTTCCTATAGTTAATAACTTTACAGAGTTATATACAAACTCAGCTATTAGTAGTAAGTTATTCTAATTATCTTATTATTTATTAACGTATATTTATAGGTATTATTCTAATGTCTGGTTTGTCTATTCTATTTATTTATTTATTTATAAATAAAATACTATTAAGAGGCAGTATTCAGCCTCTAGCTTTCTAATAAACGTTTTTTAGAATATTAACGTAAATAATTTATCTCTGTTTATAATGAATTCTCGTGGTAATCTATATTATATAATTAGTAGTTTAATAAATATAGTTACTAATTCATTTGCTTTAATCTCCGTGTGTGTAGGCTTAAAGTATATATATTTTATAAATTAGTTACTTATAACTAATATCATATCATACTATTAGTCTTAAGAGGTAGTTATTATTAGTATTTTTATAATAAAGTCTATTATAACTAATTCTTATAATAGATCTAGTAAAGGAATTAGTTATATAAGTTTATATTTCTTATATTTTAGTACCTTATTTTTCTTGTACTTAATACATTCTAAGAGAATAGTTCTGACCTTTTTTTATATTCTAGGAATCTAGAAGTATTTGTTAATCTATTCTATAGTTTTCTTAATCCTTTAATATCTATATATTTTAGCTGAATATTAGTTTTTAATAAGTTCATTCTATAATATATCTAGTATAAAAATAGTTTTAGTTTTATATTATTATAGTTATTTGTTATTATATTCTCTAATTTATTTTTACTAAGTGTTTTTAATAATAATTATTATTTTAATATCTATTTATAAGCTTCCTAAGGATCTATCTAGTTTTTATTTAAATATTATATTATATATTTTTAGTACGTTTTTTATGTAATCTACTTATTAATTAAGCATGTCAGCCGCTATATTTTCTTTTCCTAATTTATAAAGTATTTAAAAGTTAAAAATAGAAACTAATTTCTATTATCTAACTTATTATTAATTTAACCTCTTAGTTATTATAAACACCGTTAGATTCTTATAATCTGAGTATACAATAATTTAATACTTATCTTCTTTTAAGTAATATTTTTATTTTTTAAATACTTAAACTATTACTAATAGTTCCTTATTATAGATGTTATAATTTAATTTAGTAGTTATAAGTTTATAAGATAAGAAGTCTATTAAGTGTTTTTATTTATTATTTTATATTTATAATAAAATAGCTTTAATAGCTCTATTTAATGTGTCTGCATATATCTCTATTTAAAGTCATAAATTAAATATCTTTAATATTAGTAGTTATTAGAATTTTTTTTTTATATTATAAAAGCGTTTTCCTTGTGTTATTTTCACTTAAATTATTAATCCTTTTTTAGTAATTCCATTAAGAGTGATGTGATTTTTAAGTAGTTCTTAATAAATTATTAGCAGAATTTTATAAATCTAAGGAAAGAATAAACTTCTTTTATATTTATTAGTATTAGCTAAAATAGAATATCTTTAGCTTTATTTAAGTTAACTACTATTTTATCTTAGAATACTAAGTACTTTAAGAACTTAACTTTTATTTAGTAGAATATATATTTCTCCGTCTAAATATATAACCTGTGCTCTTTAAGTTTTCGTAATATTTTTTTAGTATACTTAATATATTTCTTTAGCGCTCCGTTTATGTATATAAGTATATTATTAAAATATACTATTATAAATATATCTAGATATTCTCTTAGTATATAGTTAATAATTATCTGGAATATTACTAGTGCGTTAGTGAGTTCTATTAGTATAACTAAATATTTATATAGTTTATATCTTATTTTAAATATTATTATCCACTCATATTCTTTAGCTATCTGTATTTAGTAGTATCTATTTTTTATATTAAAAAAAACTAAACTACTTAGTTCCTCTTAGTTTATTTATAAGTTTTAATATTAAGGGTATAAAGTAATAATTTTTTACTACAGCTTTATTACGATATCTGTAATTAATATATAATCTTAGTTTTCTATTTTTTTTTAGTATAAAGAGTATTAGTAAGGCTATCTTACTTTAACTTATTTATATATATCTCTTTTATTAATTTTTTTTACAGAAACTTCCGCAATTCTTCTTGTTAATAAATGGGTACTTAGTATAATAATTCTGGTTTTAGATTTATTTCTTTTTTAAGAGTGATTTTATGGTCCTAGTTCTAGTACTCTAATAACTAGTCTTTAGCTTTCTTAAAGAACTAGTCTCTGAATTCCTTTTAATATTCCTTTAGTATAATAAATTTGTTCTTATAAAGTATTATTATTTTTACCTAAATTATTACCTATTATTACTATCTATAGTAGTTGTTTCTAATTCATATGATTTTTTTTTTCTAATTAATAGTTAGGTTCTATTATGCTAGCTAGTCTTATCCTAAGATAAAATTCTTACTACTTAGATTTATAATTTTAATACGGCGGTTATCTCTGTAACTTATTACTTAAATAATTATATTCTATATTTTAAAATTAATTAGACTTTTTTTAAATATTACTGGATTATTATTTATGTATTTTACTTATATAGGTTTGTCTAAAACTTTAGTTAATATTTAGTATCTTTATATCTACTTATTTAATATTAGTATCTTGCTAGCTTTACTATCTATAAGTGCTAGTATCTAATTACTATTAATATATATATTTATATATAGCTTATTTTCGTGTCTCCTTTAGTTTAATTATGTGTATATAATTAATATATTTTTTCTAATTTTTTTCTTAGCTTTCTAGTAGCTTAATTACAGTCTACTAGTCTTTTAGTTTTTTATATATAGTTAACTTCTAAGTAGTAGTTATTTCTTTAGTGTTTTTTTTTTTTTTTAGATTTGTAAATAAAATATCTTTAAAGTTAACATACTTCTTTATTAAGTATTTTATATATATTCTTAGTTTATTCTCTATAATCCTCACACTTCCATCCCAAGAAATATTCTTGATATGTGAGTTTTTTATGTAATTCTGTAGCTAGCTATTTTTTTTTAGTAGTATTTAGTTTAGTATAATTAATATTTTAGCTAGCATTTATCCTATAATAGCTATTTATATTTACTTGAATTTAAATCCTGTAACTTATTTTCTAAGTTTGTATAAACTAATTTCTGTTATAAGTTACTAGTTTATAATAAGCTAGAGCTTAAGATAGTTAACTAAAATAATTATTTTAACTTTAACTCTATATATAACCACGTGACTTTAGTAACTTAGTAGAGATTAACTATTAAATCTCTATAGCATATATAGTTAACTTTTTATTAAATTTATTTTATTTATACCTAATTACTATTATTAGTCTGGATTTTTATATTTAAATTTAATTAACTTTATTTTTTACAAGAGGCTGAGAGGCCTTTGGTAGTATAATTAACTTTATAGAAAAATAAAAGACTTTCTAGTATTTAGAGCACTATTTAGTAGTATAGTAAGCATTAATAAATACTAATAACTACTTAGTATTTATACTAATAGCCTGAGTAATGAACCTGCTTAATATAGAATATAATAATAAATAAATTAGCCACAAACTACGCTAGTTACTTACTTTATAAAAATTAGAAGTTTTAGCTATTAAAGTAATAATAAGCTAAATAGAGATTAAACTTAATAACTACTCTACTTAGCGTGATAAAAGAAAAGTTTTATTTCTAGTAAATAAAGCCAACAACAGCACCTTACTCAGGAAAATTATAAACATATTATAAATAATATCTAAGAGATTAACTATACTAGAAAGTTGTAATTTCCTATTAAGGCTATTTTTATAGATTTTAGTGATAATACTAGTAACTCCTTTTATACCAACGCTATAACTAGTAATTAAACTATTTAATTTTCTTAAATCTTTTATGTTTAATAGTATATGGTTTTTTTACTCTATATTTAAGTATTAAGCTAAGGCTAAGTTACGATTTAATAAATACTATATAGATATTAAAAAAGAACAGATAGACTATCTTTTTTAATATTTAAAAAAATAAGTAGTATAAACTATTCTTTTATAACTTTTTAATTAAAAAAATAATGCCACCCTTAAAGTAATATAGGCGTTTATAAACTCTTAGTTTAAAAACTAGTATTAAAAATAAAAGTCTCTAGACAAGCTGTAAAGCATGAAATAGAAAAAAAGATTAGTAAAAGAATATTATATAAAGTTTAATAAGAAGCTACTCCTAGTAGGAAGTAATTAGCTAAATAAAAACATAAAAAAGAGTATATTTATCTGAGGATTAGATAGAGAGCTTTAGAAGTATATTATAGCCCTTTTAATAACACTAAGCTTTAAAGAGTATACTTAAGAAATAATTTATATTAATAATAATCTTATATAGATTATATTAAGTAACTATAGGACTACTATAGCTATTTATATAATATTATTTATATTAATACTTAAATTAATAAATTAGAAAGTAATATTCACGCATGTAAGGGCAGTAAAGCTATAAGATAATTAATCTAAAATACTTTAAATAAGCTAAAAGGAATTTATTTAGTGTTATAAGTAAAACTTCTATTATTAATACAATTCTCCTAATTATATAAAGAATAAGTATAAATATGTAAAAATAAATTAATTATATTTAACTACTATAGTGTTAACAAAAGCTAAATAAATAGATACTAATAAAAGAAATAAAGAAAATAGAGATAAAGGAGAAGAAGAAGAAGTTTTAGAGAAAAAATAGTTCTTACTTATAATTATAAGTAAAAGTCTCTAGCTAAAATAGGTAAGATAGTATTATAAAGAGAATAATAGAAGTTCTAAAATATACATATAAACATAAATTCTATTACTATATACTTATTAATTAACTAGATGAATATTATATATATAATGATTAATACTAGGTATTTATATTATAGTTTTATAAACTTTGTTTTTATTATTAAAGCTTGTTTAACATATATTAACATAGCCCTATAAGAGATTATTAAAGTATATAGAAAACCTAAAAGGGTTATCTAGATTATATAAATTAACCTTAATATTAAAAGACATACTAAATGAGCATATATATATATTATTATTAATATACTTAAGTTTAATCTTATTTTAGGTAGGCTTTAGATAAACTAAAATAATATTATAATCACGCCAGTAAAGAAATTATTTTATATTTATACTTTAAGAATAAAAGTTTATAGTAAGAAAGGGAAGAAACTATATTAGTAAAAGCTAATAGAAATTAGCACAGCTACTTTTTTAATATAAATAAATAAATTAAAAAGAATAAGTAAGATATACATCTTTATAATATTACTAGTAGATATTTAAAAGGCTTTAGTGTTTAAACTAAAGCTAGATTCTAGAATACTACTTCCTAAAACTTATTAGAAGTACTTAAAGCTATTTTTAAAGAAGAAAGTAGACAAGCTCCCACCGCTGTAAGATCCTAGAATAAACTATTATATTAAACTTAAAAAGATTAATAGGAAGGACCTTAAGGTCCTATAAGAACTACTATATAATATATTAAGAGAGAAATTACTAGTACTATAAAAAGAGTTAATACTGTTATTAGAGAAGGGTTTTATCTACGTAAATAACTCTCTAGCTATAATCCTAATACTATTTATATATAAGCTTAGTAAAGGTCTTTACTTTTATATTAACTATTATATACTTAATAAGATTTTTAAGAAGAATAAATATTCTCTTCCTCTAATCTATAAGACGTTTAGCTAGATTAGTAAGATAAAATAGTATACTAAACTTAATATTTTAATAGCCTTTTATAAGATTTATATTATAAAAAGAGATAAATAGCTGGTTACATCTTTTAGACTAGTAAAAGCCTTTAGTATGTTTTAGTAGTATATAAACTAAACCCTATAAAAGTATTTTAATAAGTTCTATTTAGCTTTTCTTAATAATATACTTATTTACTTTTTAGGCTTACTAAAAGAGTATTATTAGTAAATTAATTTAGTACTAGAAAAACTTAGCACTGCAGGTTTATATCTAAATATTAAGAAATACAAATTCAAAACCAAGAGCACGAAATATCTAGAGTTTATTATTAAAGTAGAGTAAGGAATTTAAATAGATCTATTATAAATAATAATAAATAAGTAACTATACTTAAGAAACTAAAAGAGCTAGTAATAACAGTTAATAAGGCTTTAAAATAGAAATATATATTTAAGCTTAAAAGAAAGAACTATAAGTAGATATAAGACATATTAGTATAAACTAAGGCATAAACTAAGAAGTAAGAATAAAAATATAAAATTATATAAACAAATATAAAACATCTACCCACGTAACGGGATAAAGCTTAGTAGATAAAAAAAAAGTAAAATAATAAAGTCTCTAGCACCTCTAGTAATCTCTAGTAGTATTTAATATATAATTAAATAATATATAATATATGCATAGAGGATCTACTATAAGTATAAGGCATTAAATAGTTTATAATTACTTTTAATTTTTTATAATTACTCTAAAATTAAGATTCACACCTTAGGTGAAATAGTTTAGTACTATTTTATTAAATCTTAATTTACCATATTACTTTCTCTTATCTCTATTAAGTTAACTAATTTCTACTAAGTCTAATAAGCTATCTGATCCGGAAATAAGAGAACTAATTAATTATTATAATAATTAATTAGACAGCTTATTACTAGTATAATATTATAACTATCCACCTTAAAAGAGTAAGGGAAGTAGTTGGATAGATTTTAGTAACTAATTATTAAATATTTATAATAACTTATTACAAAGACAAATAGGAACTTTACTTGTTAGAAGAAAGTAATAATAAAAAGAAAGTTATAATAAAGTTTTTATTTATAACTAGAAGTACATCTAGAGGTACTAAAAGTATATAATAAATTATTTAAGAATAAGAAGTAGCTAGTATAGAGTTACGTAACACCTTAATAAGCTTATAATAATAAGTTAAAATAAATTAGAGAAAGAAAACAGTAAAGATACAGTCTCTTAAGAAGTTTAATAATAATTAAGATAAACTTAAGATCTTTATAGCAACTATAAACCTATACTATTAGTTTAATTAAAAATTATTTCTAACTAACTAGGATTGGATCTTAGCGGCTGGTATAAATATAATAAGTAAAGCTATATAATAATTTAAACCACTAATAAGAAACTATCTAGCTAATAAAAATCTTAATTTAGGAATAGTAAGATTAGCTAATTATAATAGTAATATACAAAAAGCCTTTAAAAACTATAAATACTTTAAATAAGAAATAATTATTATCTTTAGGGAAATTAATAAGGAAATTAAAGTAATTTAAAAGTTTTAATAGCTTAAGTAATAGACATTAGCAGCTAACTATATAGTAGAGTTTAAATAAATCTAAATACAACTTAATTAAGTAAACTAACTATTAGTTATAATATACTATAAAGAACTAAAAAATAGAATTAAAGATAAGATTTCTAGAGGAAAGTGGCTAAGTATTTTATTAAAAATCATTAAATAAACAATAACTATTAATAATTACTAGTATTAATAAAAGTAAAAGAAAAAAGTTTATAGAAGATTAGTAATCCACGTATCTAAAAGAAACAGAAAAGATAACGAAACCTATAATGAAATAAATATTAATATAAAACAAACGTTTATTAGAAAGGGGTAAGGAAAGTAAGTTAAAAAAATAAATAAAACACTATATATATAAAGCCTATCTAGAATATAGAAAATAAAAACATTTTATTAAAGATTATAAATAATAATAATTAGATATTAAAAAGGCTTACGTCTAAACTAAGGCGCCTAAAGAAATTAAGATTACTATAATTCAAGTAAAATAAGTAAAAGACATTATAATAGAAAAAATAATTATAAAAAGAATTTAGAAAAAATAATACTAGATATATAGAAGCTATATGTATCTTAGATAAGAATATAAAATTTTATATTAGCAAGTTAAAAATCATTTGGTAGGATAACTTAGTAATATAATTACTATAATATAAGAAACAGTAGTTTAATAATATAACGTAGAAACTAAAAAGGAGACGTAAAAGTTCTATAAAATTATAAAATAAAAAAATAAACTATTCTATAAAGAAAATCAGAAATTCAGATAAAGGAAGGATTAAGAAATAATAGAGGATAAGAAGTTAATATCTATAATAATTATATAGTATATACACTAAGAATACTGTTAGATATGTGGATTAGAGTACTATTAAGAAGAATACTATATTACTAAGCACTAAGAAATTACCTTAAAAGATGGGATATATAAATACTAATAAATGCTATAATTAGTAGAAAATAAATAGTATAAAAGACTAAGCAAATAAAAACTAGCTATATAGATAAATAAGATTTATAAATAGATATTTATACTAGTTATAACTAATACAGTATACTATCACCCTGTTGGATATTTAAAACTAGGATAGGATTAAAATAAGAGAGAGGAAATAGCTACTCTATTAATTTTATAAATATAAGATAATAACACTACTAATAAAATAATAAAGAAAAAGTACTAAATATATATAGTATTAAATTATATAGAAATAAACTATAAATAGAATAAGCACGCAGTACGTGTTAAGGGACTAAGAATAAAAAAAATATTATAATAACTAGTAAATAAAAAAAATTTTAACTTATAATAAGAACTAGTTTACACGGACTCAGAAGACGAATTATAGAATCTAAATTTAAATAAATATAAATAACTATTATAGAATAAGTGCTAGATAGGATGCTGATAATACTAAACTAAATACTACTAAAAAGAATAGTTAGCTACAGATTCACATAAAAAACTCACATATTAAGAATGTTTCTTAGGATGGAAATGCTAAGATTATAAAGAATAAACTAGAAATATATATAAAATACTTAATAAGAAAGCATGCTAACTCTAGAGATATTTAATCTATAAACTTAAAAAGAAAACACTAAAGAAATAACTACTACTTAGAAGTCAGCTATATATAAAAAACTAGAAAACTAATAGACTATAACCAAGCGACTAGAGGGCTAAGAACTAAAGGTTATAAATAATATATTAATTATATACACATAATTAAACTAAAGAAAATACGGAAATAAGTTATATATAAACGTATGTATTAATAGTAATTAGATACTAGTACTTATAGATAATAAAGCTAGTAAAACACTTATATTAAATAAGTAAATATAAAGATATTAAATACTAACTAGAGTTTTAGATAAACCTATATAAGTAAAACACATAGACAATAGTCTAGCAGTATTTAAAAAAAGTCTAATTAATTTTGAAATATAAAATGTGACTATTAAAGCAGCAGGTTACACAAATAACTACTATATTAAAATTATAAATCTAAATAGTAAGAATTTTATCTTAAGATAGAATTAGCTAGTATAATAGAATCTAATAATTAACTAGAAAATAAAGTCTATAGGAACCAGGAGGGACTACTACGGATAAATAAGAGCTATAATATAAATAAAAAAAACAACATTTCATAATACCACGTTTATTATACTGAATAAATACTAAAAGAAATTTAGAAAATAGTTGTTTAAAAAAGCTAAAGACTAACTACTAGAATACTAGGACTAAGACCATAAAATTATGCTTAAGAAGAAAACGGATTTGAAACTAGAATTATTATACCAAGTACCCATACACCAGCAGGAGGAATTATAAAAATTCTTATAAAAAATTTAATAAAAGAAGTATATATAAATAAGCTAAAGTAAAATAGCTTCACTAATACTCTTTATATAAAAAAAATAGAAAATTAAGACTATATATTAACTATAGATATCTTAATAAAGCAATAGTTAAAAATTATTACCTTATACTACTAATATTAGAACTTATAGATAAACTTAGAGGAGCTAAATAGTTTAGTCTCTTTAATATTAAAGATAAATATTATTAAATATAAATAGCTAAAGAACACAAATAGATAATTATATTTAAAATAAGATATAAATTATTTAAATATTTAGTTATACTAATAGGACTCACTAACGCACCAGTAACATTCTAAACAATTATTAACTATATACTAAGGGAATATCTAAATGTATTTATAATAGCATATTTTAATAACATGCTTGTATATATAAATAGAATACTAGAAGAACACGTTAAGTATACTAAGAGAGTATTATAAAAGCTTAAGAAACATAGACTATATATTTAAACAAAGAAATACGTGTTCCATAGAATAGAAGTTAAGTTCTTAGAATGCTTAGTATTCTAAGATAGAATAGTAGTTAATTCTAATAAGATAAAAGATGTACTATCTTAGCCTATACTAATAAATACTAAAGAAAATTTTTTTTCCTTAGATTTATGGAATTTTGCTGATAATTTATTAAGAACTACTTAAAAATCACAGCACTCTTAATAGAATTGCTGAAAAAGAATTAATAATTTAAGTAAGAACAACACGAGGAAAACGCTTTTATAATATTAAAAAAAATATTCTAATAACTACTAATATTAAAAATATTTGATTTATGACTTTAAATAGAGATACATGTAGATACATTAGACAGAGCTATAAAAGCTATTCTATTATAAAAATAGAATAATAAATATAAATACCTAGTAGACTTTCTATCTTATAAACTTATAATTACTAAATTAAACTATGATATTTACGATAAAGAACTGTTGATAATAGTTTAAGTATTTAAGAAATAGAGATATTATTTAGAGGGAACTAAGCACTAAATTATTATATATTCAGACTACAAGAATCTAACAGTATTTATAATAATAAAAAAGTTAAATTAATAATAAGTTAGATAATAGAAATTAGTTTCTATATTTAACTTTTAAATACTTTATAAATTAGAAAGAGAAAATATAGTGGCTAATATACTTAATTAAAGAGCAGACTACATAAAGGATATACTAGAAATCTATAATATAATACTTAAGTAAAGATCAGACAGATCTCTAGGAAGCTTATAAATAGATATTAGAATAATAGTTATTATTAAAAATATATAGTAAAAATAAATTAGAGAATACAACCATAGATAACTATAATAACACAAAACGGGAACTATTTTTATACTAGAAGTATTATAAACTAAACTTATTAAGAAATAACATTCAGCTGAAATGTATAGATATTAGGGAATTAAAAAAACTATAAAACAGATCAACAGATATTTATAGATTCTAGGAATATAAAAAAAGGTTAGAGCTATTTTTTTAGAATGTATTAAGTACAAGAAAAATAAAGCATTAAGACATAAAAAATATAAACTTATATAATTAATTCCTTTACTAGACTAACTATAGGAATTAGTTATAATAAAGTTTATTATAAAAATACTAATAATAATTACCTTTTAAGGTTAATGGTATAATATGATACTAGTTATAGTAAACTAACTTATAAAATACGTATATTTTAAACTAACACATATGGAGGTTAAAGTAGATAAATTATTAATATTATTAATTAAGCTCTTAATTACACGACATAAATTACCACGAGAATTTATAACGGATAGAAATTAATTATTTATATTAATATTCTAAAAAATGTTTATAAAGAAGCTAGGGGCTGAGCACCACCTCTTAATAGTATTTTATTTATAAATAAATAAATAAATAGAATAAATAAATCAGACACTAGAATAATACTTACAGATATATAGTAATAAATAATAAGATAATTAGATTAACTTATTACTAATAACTGAGTTTATATATAACTCTGTAAAGTTATTAACTATAGGAAGATTACTATTCTTTATAAATTATAGCTATAAGCCCACGGCTTATCAAGAACCACGAAAACTAAACAAAATATTAGAATTAATAAGAATAAAAGTTAAGAAGTTATAATAACTTTATTAAGAAATAGTAGGAAAAATTACTTAGAAAGGAAACCTCAGCAAACAGCAGAAAGATAAATCTAAAGTTAAGAAACTAATTTTTAAGAAAAAAGACAAGGTTTTCCTATTATAAAAAAATCTAGAAATAAAACGACTATTAAAGAAACTGGATTATATTAAGTTAGGACTATTTAAGGTTAAAAGATAAATAGAATCTATAAATTATAAACTATAACTACCTAAGAACATAAGAATTCACCTAGTTTTTTATATTTCGTTATTAGAATTAGTACTATAGAATGCTAAACTATAGACATAACTTAAACTTAAAAAAGACATAACTAAGTATAAGGTCTAATAAATTCTGGACTATTAATAATTTAGGCGTTAGTAGAAATATCTAGTTAAATAGAAAAATTACAGACCTAAAGATAATATATAGGAGCTAGTTAGAAACTTAAAGAATAGTTTAAAGTTAATTAACTAGTATTACCAGACAAGCCAGCAGGGGCTTATTTTAAGATTATATTCTAAAAATAAAATAACTATAGCATGTTCTAGTTAAAACTAAAGGATAAAAAAAATAAAGTAATAAACTAGAAGAAAGCTTGCACTATAGATTATAGTATATAAGTTTTTTAATTCTAAGAATAAATCTCTACCTCTTTAAGAGCTTAGACCTTATAAATTAAGGCTATCTCTTAATTAAATATTTTCTTCTCTTTTAAATCTACTTGCGTAAGCTTATGCTAAAGTTATAGCTTATAAACATAAAGCTTAAAATACTAATCCTTAATAAAATTAAGTTAATAATAAAGTTTTACTTTATTACGGTTAAGGTGATTCTATTTTGATTATAATATAATTAAATTATACTTTATATTATGGTTAGCGCAGGCGGAGTAATAGCTAGAACTTAAATTTATAAAGTAATTATCACCTTAATAGAAATAATTTAAGTAAGGTATTAATATGTAATAGAGTATGCTATAGATTTCAGAAGCTAAATAATAAGCATATATTAGAAATAACTTAAGGCATATTATTATTAGGAAGCTAAATAGAGAGAAAAGAAAGTTAAGAGTCTTATAATCTAGAATATAGAGTAAAGGACCTGCTGCCTTTATACTACTTATAAAAGAAAAAAACTATCTTTCAAGACAAAGACTTAGAAGAGGGGGATAATGTTATAGATAGTAATAAATTAATAACTATATCTAAGAAACTAAAAGAGCTAGTAATAACAGCTAATAAGGCTCTAAAATAGAAATATATATTTAAGCTTAAAAGAAAAAACTATAAGTAGATATAGAATATATTAGCACAAGCTAAGGCACAGGCTAAGAAATAAAAATAAAAATATAAAACTATATAAATAGATACAAAGCATCCACCCACGTAACAGAATAGAGTTTAGTAGATAGAAAAAAAGTAAGATAATAGAGTCTCTAGTACCTCTAGCAGTCTCTAGCAGTATTTAATATATAGTTAGATAATATATAATATACACATAAAGGATCTACTATAAGTATAAGGTATTAAATAGTTTATAATTACTTTTAATTTTTTATAGTTACTCTAAAATTAAGATTTATACCTTAAGTAAAATAGTTTAGTACTATTCTATTAAATCTTAATTTATTATATTACTTTCTCTTATCTCTACTAAGTTAACTAACTTCTATTAAGTCTAATAAGCTATTTAATTCGGAAGTGAGGGAACTAATTAACCGTTATAATAATTAATTAAACGGCTTATTACTAGTATAATTTACGTTAGTAAGTTTATAACTTATAATAAGATCCTATTAAAATAAAAGTAATTACTAAGTAATAGCCTCTAATAACTATAAAAGAAGTCAGAAGCTTTCTTGGATTCGCTAATTTCTATTATTAGTTTATTAAGTCTTTTTTAGAAATCACTGCCTTATTTATAAGACTTATAAGTAATATATTATTCTAATAGACTAATAAAGAGCAGGCAGTATTTAATAAGCTAAAAGAAATCTTTATATTAGAACTAATACTAGCCTAATTTAATTCTAATTATAAGACTATTTTAGAAGCTAACTTTTAGGTTATATAACTAGAAAAGTTCTTTTATAATACAGTGATAATAATATGCTGTATTTATATATATACTTTTTAAAAAAGAATATATCTATAAAGTATAATTATAAGATATATAATAAAGAACTTGTTGTAATTATTTATTACCTAAAGGCATAAGATACTAAATTACGGTCTATTAAAAAGTTTTAAGTTATTACTAATTATAAAAACCTTAAGTACTTTATAAGGTTTTAAAAATTAAGTAAAAAATATACACGCTAGCAGTTATTCCTTAGCTGATATAATATAGAGATTTAATATAGACTAGAGAAAGAAAATATATAAGTTAATATACTATCAAAATACGAATAAAATCATCTAAGTGAAGAAAATAATAAAAAACTAAAGAGCTATATAATTCAGCTACTAAAGCTAATAATTATATGTTAGAAAAAAGAGCTTAAATTAAATAATAATAAGTAAACAGTATAGGCTTTTTCTACTTAAATTAGTCTTTTAATAATTATAGAAAATAGTATAACTAAAGCCTAGAAGTCTTATGCCTAGAAGTCTTATAATAAGCTTAAATAAAAATAATATAATATAGCACTAGATAATAAAGTGTATATAAGAGTAATATAGGCCTTTTATAATTAGGAGTAAAGATTTTCTCTAGAGCTTAAACTAAAAGTTTCGCTAGCTAAGTACACAATTAATAAAAATAAGACCCTTTATTATTAGAATAGAAAGTAGGTACCTAACTTAGAGCTATTAAGGATATTAATTATCTATTAGATTTATTTATTATAAGTAATAGAACACCCAGAATAGTAGAGTACTTATTTAATGTTAATAAGAGATTATTTTTAACTAGAGATATCAAATCACGTACGGCGTTATATTTAAAACTGTAATATCTATAGCTATATAAAGTTATAAAGAGATTACTAGTAAGAGCTATTACGCCTATTACCTATTCCTAATCATATTTAAATAAAGATTTTAATAGATTTTATAACCAGATTACTAGAAAGTAATAGCTGTATAATCTTACTAGTAATTATTAATAGGCTAAGTAAGAATATAACTCTCTACTCTCTTCTAAACATAAATATTAAAATAATAATATAGGTTTTTATCTATAAGGTCATTACTTACTATTAGATTTCTAATACTATAATATCTAATTACCTTAGCTAATTTATTAGCAAGTTCTAAACTAAGCTTTATAAAATCCTAAGAATTAAAAGACGATTATTAATAGCGTTTTATCTATAAATAAATGGTTTAATAAAAAGAATAAATAGCATAGTTAAGGTCTATCTTTAAGCGTTTATTATGTAGGACTAAGTAAACTAAGTAAAGCTTTATCTAATAACTAAAATTATAGTAAAGAGAAGAGACGCTATCTTAATAGAAATAAGCTTATTCTTTTTTTAACATAAATATAATATAGAACTGCTATAAGTGGATATTAGAATTAGGCATAATATAACAGCTTAAGACCTAAAAGCTAGCGCTAAGGAAATTATAGGAAAGCTAAAAAAAATATATTAACTTAGCACAGGTAACTATAGCTAAGGCATAATAAAAATAAAAAAAATAAATAAACTAATATTAGAATAAAGCCCTATAATTATATATTAGAAATAAGGTATAGCTAAAGCTTAGTAACTAACTCTCTACTAAATAAGAAAATAAGAAGCTAGACTAGAAGAATGCTAAATATATTATAGAAAATATAATTAGTTTATACACTATAAAGCTAAATACGCTCTTAAAACTAAACCTAATATTTTATATAGATAGACTATAGCTAGTAAGTAATAATCTATTATTAAACTAGCCTACAGATAATCCTTAGCTACTATTAATTTAAATAAATAACTATAAAAAGCACATAGTGCAGGATATTATTGCTGAGATATAAATAAAATAAGGGTAAGACTACTAGCTATAGTATAAAGTAAAATAAAAAGACTATATATTAATAACTATAAAGCTAGTAAGCTAGCTAGAAGATATAGTAGAAGTAATATAATAGACTAGAGCTTAAAATAGTTAACTAAGATAGTTATCTTAACTTTAACTTTATATATAACCACGTAATTTTAGTAACTGAATAGAGGTTAGCTATTAAGTCTCTATAGCATACGTAGTTAATTTTTTATTAAATTTATTTTATTTATATCTAATTACCATCATTGGCCTGGATTCTTATATAGTTATTATAATACTTTCTTTATTCTTAGTCTTTTAATATGTATTACGTGTTTACTCTATTTATAATTTATTTTTATATAATCTAATACTATATATATCTAGTATTTCTTTTTTATTACTCTATATATAGTGTTGTTATTTTGTATTTATAAAATTAGTAAAAGAGTTTCTTCTTTCTTTTTATTTTAATTCTATCCTAGTTTTAGATATCCAATAGGGTGATAGTACGTTACATAGGTTATAACTAGTATAAATATTTATTAATAGATTTTATTTATTTATATAGCTAATTCTTATTTAGTTAATTTTTTATACTATTTATTTTCGACTAACTATAGTATTTATTAGTATTTATATACTCCATCCCTTAAGATAACTTCTTAGTATTTAGTAATATAGTATTTTTTTTAAATAGTATTTTAATTTATATATTTAACAGTGTTCCCAGCATACTTACTATATAATTATTATAAATATAAGTTTTTTTCTATTTTTTGTTTTATAATTTTTTTATTATCTGAATTTCTAATCTTCTTTTTTAAAAGGTTCTCTTTTTTACTTTATAATCTTATAAAATCTTTACGTATCTTTATGGCTTTTAGTGTTATATTATTATATTATTACTCCTTATATTATAAGAGTTATATTACTAGTAAATTCTGCTAAATAATTCTTTACTTACTAATATAATATTTTATATTCTATTTTAAGGTATATATAGCTTTTATATATCTAATATTACTCTTTCTTTATTCTTTATATAGTAGTTTTTTTAGTAATTAGGTCTTATGCTTATTCTATTTAGACTATAGCTATCTTAACTTCTTTTAATACTTTAGTCTAAATATAAGCTTTTTTAACGTTTATTTATTATTATTTATAGTCTTTAATAAAATGTCTCTGTTTTCTATATTCTAAGTAAGCTTTTTATATATAGCGTTTTATTTATTCTTAAGTTTACTTTTCTTACCTTTTATTAATAAATATTTTATTATAGTTAATATCCATTTCATTATATATTTAGATATCCTTTTTATTTTTTCTAGGTATATGGATTACTAGTTTTTTACATACTTTCTTTTCTTACTCTTATTAGTACTAGTAATTATTAATAGTTATTACTTACTTAATAATTCTAAGTAGTGTACTTAGTTGTTTGCTTTTAAAGATTTTATTTTTAATTCTATCTTTCAGTCCTTTATAGTATATTATAACTAATAGTTAGTTTATTTAATTAAGTTATAATTAGATTTACTTAAACTCTATTATGTAATTAGCTACTAATATTTATTATTTAAGCTATTAAAGTTTTTAGATTATTTCTATTTCTTTATTAATTTCTCTAAAGACTATAATTATTTCCTTTTTGAAACTTTCGTAATCTTTAAAGGCTTATTATATATTATTATTATAGTCTATAAGTCTAGCTACTCCTAAGTTAAAATCTCTATTTACTAGATAATTTCTAGTAAGTAGTTTAAACTATTTTATAGCTCTTTCTATTATATTCATACTAGCTACTAAGATTTAATCTTAGTTAATTATAAATAATGCTTAATTAAATTAGTAGTAAAGGTCTATAGCTACTATAAAAGTCTTAAGTTTATTCTTATTACTATTAAACTTTATAAGAGGCTGTATTTTTGCTGTTTTTTTTTATAGATTTTTCTACTACTATTTATTACTATAAGTTAACTAGAATATTACATAACTTCATAATAGCTGCTTTTTATTTCTAGATAATTTATTATATACTCTTTTAATTTTCTGATATACTTTTAGTTGTAGATAAAAATTCTATTATAACTTCTTTTTTACTACTACTTTCTTCTAATAAATAAAGTTCTTATTTATTTTTTAGTAAGTTATTATAAATCTTATTTAAATAATATAGTATTAGAATCTATCTAACAGCTTCTTCTACTCTCTTAAGATAGTAGTTATAATATTATAAATTATTTAACTTACTAATATAAATTTAAACTAATAACTAGTTATTTAATTAATTATGTAATATCTTAATTAGTTTTCTTACTTCTAAATTAGATAGCTTGTTAGACTTAGTAGAGATTAATTAAACTTAGTTAAAATAAAAAAAAGTAAATATAGTAAGTTAAAATTTAATAAAATAGTATTAAAATATTTTACTTAAGGTGTAAATCTTAATTTTAGAGTAACTATAAAAAATTAAAAGTAACTATAAGCTGTTTAATATTTTATACTTATAATAAATCCTCTGTGTGTATATTATATATTAACTAGAAGTATATTAAATACTACTAGAGAAGATAATAAATAATAGTACTTTTATTTTCTTAATTTTAAACTAGCTATTAAGCTTGTATTCTTGTAACTTACTTACTCACTTTAGGTGTTATTCTCTATAGAACTTAAACTTACTATAAAGTAGTTCTATTTATAGATTCTGCTTTTACTAGTTTACTTTTACTCTTTAGTATTACTTATATATTTTTTTATACTATACCTTTTATAATAACACCTTTCTGTTTGTAGTTATCTCATTATTATAGTCCATAACAATACTCTTAATAGAAAATATATTAATTTTAGTTTAATTTTTTGGTTATTTTTAACTAGTATTTTATGATTTTAAGATTAATATTTTAAAAGTACATTCTTCTCTTTCTTACTAAATAAATATGTAAATTCTTTGTATTTTTAAGGTATTTAAACTTTAGTAGTATTTAAAGCTTATTTTTAGATTTATACTATTTTAATATTTTATAGTTATTTTTTCTGTAATTATTATATAGCTTTATATAAAATTCTTTCTATTTTAAAGTATTTTTCTATTACTTTTAGTTTCTATATTTATACTACTTTTCTTACTAAATTATGCTATTAAATAGTTTTCTATTACTAATTTATTATTAGATTATGTAATAAAATTAATTCTATTCTAAAATTATATCTAGCTTTTTTATGTCTAAAATATTAATATAGTAAATATTTTTATAGTTTATTACTTTTAGCTCTATTACTATAGTTTTTAAGTTAATTAAAAAATTTTAAAAGTTATTATATTATTATTTACTTACCTTACTTTTACTAAATGCACTTTTTCTTAATATAATATATTATTTAATTTAATTTATTAATTTGAAATAAATGTTTTATTTACTCTACTATTTACTAGTACTTTTAGAAATTTTCTATTTATCTTTATATTAAAATAAAGATATAGTTCTTACTATACTTACTATAGTTTAAAAGCTTTAATAATTATATTACTAGCTTAAGTTTTTTATTAATATCTATTTAGTTTTTTAATATAGAATTACGTATACTATGTTTTTAATTTTTATTTTCTAAATTAAAATACTTCTTTTTAATATGTATATGTAATAAGCTAGAGTCTAAAATAGTTAACTAAAATAGTTATCTTAGCTTTAACTTTATACATAACTATATAATCTTAGTAACTTAGTAGAAGTTAGCTATTAAGTCTCTATAGTATATATAATTAATTTTTTATTAAATCCACTTTATTTACACCTAATTACTATTATTAGCTTGAATTTATTATATTTGGATTTAATTAACTTTATTTCTTATAAGAGGCTGAGAGACCTCTGGTAGTATAATTAACTTTATAAAAAAATAAGAAACTTTTTAGTATTTAGGAGAGTTATTTAGTAATATAGTAAATATTAATAAATACTAATAACTACTTAATATTTATACTAATAGCCTAAGTAATAAACCTACTTAATATAGGATATAATAATAAATAGAGTAGCTATAAACTATACTAGTTACTTACTTTATAAAAGTTAAAAGTCTTAGCTATTAAAGTAATAATAAGCTAAGTAGAGATTAAATTTAATAACTATTTTATTTAATATAATAAAAAGAAAGTTTTATTTTTAATAAATAAAGCCAGCAACAGCACCTTACTCGGGGAGATTATAAATATATTATAAATAATATTTAAAAAGTTAACTATACTAAAAGGTCATGATTTTTTATTAAGGCTATTTTTATAGATTTTAGTAATAATACCAGTAACTCCCTTCATACCAACGCTATAACTAGTAATTAAATTAATAGTTAAACTATTTAATTTCTCTAAATCTTTTATATTTAATAGTATATAGTTATTTTACTTTATGTTTAAGTATTAAGTTAAGGCTAAGTTATAATTTAATAAATATCATATAAACAATAAAAAAGAACAAATAGACTATTTCTTTTAATATTTAAAAAAAATAAATAGTATAAACTATTCTTTTATAGTCCTCTAATTAAAAAAATAATACTACTTTTAAAGTAATATAGGCGTTTATAGACTCTTAGTTTAAAAACTAGTACTAAAGATAAAAGTCTCTAGATAAGCTGCAAAGCATAAAATAGAAAAAGAAATTAATAAGAGAATATTATATAAAGTTTAATATAAAACTACTACTAGTAGAAAGTGATTAGCTAAATAAAGATATAAAAAAGAGTATATTTATCTAGAGATTAAATAGAGAGCTTTAGAAGTATATTATAGCCCTTTTAATAACACTAAGCTTCAAAAAATACACTTAAGAAGTAATTTATATTAGTAATAACTTTATATAGATTATATTAAGTAATTATAGGACTATTATGGCTATTTATATAACGCTATTTATATTAACACTTAAATTAATAAATTAAGAAGTAATATCTACGCATGTAGGGGTAGTAAAGCTATAGAATAACTAATTTAAAATACTTTAAATAAGCTAAAAGAAATTTAACTAGCGCTATAAGTAAGGTCTTTATTATTAATATAATTCTCTTAGCTATATAAAGAATAAATATAAATATATAAAAGCAAATTAGTTACGCCTAGCTATTATAATATTAATAAAAACTAAACAAATAAACGCTAATAAAAGAGATGAAGAAGATGAAAATAAAAGAAAAAAAAAGTATTAAGAAAAGAATAGCTCTTACTTATAGTTATAAATAAAGACTTTTAGCTAAAATAAGTAAAGTAGTATTATAAAAAGAATAAAAGAAGTTCTGAAATATATATATAAATATAAACTTTATTACTATATACTTATTAATTAACCAGATGAATATCGTATATATAATAATTAATACTAGGTATTTATATTATAGTTTTATAAGCTTTATTTTTACTACTAAAGTTTATTTAGCACGTATTAATATAGCCTTATAGAGAATTATTAGAGTACATAAGAAATCTAAAAGAGTTATTTAGGTTATATAAATTAATCTTAATATTAAAGAATATACTAAATAAGCTTATATATATATTATTAATAACACGCTTAGGTTTGATCTTATTTTAGATAAATTCTAAATAAACTAAAATAATATTATAATTACGCCAGTAAAGAAATCGTTTTATATTTATACTTTAAGAATAAGAGTTTATAGTAAGAAAGAGAAGAAACTATGTTAGTAAAAGCTAATAGAAATTAACACAGCTACTTTTTCAATATAAATAGATAAATTAAAAAGAATAAGTAAGATATATATTTTTATAGTATTATTAGTAAATATTTAAAAAGCCTTAGTGCTTAAACTAAAGCTGAATTCTAAAATACTACTTTTTAAGGCCTATTAGAAGCACTTAAAGCTATTTTTAGAGAAGAAAGTAAACAAGCTTTTATTACTACAAGATTCTAGAATAAACTATTATATTAAACTTAAAAAGATTAATAAGAAGGACCTTAAGGTCCTATAGGAACTACTATATAATATATTAAGAAAAGAATTACTAGTATTATAAAAAGAGTTAACGCTGCTACTAGAGAAGGGCTTTATTTATATAAATAACTTCCTAACTATAGCTTTAATACTATTTATATATAAGTTTAGTAAAGGTATTTACTTTTATGCTAACTACTATATACTTAATAAGATTTTTAAAAAAAATAAATATTCTCTTCTCCTAATTCATAAAACGCTTAGCTAGATTAGTAAGGTAAGATAATATACTAAGCTTAATATTTTAATAGCCTTTTATAATATTTATATTATAAAAGAAGATAAATAGCTGACGGCTTTTTATATAAAATTTAGATTTTTTAAATAGCTAGTTATACCTTTTAGACTAGTAAAAGCCTTTAGTATATTTTAATAATATATAAACTAAACTCTATAGAAATATCTTAATAAGTCCTATTTAGTTTTTTTTAATAATATATTTATTTACTTTTTAGGCTTACTAGAAGAGTATTGTTAGTAAATTAATTTAATACTAAAAAAACTTAGCGCTGTAGGTTTATATCTGAATATTAAAAAATATAAATTCAAAACTAAAAACACGAAATATCTAGAGTTTATTATTAAAATAGGATAAGAAATTTAAATGGATCCTGCTAAGATAAAAGTAATTACTAAATAATAGCCTCTAATAACTATAAAAGAAATCAGAAGCTTTCTTAGATTTACTAATTTCTATTATTAGTTTATTAAGTCTTTTTTAGAAATTGTTGCTTTATTTATAAGACTTATAAGCAACATACCATTTTAATAAATTAATAAAAAGTAAATAATATTTAATAAGCTAAAAAAGATCTTTATATTAGAACTAGTACTAGCCTAATTTAATTCTAATTATAAGACTATTTTAGAAGCTAACTCTTTAGATTATATAACTAAAGAAATTCTTTTATAATACAGCGATAATAGTATACTGTATTTATATATATACTTTTTTTAAAAAAAAAACACCTATAAAGTGTAATTACAAGATATATAATAAAGAACTTCTTATAATTATTTATTATCTAGAGACATAAGATACTGAATTATGGTTTATTAAAAAGTTCTAGGTTATTACTAATCACAAAAACTTTAAGTACTTTATAAGGCTTTGAAAATTAAATAAAAGATATACATACTAGCAGTTATTCCTTAGCTAATATAATATAGAGATTTAATATAGACTAAAGAAAGAAAATATATAAGCTAATATACTATTAAGATATAAACAAAATTATCTAAGTAGAAAAGATAATAAAAGACTAAAAAGCTATATAATTCAGCTACTAAAGCTAGTAATTACATGTTAGAAAGAAGAGCTTAAATTAAATAATAATAAATAAATAATATAAGCTTTCTCTACTTAAATTAGTTATTTAATAATTATAAAAAATAGTATAACTAAAGCCTAGGAGTCTTATGCCTAAGAGTCTTATAATAAGCTTAAATAAAAATAGTATAATATAATACTAGATAATAAAGTATATATAAAAGTAGTATAGCCTTTTTATAATTAGAAGTAGAGATTTTTTCTAAAGCTTAAACTAAAAGTTTCGCTAGCTAAATACACAATTAATAAAGATAAAACTCTTTATTATTAGAATAGAAAGTGGGTGCCTGACTTAGAGCTATTAAGAATATTAATTATCTACTAAATTTATTTATTATAATTAATAGGACATCCAGGACAGTAAAGTACCTATCTAATATTAATAAAAGATTACTTTTAACTAGAGATATTAAACCACGTATGGCGTTATATTTAAAACTGTAATATTTATAGCTATATAAAGTTATAAAATAATTATTAGTAAGAACTGTTACACCTATTACCTATTTCTAATTATATTTAGAAAGAAATCTTAATGGATTTTGTAACTAGATTACTAGAAAGTAATAGCTATATAGTCTTACTAGTAATTACTAATAAGTTAATTAAGAATATAACTCTTTACTCTCTTCTAAACATAGATATTAAGATAGTAACATAGGCTTTTATTTGTAAAATTATTACTTACTATTACATTTCTAATACTATAGTATTTAATTATAGTAGCTAATTTATTAGCAAGTTCTAAACTAAGCTTTATAAAATCTTAAGAATTAAAAAGTAATTATTAACAGCGTTTTATCCACAAACAGATAGTTTAATAAAATAAATAAATAGTATAGTTAAGGTCTATCTTTAAGTGTTTATTATGTAGGACTAAGTAAACTAGATAAAGCTCTATTTAATAATTAAAATTATAGTAAAAGAAAAAGACACTACTTTAATAGAAATAAGCTTATTTTTTTTTAGTATAGATATAATATAGAACTACTATAAGTGAATATTAAAATTAGACGTAATATAACGGCTTAAGACCTAAAAGCTAGTGCTAAAGAAATTATAGAAAAGCTAAAAGAGTATATTAACTTAGCATAAGTAACTATAGCTAAAGTATAGTAAAAATAAAAAAAATAAGCAAACTAATATCAGAATAAAGCCTTATAACTATGTATTAGAAATAAGATATAGTTAAAGCTTAATAACTAACTCTCTACTAGATAAGAAAATAAGAAGCTAGACTAAAAGAATACTAAATATACTATAGAAAATATAATTAGTTTATACGCTATAAAGCTAAATACGTTTCTAAAGCTAAACCTAATATTTTATATAAATAGATTATAGCTAGTAAGTAATAATCTATTACTAAGCTAGCCTATAAATAATCTTTAACTATTATTAATTTAAATAAATAACTATAAAGAGCACGTAGTGTAGAATATTATTATTAAAATATAAATAAGACAAAAGCAAGGCCACTAGCTATAATATAAAATAAAATAAAAAAACTATATATTAACAACTATAGAGCTAGTAAGCTAGCTAGAAAATATAGTAATATTAGATTATTAAAAGGAGTATATAGTGCCTTTATAAAGAGATAGATATAAACTTCTACTAGTAAATTACTAATAAAAGCTTTAGAAAAAGCTATAGTAAATAAAACTTAAAATAGATTTATAAAAACCTTTAGGTAAATAGTTCACTAAAGAGTCTCTATTTAGTCTATAAAAAAGAGGGTAATGTAATGGGCTAGAGCTTAAAATAGTTAACTAAAATAATTATCTTAGCTTTAACTTTATATGTAATCACGTGATTTTAGTGACTTAATAGAAATTAGCTATTAAGTCTCTATAGTATATATAATTAACTTTTTATTAAATCTATTTTATTTACACTTAATTGCCATTATTGGCCTAGATCTATTACAGTATAAAGTAATAGTTATAATAGTATACTAAATATAATAACTTACTATATTCTTTTTTTACTTTATTTCTATGTATAAAACATTTTCATTTTAGAAAGTATTTTTTATAAGAAAGTTTATAGTACTAAAAGTTATTTTAGTACTAGTTTATTTTTTATTTTTTTATAGTATTTACACTTAAGTACACATTTCTTTTAATGTTGCTATTTATATTAATAATTTTATTAACTATTTTTATTTTTTATATTAACTATAGTATTTAAAGCTTCTAAAACTTATTTATTTAATTTCTATTTTTTTACTACTTTTTTGTATACTTTTTGTCTTTTTAGTTTCTTTATTTAAATTAAATATGTTACTTATATATATGTTTTTTTTATATAGTTAACTAACTTACAAATCTAATATTTTTAATTCTTTAGTTATTAAAAGATATTAGTGTTTTTAATTTATATAATAGGTAAAAGTGTTTTTGCTTTATTATATTTATTATTCTTACTTTCTAGCTTAGTTTTTTATTCTTAAGTTAATTTCCTTTTTTAGTTCTAAGAAACGTATAGTTTCTTTTATTAGACTTTTATAAAAAACTAAAATACTACTTTTTTTATAAGGCTATTATGCTGTAGAAATACTACTCTAGTAATTTAGTTTTTTAATTTATAAAACTCTCTTTTTAGTATTACTTTTTAATACTTAGTTTTATATTTAGATTTAAAATATTAGTTTAATTTATAGATTTAGCATTTATCTTTATTTAGTTACTACTAAATAGTTATTATTATAATTTTAAAAGCTTTATATATTAAAAGTTAAATTTCCTAAAATAGCTGTTATTTTTTATTAATTTTTTAAAGTATAAAGTTTTTTACTTTTGTACTTATTATATAATATTATTTTTTAACTATTTTTTATAATACTTTTTTTAATTATTACTAGCTGCTTATAAGTTTGTACTTTTTTTTTAATACTATTTTTTACAATTTTTTATATAATATTTTATAGATCTATAAATTTAGTATTATTTGTTGTTAAGTCTTTTATTAATAACTTTAACTAATAAGGTTTTCTTTTTCTATAAGTTTTATTTTATAGGCTTAGGTTTTATTCTTACTATTATAATTTTTAATTTTTTATGTAAACATTTCTTTATAAAGTATTTAATATTTCTATATTTTAAACATGTTTTTTTATTAAGCTGTTTTCTATATTCTTAAGTTATAAACTACTTTTTTAGCTTTTTTGGTAGTTTAGACTTTTTTATTTAAACCTTTATTAATATTCATTTTATTATATACTTAATTTTATTATGTTAATATTTTCTTTTTCTTTATAATTAATATTTAACTTTTTTTATACTTTAGTTTCTACTTATACTATTAGTTATTAATGTGTATAGTAGATTCTATAAAAGTGTAAAAATTATTTAGTTAATTTTTTTTTACTAGTTTATTTTTAATTTAATTTTTAAGCTTAGTATAATAAGCCGTTATTAATAACACGTTATTTTAATTAATTTATAACTATAATTACTAAAATTTTATAGTATATACTAAAATTAATTTTGTTTATTTAAAATTTTATATTTTATACTTTGTAGTTTTTTTTTTATTAATTTCTTTAAAGACTATAGTTATTTAGATTTTAAAGTTATTATAACTTTTAAAAACTACTTTTATTTTATTAGTTATTTTAGTTTCTTTAGTTTTATTATTTATGTAGTTTTTAGCTAAAGGCTTAAATTAATTTATAGCTTTTTTTTTATGTTTATATTAGCTACAAGAATTCTGTCTTAATTTTTAGAAAAAATGTTTTTATTAAAGTAAGTATATATTTCTATTTTTGTTAAAAAGCTTTTAAAGTATTTACATATTCTATTAAATTTCTTTAGTAATTATATTTTAGTACTAAATACATAAATTTTTATATTAACTTAATTTTTTAACTTTATAATTATTTACTATAGCTCTAATATCTACTACTATTATTACTATATAATTTAAGCTATAAATAATACTAGTATTAAAATTAAACTACTTAGGCCTACTATTATTATATATAAGTTATATAATTTATAGGTACTTATAGTATTATAAAATAAGCTATAGTTTTTATATACTTAAAGTTTTTATATAATAGTATATTACGCAGCCTTTATTACTATACTATAAAAGATAATATATAGGTCTTTTTAACGTAGTAAGTATAAGTATATACTAAGTTAAATACTTTAGTAATAACGTAAAGTTATATAATAACTTACTTTTACAATTATTCTAATAATATAAAAATGTAATAAGAATAGTCTAACTAATTTATTATATAACAATTTTAGAGAGTTGCTCTTAGAATAAGAGAATAAAAATAAAAAAAGAAACTATTTAAAAGCTAAAGAAAATGCTCTTTATATAGTAAATTTTCTACTTATAATTTACTATATAATAAGCTCTAATAAGTATACTAAGTTCTTATTATTATTTATTATACTTATTTGTTATATAACTATACACGTAAAATATTACGTATTTTTTATTATTATTAGTTTTATTAATTATCTTAATAATATTAGCCAGAAGTTTTATTTTTTACTTAAGTTTTTAAAGTGTTTACTTTGTTTTTTACCTAGTATTAAGTTTTTATACATACTTTTTTACTAATAGCTAATAATTTTCTTTTAGTTAGTTTATTACCTTTTATTTGTAATTACTACTTGTAATAAACTTTTACTTATTACTAACTATAATAGTTTTAAAGTAATTTACTTACTTAACTTATTTATAAAATAAATTATAAATATAAGCTTTTTTTATATTTTAAACTTAAAACAAAAATAAATTATTTTTAATATTAAAATTTTTTTAAAAATTTTTTTTAAATTAAAACTAAATAAATAGTATAAAAAATGTATTAAATAAATATAAATATTAAGTACTGAACATAAAGTATACAATAATTAATAAATAATTAATAAATAATTTAAAAAAATTTAGATAATATATATAAATAAATAAAAATAATAATATATTTTTAAACATATTAAAAATTATAACTTAAACTATATTATAGTTATAATATATATATATTAATATTAGTTTTATTATACTATACTATTAAATTTAATATTATATTTTTTTAAGCTAATATATATATTTTACTAAAATATACTAATTATAAATAGTTAAAATAACTATTTTAATTGATTAAATTAAATTTTAGCTTATTATAAAAATTTTATTAATATTTTTAAATTATTTTTACGTAATTAATTAATTAAATTTTTTAGTATTATAAATTCAATTTATATTATTAAAACTAACTATTTTTGATAAAAATTAATTATTAAAAAAGTTTTTAAAAAAATTAGTATTAAGTTAAAAAATTATTTTATTTTTAATTATATATTTTATAACTAGTTTAAATTTAAAAACAAATGTATATTATAACTTTAATATAAATATATACAAATATTTTAAAATTAATATATAATATATTTTATTATATTTAGTATTTTAATATTTAATTTTACTATATATTTTTTATAAAACCTTTTTTTATAAAAAAAAATATTTAAGGAAGTATTTTACTTTTACTAAAAATCTACTTTTATTAATAATTTAACAAATAGTTTATATTTTTTAATAAAACTTTAAAATAAATAGATATATATATATATTATATTTTTTATTAAATTTATATTAAAATATTTACTATTTATTAATAATTTGTTAAGTTTAAAAATTACTTTATTATAAAATATTTTAAAACTTTATATTTTTATAATTACTATAAAATACTAAAGCTAATATAAATGCTAGAGGGCTTTACTACACTTAGTAATAATTAGTATAAGAAAAGCTATATAAAAGAGTAGTTATAGAAAAGTAGCTTAAAAAATAGCATAAAAAAAAAAGTAGTATAAAAAAAACTAGGTTTAGAAAGACAGCGTAAGAAAAGAAACAGCGTAAGAAAAAAAGCAGTATAAGAAAAGAAATAATATAAGAAAAAAAGTAGTATAAAAAGAAAAGTAGTATTAGAAGAGAAGTAGTATTAAAAGAAAAGTAGTATTAAAAGGAAAGTAATATTAAAAGGGAAGTAGTATTAAAAAAGAAGTAATATTAAAAGAAAAGCAGTATAATAGAAGTTATATTAGAGAAGTAACTATTAAATCTAAATTAACTTTTACATTAAATTAGATTTAGCTTTTACATTAAATTAGATTTAGCTTTTACATTAAATTAGATTTAGCTTTTATATTAAATTAGATTTAGCTTTTACATTAAATTAGATTTAGCTTTTATATTGAATTAGATTTAGCTATTAAGGGAGAGACTCTCTTAAACCTCTTTTTCCCCTACAGGGAGCGTAATTTAAATTAAATTTAATATATATTAAGAAGGAAACTCTCTTAGACTCTTTTAGACCCCCTTTCCCCTATAGGACACGCAATTTAAATTGAATTTAACATATATTAAGAAGGAAACTCTCTTGGACTTTTTTAGACTTTTTTTCTTTATAGAAAGTATAATTTAAATTTAATGTAGAGCTCTAAGAGTAGCTTAATATAGGGCTCTAAAAATAGCTTAGTACAGGACTTTAAAGACAGCTTAGTATAGACTTAGATATAAGTTAGTAAATAGATTAGTAAAGGCTTTAGTAAAGTTAAATATTAGCTTAATATAACACAAGCACCCTAGCTTTCTAAGCACTATAGTTTATTTTATTAGTAGTAGTATCTTTAGGGTTACTATACTAGTTATAAGAAAAAAGCAAACCTATTAGTAAAGTATAATAAATATACTAGCAAATATAAAGAGTATAAGAAAAGTTGTATAAGAAAGATATTAACTTATTAAAATATTAGTTACGTAAGAATTTTTAGTAACTTTAGTGTTTCTCTAGCGCGGAATAACTGAACTAATCACGTAACATAGGTTTTTTTAACTAATAAGAACATAAGAACCTCTATTTTTTAACTAATAAAAGCGTAAAAAGCCTTAGTGCTATCTTAATAGAGTTTTAAATAAAAACCTTTTTATTTAAATAAAATAAGCTTTACTACGCTTAGCAATTAAAAAAAGTAAATTTTATATTTAATTAAAAAAATTCTTTTAGTTAAAGTAGCTCTTTTTTACACTTATATAAAGTAGATAACTATTAATAGTATATATAAGTAGAATTACTTAAGTCTTTTTATATCTAATTTCTTAAGTATAATAAAATAAATAGCTAATAGGTATATACACGTAATGCCTTTAGTTAGTTTTTTTATTAAAATTAATTTATTAACAAACACTAAATTAGTAGCCTTAAACTATTTTATAGCTTATTAAAATACTTTATATAGCTTTTTATTATAATGAATTAAGAAAGGCCTAAGTAAGTACTTACTTTAGTAACGTCTTTTAACTAGCTAATAGATAGTTAACTAATAAACGCATATATTTTACTTTATTTATAGCTAGTAGACCATTTCATTCTAATACATTTAGCTGCTATAAAATAGCTTGTTAAACAAAACGTCCTTATTTTCTATAGTAAGCTTAGGTGGCCGCCTAAGCTTTATATTAGAATTATAAGGTTTTTGAGTACTGCCATACAGTTTCAGGTTGCTCTTAATTTAGTACACCTCTAATAGGGAAACGCCCTTACGGTTTGTGATAGCCTGGTTCTCCCATCTTAGCAAAAGAAATTAATATATATTAAGATATATACAACTTGATAGGCCTTGCTGGCTCCAAGTAAATAGTTTTTTAGGTATTGTAGCGACGTGTCGAATTGTGGGTGCTCTAGAAACTCCGTGAGCTTGAAACATAGCAAAAGCTAACACAAGAGGGCTCTGTAAAACACCAAAAGGTCAGCTTCAAGATTGCTTAATTGGGCTACTACGTACAGTAAGTTTGGATATTATTCCGTTGCGTGGCGATCAAATTCACGAAAATGGCTGATTTCTATGGGAAGATGACGCGCAGCGCGAATCTCGAGGGGTTGCCAAGGAATTCCACCGATTTTTGCATACGATAGATCTATTCTCCCATCCCCGTGCCCCTCTCTTTGCAAACGATAATAAAATGCCCGAATCTGTAGATGAGGGCTCGCTCCACCTTTCGCTGCAACATGAATTACCACTTTGCGCGTCTTGATCGATTCCAGAAAACTTGTTCTCGACAGGGTCTTCAAGCTCTCTGCCTTAAGCTGCATTGTCCTCAATAAGTGGTTTCTTCGCGGTCTTCCATCGTCTAGGCGAGCCATTGAAGCGACGGATCGTTCTTACGGTCAGGTGGGTCGGTAGGAATATCGAAGTTGAACCAGTCTGATATCATTTCCGGGTCCATTTTCTGCCTTCCTTCTACTAAATCTGCCCTCTTTTACCCCTCTGATTTCCTGGTATTACTAGTGGATAGGCCCTTACCCCGATACTGTTGTGGGAGGATATCCCTGCGTACGCATATCAAAAGGAAAGGTGTGCCTCTGCGGGTTGTTGAGCATACCTTTGGAATGAGTAGATAGAATAAAAAAGGTTGTGTGTTTTTACAATGTCTCCAAGGAGTAATAAAAACAATATATGAGATGTTTTCTAGCTAGTAAGTTTACCGCTTAACAGTAAACGCCCCTGTACAGCTTCATGACCTTCTGCGAGATCAGGTGAGAAGAGGTAAACAGCCATTTTACAGCTTTATGAATTAGGCATGACCTATAGGACTTCGGCGCAACAATAAATCACGTCTTCCACCCAAGCAGAGCCATCATGGCCTCCTCCAACTTCTCTGTCTCCATCCCCTTCATATCCCCCAACTTCATACACCTCCACGCAACCGCGCGATCCGGACGCACCAATACGCACCCATCTTCCTCGATCTCCCTTTTCCTCTTCCAATCTAAATACATATCTTCCCAATCCAATCGCCATCCGATTGCCCATGCCCGGATCTCCAGACTCGGCACCCTTGACACACCCCGAATCTCCAACGGTAGTGTCGACGTTGCACCGTCTGTAACCCGGACCTCACGGCCCTGACCTGCATTGCCTGTATCATCTACCTTCCACTCCAGTGTACCGTTAGTCATGCCAAGGATCTTTGAGAGACGCTCAGACACGATGCGAGCAGCCTTTTTCCACGCTTCCCCGCCAGCGCCCGTCAGGATAGTGAAGTGCCCATTTCCAGCAAGATCAATCGTCGAAATCGGCTTCGTCGGAATAGCTTTGTTCAACCATGCATGCGGGACCCTTGAGCCTGGATACGTCGAAATTCCGTAATGCAGGACCACATCCTCCGGCGGCGCTGGTGGTGGTCCCTGACCTTCAACGGAAATAGCATCACTTTCATACCTCTGATTCATCTCGATCCCCAACCCATTGAACTCGTGCTCACAGTTCTCAATACCCGCAATCAATGTCTCACGGCGCTTTTTTCCTTCGGGTGTCGTTGCGGAGAGCTCCTGAAAGGCTGCTTTTCTGGCTTCGCGTGTGGGTTCAAGCATACCCAAGGAGCCCCAGACAGCGATTTGTTCGGGAAGGGCCTGGTTTGCGCGCTGAACGATACGCTTACCGACGGGTTGGCGTTCGGGTGAGTAAGTCGAGAGTAGAGAGGACGACGCCAAACCCTTCATGACGTAGGCAATTTTCCAGGCAAGGTTGAAAGCATCTTGAATACAGGTGTTGCCTCCCAACCCATTATGTGGAGGATGTCGATGAACCGCATCTCCAAGACAGAAGATATTCTCAGCCTTATTCGTATACCTTTCCGCGTAAATCTCATTAATATTCCACTTCGACACACTTCTAATCCTCGCCGGGATGTCCGGATCTCCAATGTACTCCCGTATCCGCTTCAGGTATTCGTCGTGCGTGGGTTCTGGTTCCAGTTTGGTGCCAAGTTTAGGAACAAAGATAAACATCCACTGGTCCCAAGGCTTGATGATCCGGCATACGCATAACCAGTCGAAGTTCGGATGGTCGACATCTGGCTGCAACATCCATTGCAGGTTGCCGCGTTTGTTTTCCCTCAGATGTTGCATGTCGACGTCGACAAGTACGTTAATTGCGAGACCCTTGGCAGGTGTGGCGGTGAGGGGAAGACCGAGTTGTTTGACTATGAGACTGCGTGCTCCGTCGGCGCCGAAGAGATATCTAGGAAATTATGATGGGTATTGGTTTGAATGAGTGAGAAGAACCTTACTTGGAGCGAATCGTAACCTCACGTTTTAAGACCATGGCTCTTACGGTGGTGAGTACAGCCCCCTCCTTTTCTTCCTCGAACTTCACGAAATCAGTATCATAACGGCAGCTGAAGCCGTTCTGCGACGCGTAACGCAGCATTATAGGTTCGAGCAGCGTTTGCGGTATGTCAACCTGAGCAAGTTAGGCCATGCGTCTAGTTTCTTTCTTTTTCCCATTTTAATTCCTCTCGTGAAGGAAAATTAAAGCGAAAAGGAGAGTTTAGAAATGAAATGCAATGAGCTGAATGCCTACCGGTATACTTGGACTTGCAGACTTATACTCCCCAGCTCTCCTCGGGTCATACCCCCACGCAACCGCGCGACCATATTCCTCGCCCATGATGCTATGCGCCCATCGAACCTGCGCAATCTCATCGTCATGAGTGCCAATTTTGAAGCACTCCTTGTCCAAGCCAATATCTCGCAGACAATCTTGAACCCAAAACTTCAGCAAACTCTTCAAAGCCTCAGTGGCAGAAAAGCTTACCGCTAGCAGCACAGTTGAGAAGATGGGCCCTGGGCGTGTCGGCCGTACTATGGGCATTCGATATCATGATCCCTTTCAAGCCTAGCATTCTAGATTAGCAAGAAATCCTAGACACATATTAAAGAGTTTCTGACTAACCATAAGAGGCCAGAAAGCATGCCAGACTAAGACCGGCCGGGCCAGCGCCGATGATGAGAAGGTCAGTCTCAATCGGTTCAGTCATATTGATGACGTCTCACTTTTCCCCTATCCAAGTACCTAGTTATGAAATGGAAAATTTCTCAATTATACCGCTGCTACAAGAAAGTAAATACGCGTTGCATGAAAGCTAGAAAGTACGACGCCAAGCTCAGCGGCGAACATTCAGTTGTATTCTCGGCTACCATCACTATTATGCATTTATGTCCCAGAATCCATACGCAATTGTCTGTTCAGGTGGGGAAAAGTAGAGCGGGGTATTAGGAGCTTCGCATCTAGTCCAAGCCCTATCCAGGTCTTCCTCGGAAGCCGGAAAGAACAGCCTCCGTAATGCAACATGTCTGAGCATTCTTTGAAGCCTGAATCTTAACCTAATCTAATCGGAATCGGGAGTGATGGTATTGGCCGTAGAAGAGAATCCATATTCGTGTGGTGTTCTGGATTTTGGTGGAGCCACTTTCTTGCCTTCAACTCTCCTAGGAGCTGAGCTTGGCAAATCGCCGCGAATTTGTTCCAACATGATTTCAGAAGCGTCTCCAGATTTCCTATGGATCGCATTAGTAATTTGTGCCCTATTCCTGGGCTTCAAGATCTTGCGTTATGGAATGAGGCCCAAGAATTTCCCACCAGGTAAATTAGACACCGGCACCGTGTTATACGGCAATGCAACCCGAAGTGATGTAGCATCCTCGCTGACGCACCGCATTCCTTCAGGGCCGCCGACCCTTCCGGTCCTCGGGAACTTGCACCAGATGCCGCTGAAGGATTTCCACCTGAGGTTTAAGGAATGGGCTGATGAATGTGGGGTTATCCACAGCCGCAGTTTGGCTTCTACACGCTCACTGCTAGCGCAGATGGACCAATTGTTGGATTGAAGGCTGGTGGAACGAATTTGATACTCATCAATGACCCAGATGTTGTCAAGGCTTTGATAGAGAAGAGAAGTGGGATATATTCGGCGCGGCCTGATTTATTTATTAGGGAGTTCAACAACAATTTGAATATTGCCTTTCGGGAGTAAGTTGGGCTTTAGAATTAGACCGGGAAGTAGGCTGATGTTCGAATAGCAATGATGACACATGGAGACGTCAAAGGAAGATGTATCACCTTCGACTTAATGTCAAGGTTGCAAATCAATATGTGCCCTACCAGGAATGTTATCATCATCCACGCGAAATTGCACATCACACTAACATTATTGCAAAGACTTTCGACAGCACCCAGCTCTTGAACGACCTCCTCGACAATCCTCAAAATTTCTCACGTCACCTTCAGCGGTACACGACAAGCGTGGCATCAACAGTTCTCTATGGCTGGAGAACTGCAGAAGGAGGCCGAGGGTATGTTAAAGATCTGATGAATGTACGTCGTCTTCCCCAATGACATGTAAGTTCCTAAAGAGGCTAACACCATATGTAGTGGATGGATAAGACGAGTGAAGCTGCGAATCTGCAACTCATCGATTTTTACCCGTTTCTTAGGTCAATTTACCGGTTCCTTCCGGAAAGCTTAGTCCCATTCAAACGAAAGCTTCGAGAAATCAAGGTCATTGAAAACAGGTTATTTTTTGATCTGCTGGAGAATGCGAAAGAAATGATCAAGAACGGGAAGGTGTATCCAAGTAGGCCATTCCTGATGTTTCGAGGCGGTGTGTTCAAGAAAGAAACTAATCCTTGAAAAGGCTTCATCCGTGACATGCTTCTCTCCGACGACGTCGATCGCCTGAATGAGGTCGAGATAGCCAACAATGCCGCACACGGATTCGGCGCAGCAACGTGAGAACTAGTACCTCTGACCTCGCTGAGAACAAATCAGCTGACTGATCCACTAGAGATACGCAATGGAATACCAGTCTTGGTTTCATCAAGGTGACCTCCTCTTACACCCCTCCAATCTTTATTCATTGATTCTCAAAGCCTACAGGCCATGATACTGTATCCCGAAACCCAAGCTGAAGCTCACCGCGAAATCGACCGTGTCATCGGATCCGGCCGCCTCCCGCAATGGGAAGACCGACCCAATCTTCCCTACGTCCGAGCAATTATCGAAGAGTCCCCGCGATGGATACCCACAACTCTCAGCGCCGCAGTCCCGCATTCAAATTCCAGAGATGATGAGTACAACGGGTACTTCATCCCTAAAGGCTCATCACTGATGATGAATGTATGGACGCTTAACAACACGAACCGGACAAATCCGCGGATTTTCGACCCCTCACGGCATAGCGCCGAAGCAACTGCTCTTGAGAGTAATGGCATAAATCCGAATTCGAGCGCGAGACCGCATTTCACATTTGGCGCAGGGAGAGGAGTGTGCCCGGGATTCCATGTCGCGGAAAGGGGACTATTCATGGCAATTTCGAAAATGTTGTGGGCGTTTAAGTTTGAGAGGATACCTGGGAGCGAGAAGATTGTGCAGGATGCTGTGACGCCGGGGTTCATTGTGAGGCCGGTGGATTATAAGTAAGTTTGAGTGAAAATTGATATGAGAACTGAGCTAAAGAATGTAGGTGTGCAATTACACCACGAGACGAGAAACGGGTTGAAATTATTCGAAGGGAGTGGCAGCAAGCCCAAGAGAGTTTGGATGCTGATGAGAACTTTACCGAGCAGTTCTTCCAACGTGCTTTTGTCAACAATAAGAAAGATTAAACTTTTGGGATAGGCGAAATTCAAATCACATATAATGCCGCATTACTGTTCCTACTTGAAAATATGCCTATTCCTAAGAGTCCCTAGCTCCGAAATCTCGACCTCAACCTCATCGCCATTCTTCAACCACACGAGGGGATCACTAGAAAAGGCAACCCCGCTCGGTGTCCCAGTCATGATCACAGTCCCAGCTCTCAGAGTCGTCCCTCTGCTCAAATGACGAATGATGTCTCCCACGCTGAAGAGCATGTCTCCAATACTGGCTCTTTGTCTTTCTTCGCCATTGACTCTCGTGACCAGGGTAAGCTTAGAGACATCCGGAATAGCAGAGGGAGAGACGAGCACTGGTCCCAAGGGGGCAAAGCCGTCAAAGGATTTTGCATAGCCATGCTGCTGCCCAGATCTTTGAGACATTTGCCAGTACCGAGAGGAGACGTCATTGCCGCATGTGTAGCCAAGGACATAGTTTAGAGGATCGTCATCCTTATGGATGTCTCTGCAGTCTTCGCCGATGATGGCGCATAACTCACCTTCGTAGTCTATGTTGAGACATTCTTCAGGAACATTGACATCGCTGAATGGTCCATTGAGAGCATCTAATACAGTGGCGTCAGCATAGAGATTTGGTCGTGTATGTAGGACAGACCTGGAGGCTTTGTGAAGACAGTCGGGTACTCAGGAGTAGGAAATCCAGCCTCCGTAATGTGAGTTTTGTAATTCAAACCAATTCCATAAATTATCGGAGTGTATGGTAGTGGGCAAAGAACCTAGCTTATTTGTTATCATTATAACTATTAGAAAGAATATTCTCTCTCGCCGCCAACCTCAGAGACTACTCGTTCAAGCTGTGTAGGTTTAAGATCCCAAGGCACTTGCCCTAAATATACGATCACCTTCTGTCCAACTAGAGCAACATCCGATACAGCATCGCCATATTGAATGTCTCCGTTCTCGTCCTTGAATCTGATTAACCGTCGGAAAGAAGAATTCATGATCGTGAAGAATGTAAATTATAATATGACCAAGAAAATAAGCCCGTCAGATAATTTTCTCAATTATGATGGCCAATGCCCGTATAATACTAGACTTCGGATGAACCCTAGCCCAAAGACAACAAACTCCAGGATCGGATTGATGTGCCGGCAGCCTTGCTCCGACATCCGAACGAAAAGGAATGAGCTTAGGGAGGTACAACTGAAGGCTGTAAGGCATGTGGCATTTGTTCGGACACAAGAACAATTCAACACTGCCAACATAATTGAGAAAAAGGAAATTGCTAGAATCCTTCCATTTGCTATGATGCTTTGACAACTGCATCACAATGACATCTTCGCGATGCCGACGGCTATGGGCGCCCTCATCTGACGACGGTAAAAACCTCAAAAAGGCTCATTGCGTTAGTGAATGCGAGATTCGGAGCGAAACTGAAAACATACGACGATCTTCATAAACGGTCGACAGAGTCAAAAAGTGCGGATCAGTTCTGGCTCCTCCTTTTCGAGTTCTTGCAGATCAAGTCAGATCGCAAGCCAGCGTATGCTATTCGCCAAAACGTAAGTGATACACCATTAGTATTCCCATTTCCATAATGTAGTAATTACTGAAAGATCGTAGGCAGTGAAGGAATTGCCACTATATCCTCCGCCACAATTCTTCCTCGAGATCAAACTCAACTTCACCGAAAATATTCTGTCTTACTTCAAATCACGGGAGATAGTTCTACATGTCTGCTCGGAAGGAGCTCAAAACATCCGGAATGTCACGTGGGAGGAACTTCGTGCATAGATCAAAATTATTGCCAGCGCAATGGTCGTTTCCGGCATCGGTGTTGGCGACCGCGTCGCTACCATAATCTCAACTCGACAAGAAACCATTGCCTGTTGTTTAGCCACGCTGTCTCTCGGCGCAATATGGTCCACCTCATCTCCAGACATGGGCGTCGACGCTGTGTTAAGCCGTTTGACACGTATCCGGCCGAAAATGGTGTTTTGCGAAAGCGAAGTCTTGTACAACGATAAAAAGAGAGGCTTGATGGAGAAAATAAAAAGTGGGTGAAGCAGCTCTGGAAGACTCCAGAGTTAGAGCATGTTGTTGGTTTGTCTCCCGAAAGAGTTAAGATGGGATCGGAGCTCGAGATGACTACCTAGGAAGATTTTCTTGCGCGTGCCACGAGGAGGGGACTCGCTTTCGCTCGACTTCCCTTCAACCAACCGGCGTTCATAGTCTTTTTTTCCCGGAACAAGTGGGCCGCCAAAATGCATCGTTCATAGTGCCGGCGGTCTTCTCCTGCAGGTCCGGAAAGATGTGATCGTGCACTACGACGTTCGACCTGGAGACACAGTACTGCAATATACGACAACGGGTTGGATCACGTGGGCCACGGTTTTAGTGTCTCTCTCATACGGCGGAAAGGTGGTCGTTTACGACGGTTCGCCGTTTGTTCTGGATGAATTGGTCCTGCTCAGACTTATCAGTCGTCTTTGAGTCCAGTTGCTCGGAGCATCAGCAAAGTTTCTAACATATCTGAAGATAGCAAAGATAAATCCGAGGGATTATGTCGATCTTTCGAGTTTACGAACGGTCACATCTACTGGTAGCACCCTGACAGCCGACGTTGCGGAGTAGTTTTGTGACTATGGGTTTCCGGAAAATGTGCATCTTCACTCCACGTGCGGTGGTACGGACCCTGCTTGTTGGCTCATCACTGGGAATTCTACGGCGCCTCTATATGCGGGTGAGATCCAGTGCCCGTCATTAGGAATGGCGATCGATATCTTGAGTATGGACGAGTCTCAACCGACATCCGTGGAATCCACAGGCGAATTGGGTGAGCTGACTTGCCTCCGACCATTCCCAAGTCAACCTGTGCCTTTCTGGGGTGACAAAGATGGGGATCGATACCGAAACTCGTACTTCGAGAAATTTGACATCCGAGTGTGGAATCAGGGAGATTTAGTCTCTGTAAATCCTCGGACGGGTGATTGCTTGTCCATGGTAGATCAGATGGCGTCCTCAATCCGTCCGGCGTTCGCTTCGGAAGTACGGAGATCTATAATGTCGTACAACAATTCCCGGGAGATTCGTGATAACGTCTGCGTTGGTCAGCAGCGAAGCAGTGACAATGACGAGCATGTCGTGCTATTCGTCAGAATGGCGCCAGCAAATAAGTTCTCGAACAGCTTTTGCAAGAGAATCAGGCGAGAGATTGGTCAAAGTCTCAGTCAACGCCACGTTCCGAGATACATATTCGAGGTTCCGGACATACCCTACACCATTAACGAGAAAAGGATTGAAATCTTGGTCAAACATATTATTTCAGGCAAGTCATTCAAAGTCACTTCGACGATCCAGAACCCAAAGGCTCTGTACTCCTATCAGCGCTTCATGAATGTGGAGGAGGTGGATGCACAGCAAAAGCGGAGATGGAAGAAAGCCATGTTGTAAAGAATCATAAACTATGTATTGCTATTTAGCTTGCAAAACTATAGACATGCAAGGATGCTGAATGGGAACGATAAAAATCGGGTCACCGAGAAATCGGTGAGATATCTAATATAATTTGTAAACCTCAATTCTGCACGGTTTTGTCTCGTTCTATCCCATCACAGCTGCTAAGCTTTCGAGCCCCCTCGGTCCAATCTCTACCCTTTGTTTGATACTCGCATGACTCTCTCCACCCTCCAGCCGCTTAATCAGATCGTCAGGTACAAAGTCCGTCCCAATCGGATTCTCTGCGTACAGCCGCCCACCCATGAATTCATTCGCCGCCTCCGGAGTATCGAAGTTGTCAACCTGAATCTCGATTTGGTTGCCATCCGGATCACGATAGTACATGCTCGTGGTCGGACCATGATTCACACACCAAAATGGCTCGATACCCAAGTTGCGACGCTGCTTGTAAGCTGTAACCAAGTCGTCCAGGGTATTGTAGGTAAAGGCGATATGCTCAAGGCCAGAGATGCTAGGATCCTTGGGTTTGGTGCCTGGCACGGTGGCGATGGCAATGCGGTGATGTTCGTCGTCGTATCGGAGGAAGGATAGTGCCTCGTTCTCATAGCTTGCTTCGGCGCCAAGAAAGGTCTTGTAGAAGGATACCATTTCTTTGAAGCGGGCGGTGCGGAGGACAACGTGGGCGAGTCGGGAAGGAGGTTTGACTTTTATGGGACCGCTCATGGTGGTAGCGATGATCTGCCAATAGGGTTGACTGGAGACGTTTGTGAGTTGGTTGCAGTCGATAATTCGAGACAGAGGCTCCTGGTAAACCTAAGCTAGATTGCTAGTCAAGGTACGGTTAATATAGTCGTATAGCATTACTAATATAAGACCATACTATGCGGACTTAAGCAGTGATACTTCCAGAGTCGGATGTATGAGTTCCGGCTCAGTGTATTTATGAAATTTGATAATCCCTGGTAATGAATGTCCATTTTTGAAGGTTCGCCTCATCCAAGAGAAGGCAAATCAATTTCATCCACAAGGAAGCTGTCCATAGCCATGGAAGAGACTTGGGAGAGTGATGGCATGAAGCTGGGCCAATTTTCCAGAGCAAAGTCGATACTCCCAAAACTACCCATCTATACGATTTGTCAGTACTATTCTCTTAGAGGGTCTTCATTTTGAGATTTGGTAAGCTGACCTCGTCGGCAGAAGAGAGTTCATTTATTTCTCCACTTGCTCTCGGGACTGATGTGGCTTCAATATTTGTCTGCACTGCCGGCCCAAATATATCCTTTTCTCGTGCTTTCTTCACGGTCGCTCGTGCAATGCCGGTAATTTCCCCTATGAATGGAAACGATAATTGCGATGAAGAGTAGTATTCGAGGTATGCAAAGTGACCAGCAACAATATCCATAAGCGCCAAATCAGAAGTTGTAGATGGCAACGTAGGATACTTGAGGACATATACAAAGATGTTGATTAATCCAAGAAGCGGGTAGAAGAAGGTCAGCCTAGCCAGTCAGTCCCTGAAGCTAAGAACCATGTAATTTTAGCACTTACCACGCTGGCCAGGAACCCCTAGCATCAATGTACTTCGTCGCCAAGACGATCTGCCTTGAGGCTTCTACAATCGCTTTCGTACTAGCAGCAACCTGCTCTTTGAATGCGGGGCCTTGATTCCGACCGTATGTTGAGAGATACCATGGATAGGCAAAGATAGAGTGTATGGCAACCATGGTGCCGTAATAGGCAAAGTGAAGGTAAATCAAACGATACGAGTGGGTCAGCGGAGAAGGGGGAGAAAATTCAAAGGGCGTTCCAGGGCGTAGCGCAGATGGCATATTCTCACGCCATTCTGACAGCCCAATCTCCAACTCCCGGACTCGTTGTGCAAGCACACTATGTGGCTCCTTGGAGCTTTTGACCGAAGTGAGTCCTTTGGCTACCTTTGATGTGATCTGGGCGTGCTTGATAACTTGAAGAACGAAATCGTAATCTATCGTGCTACCCTCCACAACAAATATCGGAAGCTGGCAGCTAATGTCATCGTCATCAATAGCCTATATACCTGTCGTCAGCATAGAAAAAGGATTTCTTGAACCACATGTCATTCTTACTGAGGGTCTCCCAGATCTGTATGAGATGTGCTTTTCATAGGAATAAATCACCCAAAACAACCAACTCCTATTTTGAATCTCCGATACTCCCATGTTCCACGTTTTGACAGGGTGACAATGCAACCCTTTCGATTGTGCAAGTCGCACGGCGTTCGAGACGAGCATATACTCCAAAGCCGGGGCTCCCAATCCTTCAGTGAAGAAAGCCTTTTGGGGAGGTCAGCGTAGCTCTGAAATCAAACGTCAAGACATTTACCATAATCATGAGTGCTTGCACAGCCATGAGCCCGGAGCGCATGTATATCAGCTCTGTGTGGACAGATAGAGCATTTTCAAAATATTTCCATGCCTCGGATTGCGCGTGCTTAAACGACTGAGGATGGTTGTTCCTAGATATGTGTGCCTTGCATCCGGTTGCGTAAACGGCATTACGAAGTGCGTACCATGAGGCATCATCAACGGTACCTTGGTTCGAAAAGTGCGACTGCAATTTGGCCTCAAATACCTGTCGATTGACTATTCCAAACACCGCATCCAGAGATTCGTTGAAATATGCTATTATAATTAAATGTCAGTCATGATCGGACCAGCTTTCTCTATGGGTCTTCGGTACCATTTGAGTAAGTCCACGCAGTTTCGACATCAGGTTCTGGAGCTCTGTCCGGAGGCAACTTTTCGTCCATCTTTAATCTCCGCGTGGTATTCAAGGAAAAGGTTGTAGCACTGGACATGAAATCTGGAGCACTGGCCCTTTCTGAGACCCATTTCATTGCGGGACTAGAGCATATGGACAGGTATGAGACTGGGCCTGATTCATCCTTAGTAGAGAGCTCCATGTATTGAATATGGTAAGGTAATCCATAGCGACTGACCATGATGCTCAGAATTGCTCTACGATACTTTGTTAGTCAACTTCCAGGCGCACGATAGTTCGCAACAACGTACTATCTGTGGAGATACCACGCTCTCCTCTTCAATGGATGCATTTGGTGTTGGCATCTGGAGCCGGTTGGACATGCTTGAATTCGCTGTATTTTCGATACGTTCATGGCTAAGAGATGGGCCTCTGATACTTTCATTATTGGTAGAATGGTCATGAGGAAGAGCATCATCTTGCATAGAAGGCGGGGGCATGGAAACATTGTGGCCGACTTGATCGAGCATTTGTCCGTTATTAACTAGGATAGGGCTAAGAGGAGTTGGGACTTGATCCACGCTCACGGGTGGCTCGAATGCGTCAAGTGCAGATTGAACGTTTGCGTTTTCGAATGCTACAGGCGATGTAGCGTTCAACGGAGTTTGAAAAGTCGGGCAATCAGTCATTTCAGAGTTTCCAAGGTCGGTGCTAGCGGTTGGTCTTGGAGTCTTAGCCGCAACGGCCGCACGAAAGAGCGATTCCATTCGATCCAGCCTATCCTCAAGAGCTTTCGTCACTTCATTTGCTTTTCTTCGCGTCCTTTGATGCATGGGAGGGAAAACGCAGTGCTCGCGGTGGTCCTGAGCAGTGGATCAGAAATGGACGAAGGGATGTCTTCAGGCCAACACACGATGCAATTGCTGCATGGCTGAACACCATTACCTGTGCAAGTGGTTAGTCCTTGGTATTTCGCAATAACTTTTGGTGGTAAGGCAACGAACACTTGATCTTCTTAACCCGGCAGAAGTTGCAGGCAACAGGGCATTTCGGACCCTCCCTTGGAGCCATGTTTGTCAGAGTATACCGAAATTAGAAGAAAACAATGATGCTACTGTCGATGGGCGAAATTGAGCGCATGTGCGGCGGATATGGAAGAGGGCGTTCCGGGAGGTGTTGGATCAACTACCCTTGGCTTCCCCGCAAAAGCTCTTGCCTCGTACGAAGGAGCCTCCGCCCCTCTGCCTCTGCCCCTCGTTTACCTTCGAGTCTCGGTATAACGATTCTCCTTATACGGATAATCGAGTTTAAGCGATACTACTAGCTTGGAAAAGTTCAATCCATACCAAAAATCTACACATTCGCGATAATCGATCAATCGTTAGCTTAAAAATTAATTGTCGTTATAAACTATGTCTCTATTAGGTGACTCCAATGCTAACAGAAAGGCTTTTCGTCTATCTTATTATAAGAGCAAGCCATACCCACGCTATAAAGACTGTATCTAATAGTTCTAGCAGAATATAGCCAGAAAACAGTGCAATCCACAGTTTCGGATTCCCTTAGCAGTCATTACCAACACCATGATCGCGTGCTAGTGCTAACCGCCAACGCCTCCGCCAACAACAGAGAAGAGGCTACCACTAGAAAATGCATTAGTAAGCAATTCGATAGGATGATGATCTGGTATAATGATACAATTGGCCTGGAAACATTATATCGTTATAACGTGGCTCTACTGTACCAATCTTCTTATTGGGGCAAGCCCTCCAAACCCCGGCCTCGCTGCGCTGTGCTCGCCCGAATGAAGCCGCTGCCACCACGCCCATTCCGATTATCGTCATCACTGGCTTTTCGAGCGACACAGCGAGGCCGGAGGTTGTGGGGTACCCCATAAAAACCGGGTTCTAGTTCCGCATCGCCGACAACGAGCTCCTTCGGCCTGTTGGGTAGCTTCCCGAAAACCCGGGGTTGCGAAATCCTGGGGTAGATTGATCTGATCATTCCGAAAGACGCCTTTTTCCGTTCCGAACATGGGTATTACATATGTGCGGGCTACCTCAGGAAATTCTATGTTTCTAATCACTTATGTCACAATGGCCGAAGATATTTCCTGGCCAATATGCCAAAATGTGCCTGACGCAGTCAAGAACGTCATAATCACCTTTTACAAGCTGGCCGACACGAATCAGGCAGACACTCCAGACAAGTTTGCCGCACTATTCACTGAAGATGGACTCATGCACAGCTTAGCGGGCGTTACCAAAGGGAAACAAGGTGATTATCACCGGCTCATTTTGCCCCTATTCACTACTCATCTCATTTTCCACAATTAAAATTCTTTTTGGCCACTGCTAATTCGGTTATTCAAGAAATCGCAGCCGGTAGACCAAAGTCGTGGAACGGTATAGCTTCACGTCATCATCAGCCACTCAAAGTCTACACGTCCAATCCGGACTCCAGCGACATCTTGCTCACTGGCAAAATCACTGCGAATCTTACCAACGGCAAGAGTGTTAATGCCGAAATGGTGGCCCAGTTTATCTTGAACGGAGACACCAATACTAGCCCCAAAATCGCATCATATAAAGCTTGGGGAGTAAGTATCCATGATGAAGCCTACCTATATGTAGTACTAATCCCGGGGCGTAGGACACTGCGCCGTGGATCAAAGCTATGAAGGGTGAATAGTTAGCGTGTTAGCTTAGCCATAAAATAAAAGACTTGGCCAAAAGGCCGCGTTTTTCAAAGAAATTTTTTTAAATTGTTACTGAAAGCAATCAGACACTTTTTTGATATCGAGCCGCGGTGGTCAGAATGTTGTGAAGCTAATACATGGAGAAAAGTCCATGTTCCTTTGTTGCCCAGTGATGTCGTTCCGGAGCGCTTCAATCCGGCTTCCGACCCAAAAGGGAAAGCCTCCAAGCTCATTCCGAGCATCCTCTCACACCTTGGCAATCGCAATACTGAGCTTTGTAGCTGTGGTGCGACATCTGTCGCTCGAGCTTATGGACTGTTCTTCGCCAGAACTTTAATATCTATTTTGAATTGAGGTTGCTCGAGCGAACGGGAAGACAAGAACTCCGACGAGTTGCCATTGATCGTGCATCACTGCTGCACCTTGATTTCCCTAAGAATAGCATGGCTTCATCTGAAGACATCAACGTCATTGTGGTCGGAGCTGGATTTGGGGGTCTTGCTAGTGCAATTGAATTGACTAAGAAGGGCTGCAGAGTGAGAGTTTTCGAGAGTTCGAAAGATCTTACTCGTCAAGGTAAACCTTTTCATTTGTTACATGCATCTGCTGACTTTGGCGAGGTGATGTTATTATGGTTGGCTCCAACGCTACCAGAATTCTCAGTAAGTGGGGAAATGTCATGGATGAACTATGGAAGATGGCATCTCAACCCGAATCCATGAAGATCCAGGACAAGAATGGCAAAGTCCTCTTGGATCAACCTCTCCCGAAGGATTTTGGTGGCTTTCCGAATATTTACACAAGTCGAACTCGTCTGCAAAATCTGCTCTACGAATGTGCCATCTCACTTGGTATTCATTTTACGTTCAATGCTCTTATTGCAGACTACTTCGAAGACGAAAGCTCCGCAGGTATTTTCTTTGGCGGCGAGAAATATGTTGCAAACTTTGTGATTGTGGCAGACGGCGTCCACAGCAAGGGACGAGCTTTCGTCACTGGTTCAGGTGATAAGGCCAAGAAGAGCGGTTTCGCAGTCTATCGATCTTGGTTTGGGCTTGAAAATCTTCGGAGTCATCCACTAACCAGATCAATCGCGGAGTCTGACAAGGACCAATTTGCAATATGGATCGCAGAAGATACGCATACGATATTGACTACCAACGTCAGATTGCAGAGCTGTACTTGCTTTGCTACGCATAAGGTAGGCTGTTCATCTCGATTCTGTTATTCATGCTGATTATCATGTAGGATAGTTCCGATATCGAGGAGTCATGGCATCTAGAAGGGAAGGTTGGTGACATGCTGAATGTTGTTGAAGGTTGGGATCCAGTGCTCCGGCAATTGGTCAAATCAATCCCAGACGATTGTTTGATTGACCACAAACTGCTCTGGAGGGACCCAATCAAGCAATGGTTCTCCCCAAAATGTAGAATTGCACTTGTTGGCGACGCAGCACATCCGCATCTCGCGACCTCCGGGACAGGAGGAGCGCAGGCGATTGAAGATGGGGCAACACTGGGCGCTCTAATTGACTCAGGAGGCAGAGAAGGAATACCCACCGCTCTAAGAGTATTTCAACGACTTAGGTTCGTCTCTTTCCGGGTTCTAAGCATCCGAGATACAAACTTACTTACTCCAACAGGTATGAGAGAACAAGTTTGACACAGCGTATGGGATGGGAGACACGACACCGATGGCACCAGACAGACTGGGACGCAGTCGCTGCAAATCCAGAATTCCTGAAATTGCCGCAGCCCGAGTGGTTGAATGGGCATGATGCGGAACAATACGCGTATGACAACTTCGACGCAGTGGTGTCACATCTAGAGAAAGGCACCCCTTTTAGGTCTACCAGTGTACCAGATGGGTATGTGCATGAAGATTGGACGATCGAGACTATGATGGCTCGTGAGGGGCAGAAGGCGGAGAACGGTTTCTATCAGGTGGATAACAAGTAGTATTGAAAATGAAATTTCTCGGTGCAATAGTCCCATATCTAAAGCGATATGTTAGATAAGTTATGTAATTGCTATTTTTGAATTAGAGAATCCTTAAGGATAATTGTTGAGTGTTTGAAGGGTCAAGGCAACGGCACTTCTTTCAACGATATTATCTCAATGCTGGCCATCAAACTTTACGTCTTTCGATAACTGCTGTCATACAACATGAGTTGAAATCTCTTCTCGAAAAACAACCGATATTTCATTGTAGACTAGCTAGATCTTCTACCGAGAATTCAAAGCATCCATGATCGGCTTATAAGCTGCCTCCATAGCCTCCTTCGGAATTTCAGCGCCTCTCATCTCACCTAATCTGTCATGACCAGGCGGATCAATATTCCATTCTAGAACGACGCGTTCACCAAATAGAGAAATCTCATATATCGTTCCTCCTCCATACTCCCCTTCTTTTATGAGCTTGATTTCTGCCTTGGCAACATCCTCCGCTGAGATGGCAATATCGTCTTTGTACCCCCACCGCGTCTCGGCATCTGAACGAGACTTCCACAATGGTGTGTTGACGATACTTTTGAGTATAAGCTTCAGAGGGGAGGATGTTTTGGGGAGCTCACCCTGGGCACATCGCAACAACTTTTATCCCCACAAGCTCATCCAACTCCTTCATCGATCGAGCAAATCCTACAAGAGCATGCTTTGTCGTAGCATACATTGGCGCTCCGAACAGTCTCGAATATCCTGCAATCGATGACATGATCAGAACAACCCCCTTTTTGTTCTTCTCGCGCAATGCCCTGATAGCAATGCGGGTGAGTTTGATTGGATGATTCACGTTGATATCAACCGCAGCGTATCGTTGATCTTCAGTGTCATCCCAGAAATTTGACCAGTCCTAGTCTGATCAGAATTCTTATGGCAAGCGTTACACGAGATAATGACTACGGAAAGAAATACCGGTTCAAAGACACCGGCGCCAGCGACATAAACGTCCGGCACATCGCCAAATTTCTCCTTGGAGACTTCCACGAGATTTCGCAGGTCCGACCATTTTCTCACGTCGGTGGACTGGAAGACGATCTCTGGACTGAGATTTTCTGATTCTGGGCCTAGGCGGAGGTCAGCGATGATGACCTTTGCTCCTTCCGCGTGCGCGAGCTTAGAGAAGGCCAGGTGCATGCCTTATAATTTGTTGTCAGATCAAGTAAAATCCATGTACCGGGAAATGCGCGGGATGGGTACCTGAACCCCCTCCGGTAACGACAACGATCTTGCCTTGCAGTGAAAGGTCTCCTACCGCCATGTTGACTAAGAGTTGAAGTAATAGCTCGCTCAATATTCTCACGTCTCGATTTAATATGCGGGATTGGGGTGAAGTACATTCGGTTATCGTGTTCCCGAGCTCCATGATCAAACGGAATCATATGTACAGGGCATACCGTATTAGACTGTATAATAACCTCCGAGGACATACCGTATCAAACCGGGTTCTAGGCCCCGAGGCTTACCGCAAAAGGACACTAACACGATAAAATTTTACATTTATATTTATTAATTTATAAAGAATATATGAATTTGTTTTTAAAATAATCTAATAATGAATTATAAGGCTGTTTAGAAAAATAGTATTAAAATTATTAAAAATTTCTAAAATTTTTAAATTACACTTTTATACTCTTAAAATATATAAAATAAAATTGAATATGTATAAATTCTGTAGTTTATAGAAGCTAGATTACAATGATATTATTTATATTAAGTGGTTGTAGAAATATTCTGTTTTAAAAGTGTAGGCTTTTGGTGGGTTCTGGAATGGCTCACGTGGGGTGTCTTAATGCTTTATCACGTGACCCCTTTCCTGGAAAACACCTTGGAATTGCCAGGTGGTCCGTAAAAGTGGCTTATAACTAACACAGTTTATACAGTATTGCATGCTATAGTTCCCCTTGAAATACTAATTCCCTTTTTCGACGGGTTGGGCGCTGCTTGGCTGATTTGTTCATGCTAATTAGGAATTTATACGAAGAAGCCGATCAACTCATTATGAACAGACAAAGACCCTAAATGTTCTATATAATGGGTAGCACCATGCAAAATTGTATCTAGAAGCCCACTCCACGATAAGGCAGGGAGGCCCAAAGATGTTACCAGGAAGTCCGATATAGTTCACATGAAAAGAGACACAATTAGCAAAGTACATATGGTGTAGATTTCCTTAGATTAGCTGTATTGACAGCGATCGCCCTTGTGCATTTGGACTGTCTCAACGGGGTCTTGAAATTATATAAGCCGTAAATATAATTGGAAAACATCAGGTAGGTGATACTTAGATCACAACTTGGCTGATTTTCGTTTCGATAATCATGCCTTCGCCTTCCTTGATGACGAAGTGTGCGGATCCAACAAATGTTCTATGCTCCAACGGTTTCAGATGCTCGGCTCCAGTCTGTTAATAAAGTCAAAATAAATGTCGATGCAAACATCAGGTGTGCTAACCTCAAAATGTACATGAGTAACTATCAAGACGTCAGCAAGATCGCACTCAGGTACATTAGAGCAAGATATACTTGCAGGCTTTTCCAAAATCAGTCGACCTTGCCTCCCGACTCCCAGCATAAATTGCCATGAATGGTGGGTCAATTTCAACAACACCTTTGTACGAATACGACATATGCGATCCATCAACGTTCTTCAAGACCGTATTGACGCCAATGCTAACATGGGTCTGTGCTGGTTCGATTCGGACGTAATCGGCTCCGTGGACGACTTCGGCGTCCAGAGCAACATCGTAACCAGGTTCGCTCTTTACGGTTCCCCATACAATAGGTACAACTTGTAGAGAGCCTCCGCTAGCCACATTGCCAATTTGGAGTGGAACAGTAGATCGAAGCTGTACAGTAAATGCTGGCTTGAGTGACGCAAATCCAGACATGGTGGGTATATTGTCTACTATGCAGAGGAATTGAACCACCAACGGGGTTGAATAATTGCATTCTCTGCATTACCGGCACTAAGTACTGCGGTGTTTTGCCCGTTCCGATTGGCTCGGAACAACCTTCACTTGAAACTCCCGGGAACATTAGTCTCACTTCGACAGTCTAAGAGCGTAAAGAAAGATTGGAAAAAAGCATATGCTCAGATTAGATTAGATTAGATCTGCTGATGCAAATTTAACCCGGAAATTATTTTTGTGTTGTACGCTCTTAAATTGAATCCAGGTTGGCGAAAACAATAGGTAAATAGCGCAAGAAGAAATCAGTCTTTCTGCAGTTTCATAGCCTCCTTAGCAGAAAGCCCCGAAGTCAAATCCGCCGTCCGTGTTACCATATCCACAGGAAACGAGAAATGCTCATGAACATACCTCCACCCATCCGCCCGCTTCCTGAGCAAGGAAGTCGTCCTAAATGTAAAATCAAACGCGTTCCCATCAGCTGCCGTTCCCCAATATCGTTGCAGTGCGGTAGCATATCCAAAACTCTCCGACACAGCCATAACTTCGAGGTCTCTGAAGGCTATTTGTGCATCCGCCAGATAAGGCGTGATACGGTCATAATGCGCCCGGAAGCCAGGCCTAGGGACGTTGCCCATGAGGTCAAAGTAGAAGGCGTCATCAAGATCGTAGAACTTTTTGCCGGCGTCGGGCGAGTCTTTGCAGACTTCGTTACAGAAAAGGGCGAAATCTTTGTAGTGTTGCAGGGTTTCCTCCTCCGTAGATTTTAGCTTGGGGTCGTGATCCTTGCTCGGTCCTCCCGGAACATCTTTCAGCAGGTCTGATGTTGTCGTCAACGTTTTCTACATCAACTTTTCATCAGTGTTATTCCTTAGGTGAATCAAAATGTGGACTTTCACCTCGTCTTTCCAGGTCGACATGGTTGTAGCCTCCTTTGGGTTGGTAAATTGCCTATATACGCGAGCTGAAGCGAGCCGCAGTCTTCAAGCCTCTCTACTTAGCTCCATTCCGGAAGTTGCTAACCCGCTTCTCCGAACCATGATTCGCGTTCCGGCCGCAATCTCGAATGCTCCGATTCGTCCACATGCTCGCCAAGGTTCGCGACATAGAGTGGAAGGTAGATATTGGGGTGTCGAAGAGAAGCAATCGAAAGGAGACGAGAAACTACAGCGACTGCCTCTATGACGGCCTCTCCGGTTCTGCTAAAGTCATTAACTACCTCCATGTTGCCTCTGAATATGTCTGTATTCATTCTCGTGGCGCTCTTCATGTGGTTGATTTACAAATGGGCGTCATACGATCAACGACTCAAACACCTACCGCCAGGGCCGAGAAGATTGCCTATTATTGGGAACTTGCTCTCACTACGTGATGCAGACAAGATCCCAGAAATCACCACCGGCTGGGCGCGCAAGTATGGGGACATTGTCTACACGAAAATGGGTGGCACGCATTTTATATGGCTCTGCTCACCAAGTACGGTCAAGGAATTAATGGATAAGCGCGGCTCTATCTATTCTTCAAGGCCATATATGCCAATGGTGCACATTTCCCTATTCCAAATATTTACACCTTCCATAATTTTAATATTTCACAGGCATTCGATGCTGTCTCAAACCAAAGGCGTCAATTTTTCATGCCGTACGGAGAGCAATGGCGCAACGTTCGTAAAGTTAGCCATGCAGCCTTAAACCACAAATCTTCTATGTCATACATTCCTGTACAGGACTTTGAATCCAAGCAGGCTATTTGGGAGCTACTCCACGCCAAAGATGACTGGGAATTTTACGATATCAACAGGCGATATGCATCAAGTGTCATCATGCTTGTCACCTACGGACATCGCATTGCAAATTGGGACGACCCCGTGTTCAAGAAGCTTTTTCATGTTCTTGAACACTTCACCTTAATGGCTGAGCCAGGTGCTTGGCTGGTCGATGGTTTTCCCTCTCTCGCCAAACTTCCTTCAATAATGGTGCAGAATTGGTGGAAGATTGGACGAGAATGGCATGAGTATGATTCTAGCGTCTATCTGGAATTATATCGGAATTTGGTGGGCCAGATTGAGCGCGGAGTCGCGGCAGACTGCTTCGTCAAGGACTTCTACCTTGCGAATCCTGAGAAGAACGGAATTGATGAGGAAGGCGCCGCTTATGCCGCCGGTTCCATGGTGGAAGCGGGCAGCGAATCCACCTCCACTGCTATCAACACCTGGCTTCTTGCCTGCCTGTTGTTCCCAGGTGTTGTGAAGGCTGGACAAGAAGAGTTGGATCGAGTGGTGGGAGATAAACGCCTACCGGAATTCTCAGACGAACCTAATATTCCATATATTCGAGCAATGGCCAAGGAGACATTGCGGTGGCGACCAATCACGAAACTTGGAACTCCTCATGCTACAACGGAGGATGACTGGTATCAAGGCTACTTTATTCCCAAGAAATCTGTGGTCATCTTGAATTGGTGGTACGTAATGACCTCTTTATTCCTGTTACTCAATTTCAATGTTATAATTAATCTCTTATTCTTAGGGCCATCCACTTCAATGAGAAACAGTGGCACTATCCCGAGGTCTTTGATCCTTCTCGATACCTAGATGATCCTCTCTCCACCGCCGAAGCCATGACAGCCGCGAACCCAGATGAACGCGACCACTTCACCTACGGAGCTGGTCGACGATCATGTCCAGGAGTGCATATTGCACAAAACTCTCTCTTCATTAATATGGCGCGTGTTTTGTGGGCATTCAACATTAAGAAAGCTGTTGATTTCAACGGAACGGTCATAGAGCCGTCGAGAAGAACCGAGCCTGGCTTTCTAGCTGTGCCAGAGAGATTTCCTTGCCATTTTGAGCCTCGTAGTCTTGAACGAGCTTGCATTTTGGAGCAGACTTGGACCAAGGCTCAGGAAGATGGCTTGCATTGGTCAAGGGCTAAGAAAACAATGTAATAATTGATCTTAAGATTCGAACGCTCCTAATAAAGCGGCATAACAAGTTGTGAAAATATGACGTCGAGACACTATAAATCCATGTTAAATGCATTCCATACCGACTAATTATCACCTCAGTAGAACTACCCACTGCAGGCTAACAAGGGATCACACAGAAGTCTTTTAAGCGGCAATTAGGATCCCCCAACTTCTGTAATCATTCACCTCCGAGCCATTAGGTGCTCCCACAATCCTCGACGCCACCGCAGCAAGAACCATCCCCATAAACGCCTCCCGAAACCCCAGCTCAACCATCACATACCTCAAATCGCGATTAAACCCATGCTGCAGGTTCCAGGTCGATCTCACACCTGCCAAATACGGCCTCATGACCCCCAAACTGCAAAGAAAGCCATATGCTTCTCCTGCATTTCATAGCCACCACGTTCATAATAACGAGCCAAAAACTTGTCCCAGCTCATATGAGCGGAAACATGCGGTTTAAACCACGCCAAATCCTGCTCCGGGGTGCCGAAATTCGCGCACTCCCAGTCTAGAATCGCAGTGACGCGGTTGTTTTCTGCAAGCATGTTATGGATGCTATAATTGCCGTGCGTGAGGACGGGACGGCGAGCGTCGGCGGGACTATTGCGACGCAGCCAGTCGAATATAAAAGTTATGAACGGAGATGGTAGATGCTCAACTCGCTGTGTGTATTTCTCCCAGCTGCTGAGGCTACGATTGTATCGTTGCTCAATAGTCTCGTTTAACGCATCGGCCCGTCATACTGAGCAATATGGTCCGCAAACCTATCGAGCGGTATATTGTGCAGCTGTGCCAGTAATCCAGCGCAGTGGAAGAAGAACTATACCGTTACATCTTCTTCATGTCCAGTCAGGAAACTTCCGGGCACTTTACCCTGCATTCTAACCATAGCGAAAAATGTGCCATAGACGCCTGGGAGGTTAAGAGCGAGGCCGATTGGCGCAGGGCATGGATATCATGTTTGCTAACGATTGAGAGTAGGTCGAATTCTTGCTCCAGCAAGAACGTGCGGTGCAGCATGATGGGAACTGGGTCCGCTTTACGGTCTACAAGTTCCTTAGTACTGTTTTCTCCGTATTGTGCCGTAGAGAAATAAGTCTGTTTGCCGAATCCACCTGGAAGGAATGAGAAGGATGAGATTTCGACAGGTCCGTGGCGACTTGGCAAGAAATCTTGCAGGGATTCCCGCGTAAGGCCAGGATTGCTATTCCGTATGCCACTTGATAACTCCGGATTATCGCCAAAAGACGTGAATGGAAGTGTTGCAAGTGCTGCAATGGACGTTAACTCCGGAAGGATGACTTTGTCTAAGGATCGTAGAATGAGTGAAAGATACTGTGGGGTGGGATTGATTTTATGTTTTTCAGTTTGTTTAGTGGTTGGTATTTGAGCTAATAGTCCAAAGACAACAGAAAATATTTGTGATAAATTCAATTGGGAGAGTTGATGGTCGTGTGGCCTCAGACAAAGTTCTATCCCTGGTGTTTACCCGGGAACGTACCCCAGAGTCTACCCGGGATTTCTGCCCTGTGCATCTTACCACATATGTGAAGAGAGCCAATCGGGATGTCAGTAAATAAATCGGGACGAAAGTGGTAAGTTCTCCTCTTTACGTGCATACAGTGAGTCTAAGTGGCGAAGAGCTAAGTAACTTTGTGTCCAAATATATAGACCTTTGAATATTTATCCTGATAGTGGCTCCCAGTATTGCTTCGATTCCGTCCGCTTCCTGCAACATCAAAATAAATATCCTGCATTTGCTTCAAACGACTATCCTTTCTAGCTATTTCAATCAAAAATACAACTAAATTCTCCCTATGCCGAACTTAGTATCTCCAGAAGCCGATCTCATATTTCCAGAGCCAGAAGCTGGGGAAGAATGGCCCACTCACACCATTCACACGCACTACTTCGGCTTCAGCATCCCAGAGGAGGAAATTGGCCCCTTTATCTACATACGGGCACAACCATACTTCAAGACCTGTCTAGTGGGTATTTCCATTTTCAAAGGCGTAGACAATTTACGACCTTTGGACTGCGAGCACGACAACATCATTAACACACTTCCATGGCCCAAAGTTACCAGTAACGTTATTGAAACTGCCAACGGCCTGAAGCTGGATTTCATCGCACCAGGAAAGAAGTGCCGAATCACGTACAAAGGCAAGGATGGGAGTACACATTTCGATATTAGGCAGACAGCACTTCGTCCTATGCTACCAAAGGGATTCGTTATGCCGGGTGAGGATAGAGACACGGATCCGCGCAGAAACCAGGGGGGTTGGAGCAGCTCATGCACTGCGTGGGAGAAATGACGCTCAACGGAAAGCAATACCACATCGACTGCCACGCAGCGCGCGATTGGTCCATCCGCCAAGTACGCACAGAAGATTAGTTTCTCTACCCGCCCATTGGATGGTCCCTCATATCATTCGGGCCTGATTTCTGCTTCAACCAAGTCGGAATATAGGACTCAACTACTAAGCCCGGATGGAAAGCCGCCTTCGCAGTGTCAAAAGACAAGGCATCTCATCATTTGGCATGGCTGGCCAGGGGAATGACGATATAAGGGATATGGTAAGGATAAAGCGCAATGTGTTAGTGTACCACCCAGGTCTTTGGTCAGCAACGAAGCAGGAGATTGAATTCGAGGATGACAAGGGAGAGGTGTATCGCTCGAAATGGGAAGCGTTTGCAGTGGCGCAACTCCCTAGCTGGCTGAATAATATGTTTGTTGATAGTGTGTATCGGTGGACGGATGAGCACGGAAGGTTAACGCACTGTTCGTATCAGGAGGCTTAGTACGTGTTGGCAGAACCGCGGTAGGCAACCTTGCTATCTTACGCTAAGGTGGGCAAAACCCAAGGTACAGATGCTAACAGCATCATTGATGCGATCATACTGTCTTTACCACCCATGTGATTATCATGTACTTAAGCAGTTATTACCTTCAAGCAATTAATGCATTATGTTCAAAACAATATTTATGAGTACTTCCAGCTGCCAAGACATGACCTCCATCAGTACGCAAGGTATTGGAGGTTTAGGAGAGGTCGGCTTGAACAGAGATCCGGATAGTCAGAGAAGCTAAAGATGCGTATTTAAGGATACAATATTGCTTAGTTTTATTACCATGAATTTGCGTCTATTGTCACACTCATGAAACGATACTGTTAGTCTTCCGCTAGCGCTTAGATATAAATTCTTCGCCTTCTGATGCTGGACAGTATTCTCCGTTTGTCGACTCCCCCAGTGGCTAAGTTTCTCTCGGACATGATGGATGGCTAATTCATGATCTATAGGGCGCACCTTTCAACCTTCGAATAATGAAATTTGACGGGCGATGGGGATATAGAGACAAAATTACACATTTCAAATATGAGTATATTGGACCCACAAACGCTGTCCAGAGTAGGTGTTCGACTATACATATGGATCTGATCCGGGTTCACGATTTCCCCCCTTTAATTTGCCCTGAGACCGAACCTGATATTTCTCTCCTCCTCCCGGACATTCACGCTACCTTCCCATTAAGTGACTTTCCGCCAGCCTTCGCCCGAGTCTCGGCAAACGGAAGCGTCGCAATCCATAACCCCGTTGCAATCAACCCAGCCGTGATGCATGCAGCTGGGTACGTAACATGCAACCCCCGATCCAGACTCAACGCACACCAAACCGGCCACCCAAAACCCGCATTCACCATCGGATACAGTGTCGCGACAATAATGCCAATCACCGGACTCCTCATCCCCTCCAGTTGCCCCTCTAACATGTGGACCACAACTGCCGCCAACACCGGGGCCGTTGAATGAATAGCGGGAAACCACAACGGGAAACCTCTAACAGCGAAAGGTTGGTAGCCGTAATATACAAACATCCCAAAATACATAGCTGTATACTCCAGGATTAAATTAGCGATGAAGGATCTCAGCCATAGCCCCAAGACAACTGAACGAGTTGTCTTTTTATTTTGGATAATGGTCAGGAACAAGTATCCCTGTCCGCCGACATACCAGCCGTAGGTGGGAATTACGAAGTATGGAATTGGGCGGCCGAAGAACTCGAATGCGATCCAGTTTCCAGGGCGCGGGAAGAAGCAGAAGCCCATGACGTCTAAGATGGGTTCGCAGGCAGAGGAGATGAGGCCGCCGAGTGTGAACCAGAGGCCCGTAGGTTCGCCCTTTATGAGATTGTGGAAACTTTTAAAGATGAGGAAGAGGAGAGGGATGTGGGTTAACATTGTGCAGATGAGTTGGCCATTTTGAGGAATGGAGAGATCGGGGTTGGGTCGACTTGTCGTGTTTGGGACGAACATGTCCGCAGAGAAATCAAAGTTGAAATTGGATGAATCTCACAGAATAGATCGCAAAAGTACAAATTAATATTATTTTTGACTGCTATACTATGACTGTTACATGTCGTCTGGACGGTGATCGTAGACAGGTGGCTAGCCGGAGCGGGGGACACAATTCACCGGAATGTTTGTTCCGCCCCGGAAGGTTAGCTCCGGTAACATTGGCATATTATCTGTGACCGATACGACTTCTTAATATGCGAACTTAAAAGTATCACCGAAATTGTATGTTAATTTGTGTTTCCTTGAATCATGTCTTATTACGGGGCCACTGTTGCTCAAAATGGTCACCATCACCAGGACTCGGACGAAGAGGAGGCACTTCTCCACAAACCCAATGCAGACGGTCACGAATACACTCACGAAGGCACAGCCTCTGCTTTTGCCGCGTTTGGTGTGATATGGACAATAGTCGCCCTTCAGGCCTTCATCCGCTGGGTCGTCTCACCGACCGAGTTCCGCCCAGCACCACTCTTAGACCCCGACCATATCGAAACCTGGCGTCTAGTGTGCCTCCGCATTTTCGAAGCCTTGAGTGTCAGTGTCCTCGCCGTCCATCTCTGGTTCTGCGTCCTCGTTCCTCTTTTCCCCGTCCTTAAACACTTCCGCAAAACCGAAGAGAGAGGGAGGTTTTCTCTTGACGGACGGCATGTCGTCGGCGGGCTCCTCGCCGTTTTCGCAGACGGTTTCCTAAATTGCTATCAGTACATTTTCATGTGGAACGCGCACAGTATCAACCTCGGCGTATGGGCCAAATTCCTGCCATTCCATAACCACGAGGCCTCAAGTCGATATGCCGAGTCTCTGCTCTGGGGCCCTCCAATGTACATCTACTTCTGCGCTGGTTTTGGGATCATCGGTTGTGGTTTCGCATCGCATATCCGGAACCAATTTCCCCATCTCACCAACGCGGGCGTCTTCACAATCGTGTGGGTAATCGAATTTATTCTCGACTTCATCATTGAAAATCTTGCTATCCGTATCACACACGGGTATGGATTTGCAAAGACGTATGGCCCCTTAACTCTGTTCCCGGGGAAGGTGTACCAGTTTCCGATTTACGAGTCAGTGTTTGTAGCAAGTTTAGGGTGTGTGTTTACGGCTATGAGATTGAAAGCGTATGGCAGTCCTCACGGGTTGTCGCCGATTGAAAAGGGATATTGGAATTGGCCAAGAAGGATACAGGGGTTAGTAAGGACGTTTGCTATCATTGGGTTCTGTGCGGCGGCTGTGTTGATGTTTTATCATTTGCCGCTCAATTGGTTGGGCATTATTGGAGACTGCCATGCCAATATGCCTAGTTATATGAAGGCTGGCTGATGAATACTTTGAAGCGGGAACTGATAGCTCTTGTGTCTAGTCAACTCAGAACGCGCGGTGGCACAGAAGGGTTTAGTGGATCAATTTAGGTCAACGATGTTTTCTAAGCCACTTAGTTTAGATAAGCCGGAAATAAGGTAGTAATGCCTAAACGTGACGATAGCTCTTTATCGCACTCTTCTTCGATTTCCTAATGGATCTCCAAAAAAAAAAAAAACCCCCCAAATATCTTAATTGGAAAGTATTGTTCATAGTAAAGAAACCATAGGTAGAATAGAAAATATATTTAAATATAATTTTTTTTTTATATTTATATTTATATTTAAAAAAAAATTAAAAATTAATTTTTTTTTTTTAATTTATAAAATAAAAACTAAAAATAATATATTATATTATATAAATAGCAAAGCTTATTATTAGTTTTATAAAATATTATTTTAAATATTTAATAAAACTATTTACTTAAATTATTTTAAAAAGAAACTACAATAGTATAATTTTAATTTTAATATTCTAATATTAATATTTTATATTTAAAAATAAGTTTTATACTTTTAAAATATATTAAATAAATAAAATTTATAATATATTTTATAAGTAAATTATTTAAGTTATTTTATTAAAAAAAGTAATTTATTAGCTTTTATGTATAATATATAACTAAGTATTATTATTACTAATTTTTTATTAATTTTTATAAAAATTATAAATTACTTTTAAGCTTATTTTAATTATTATTTATATATAATAGCTTTTTATATTTTACAATTTATTAAATCTTTTTTTAATTATTATATATATTTAAAATTATTTAGTAATTATTATTATAGCTAGCATAAACTTATAAGTAATTATAAGTAATAAAGTATTATATTAAAGCTATTTATTATAGTAACTATTTATAATATCTTATAAGAGTCTTCTAAAAAAGCCTTTTTTATAAATCTTTTTATTATACTACGTGTTTATGTATTGGTTTCACGCTAGTATATAAGCTCTTACTTAAATACTTTATTTATAGCCTATTTTATTTCTTTCTTTTTTTACGTAACGTTTTAAATTATTACTTGGTACTATATATAGTAATTAATTAATACTTTTTTTTATGTTTTTAATCTCCTGTATGTAGTACTCTTATAATACTATATTATATTATTACTATTATTAATAAAATATTTAACTCTTTAAATACCCCTATTCTAACTGCAGAACTTATGTAGTTATTTAAAAAATAAATAATTATAATACAGAACGCATTTATTAAAGTACTAGAATAATAATAAGTATAGCTAGAATATTAGTAAGTATTATAACAGGAATCTATTAACACTCTCTAAAAAAAATTATAGAAAGTTTAAGAATAAATTATGTTTATCTCTTTTTACTTTATTGTTTAAGTAACTACTGCTAAAAAAGTCTTAGTAGGTACTACTAGTTTATTTAAAAATAACTTAAGTCCTATAATTTTAATTCTACCTATAACTATAACTAGTACCTATCTTTAAGTTTTCTAAATTATAGTTAGATAAGTGAAGTTAATTTCTATGCTAAGTCTTATTATTTTATTAGTAATAATAAAATCTAATTACCTACCTGACCCTCTAATGTTTACTAGAAAGTAAAGAAATCTACTTATTTTTATTAGGAAACTTTACTATAAACTTAAAGATAATATTAACTAATATTCTACTAAATACTTCTAGCTTTTATATATACACTTAAGACTAGAAAAGAACCTAGTAATACTTATAAACTCTCTTATAAATTAGGATATATATATAGTAGAGTAATTAATTATCTTTCTACTAGCTATATATAGAAACCTAAATAAGAAACTTACTATTTTAAGTAAACTTAATTCGTTCTACTAAGAATAAAAGAGCTTTATTATTTACTTTACTAAATTTTATAAACTAGCCGCTAATACTAGATTAAACGAAATTAATCTAATTATATAGTTAAGAAGATTATTAAACAATAAGCTTTACTAAGTAATAGTAAGTATTAAAATCTTTAATATATTAAATAACTATATTAACCTGATATTCTTATATAATAATAATTTTTAGTATCTTTCTATATCATGCTACTATAGACTGTAATCTATATTATAATAAGACCTTAATATTTTAGAAATTAATATTTCTAACTATGCTTTCTTTAGATTAGCTAAATAAAAAGCCTGAAAATATAATAGCTAATACTTTAAGTATAATAAATATAATTATATTTTCTAAAACTACTTTATTTTTATACTAGAACTTTAATTTATAAGTTTATTTAGATTCTAATAATTAACCTGCTTTTATTCTTTCTCTAAATTTAAATTTTTTTTATAAATAAGAATACTTTTAAATTCTTAAAGCTAGCCTACTAAAAGTTCTATTCTAAAGTTAAGTTACTTTTTAGGATGTTTTTAATATTAGATTTCTATTAACCTATAGACCTCCCACCTAATAACTAATTCTTAAGACTATTAAGTAAATATTTTATATACTATTTAATAAGATAGTTTTTTCTATTCTATTACTACTTTAATTAATACTAGAGTTACTAGTATAGGTTATATTAGTAGATCTCTAGCTTATATTTAGAAACTCCGTTTTTTATTTCTTCTAAACATTCTTTATTCTACTGGTTTTAATAGTAAATGTCTTAAAAAGAGTTATATCTTATACACTACTAGTATAACCCTCTATTACTTAAATTATATTAAAAATATCTGTTTCTTTAAGATAGCTACTGAAAATTATAAACTAATTTTTAGCTACCTATAAATAAAGAAGTATAAAGTTAACTTTAACTATAATTTATAAAAATTACTTTTTAATACTTTCTATTACCAGGCTTACTGTTTATGCTTATTTTAATTTCTAATTTACTTAAAAGAATATACTACTTACTTAAGGGACTTTCTAGTAAACTCTTTATTAAAAGGCTTTTACTTTAATACTATCTATATATAATATACTTAAACTTGTTTTCTAAAGTTATTACTAACTACTTAATTTTAATATAACTACTAGTTAACTAAAATGAACTGCTAGTTATAAGAATTAGACACTTATTTAAAGATCTTTTTAATAAATTATTTTCTAAAGAATCTTTATTTAGAGTTTAAACTTATATCTAAACACGCACCTAAATCTAACACTAAATTAAATAAGGACTTTATAAGGAAGCTTTTCTTTTAAGGTCTTAAAAATTCTTTAGTAAAGGTTTTACTAGAAAGGTCTTATAAGAAACTTAAATTAAGTATAAATATTTACCTAATTAGAGTAGCCCTCTTTATATAAATAGTTTAGAAATATAAATACGAAATCTTTACTATTTTAATAGCTAATATTAATAAGGCTTTAGCTTTAAAAATTTATATAAATTTAGCTACTAAGGTCTTAGAGAATCACCACGATATTTTTAGAATATTTTTACGTAAGAAGGCTGATAGACTACCTGGATATTATCTATATAACTATAAGATTATTCTTAAAGAAGGAAAGTAACCTAGATTTAGACCTTTCTATAAAATATTCTAAAATAAATTAAAAGTTCTTAAGAAGTATTTTAATAATTATTTTACTAAAAGATTTATTAGGGCAAGCATGTTTCCTATAGCTGTACTAGTTATTTTTATAAAAAAACCTAATAAAAATTTCTAATTCTATATAGACTATTAAGCCTTAAATGCTATTATTATTAAAAACTATTATTTTATTCTATTAATCTAAGAAACTCTATCTTGCTTTAGTAAGATAAAGTATTTTATAAAGTTAAATATTATCTCGGCCTTTAACTACCTTTATGTGGTAAAAGAAAATAAATAGTTAACTATTTTCTAAACCTAATATAATTTATTTAAATATCTTATTATGTTTTTTAAACTAGCTAATGTACTAAGCATATTCTAATACTATATAAATAATATTCTTTAATTATTTCTTAATATATTCTATATAGCTTATTTTAATAATATTCTAATTTATAGTAACTTTCTATATGAATATAAATAATATATAAAATAGATTCTAAAAGTCCTAGAGAAAACTAGCCTCTAACTTAATATTAAAAAATATAAGTTCCATTAAGAACAAGTTACCTATTTTAGGTACATAATTTTAATAAAAGGAACTAGTATAAATCTAAATAAAGTAAAGAATATTTTTAACTAGAAATTCTCTAGAAACGTAAAGAATATAAGAGTATTTCTAAAGTTTATTAATTTCTACTAATAATTTATTAATAACTTTTTTTGTATTATGTCTCTATTTATAGCCCTAACTAAAAAAAACGCCTAATTTGAATTTAATAACGCTTATTAGATAGTATTTAAATTCTTAAAATATATATTCATAACTACTCTAATTTTCTAATACTTTAATCTAAAGTTACTAATTATTATAAAAGCTAATTCCTTAAACTATATAACTACTAGAGTATTTTTCTAGAAGAATAAATTAAGTAAACTAAAATTTATTACTTACTTCTTAAAAAGGCTAAGCCCTGCTAAAGGTAACTATAAAATTTATAATAAAAAGTTATTAGCTATTATATACTATTTTAAATAATAGAGACCTAAGCTAAAAGATACTACCTTTTTAATTTAGGTATTAAATAACTATAAGAATTTATAGTACTTTATTACTATAAAACAGCTAAGCTATTAATAGGCTTGTTAAATTAAATATTTATTTTAATTTAACTTTATAATTACGTATTAGCCTGGTAGGTAAAGTGAGAAATTAAATACTTTTATTTACTATATATAGAATACTTTAGTTTAAGAAAAAGTTTATAGAACTTAATAACAGACACTTCTCTACTCTAAACTGTTTAATAAAATACTAGAATTACACTTAACTAAAACAGATAGGTCTATTTAATAAATAATTAATAATAAATATTTTAATAATAAGTTTATTTAGGAAATTCTGTTGCTAAAATAGAATAGAATCTAACACTCTAAAAAGCTTTCTTTAAGTAAGTATAAAAACTAAAAAGATTAATTATACTACTACAGCTAATTAGTAACACTAAATAATAATAAACTTAAAATTAAGATTTTTTAGATTATATACCATTCCCCTGTCAGCGGCTACTTTAGTTATGGGAAGACTTTTAAAATCCTATAACATAAATACTACTAGCTTTAAATATTTAAAATAATATGCTAATATATTTTCTATTACTATACTTATTAAAAATTTAAGATCTTTTATAAGAAGTATTACAGCCTCTTAAAGCCCCTACCTATTTCTAAAAAAAGATAAAAGAATATTTCTATAGACTTTATTACTAATCTCTTAAAATCTAAAGGCTATATTAATATTATGGTTATAGTAAACCGTTTTATAAAATACTAATATCTAATTTCTTATATTAATATAACTGCTGTAAATATAGCCTATTTTTTTTATTAGTATATATAAATAGTCTATAGCCTTCTAGAAATAATTATATTAAATTAAGAAACATAATTTGTTTCTGCTTTCTATAATAAACTTTATAAATAATTATAAATTAAACCCTAACTGTTTTCTATATACTATTTAGAAACTAATAGCTAAACAGAAAAAGCTAATAGCATAATAAAATAAGTTCTATATATATATATAAACTATTAGTAAAATAACTAGGTAAACTAGCTCCTCTTAATATAATTTAAAACTAATAATACTATATTTAAATTTATAAAGGTTTTATTATTCCTAGCTAACATAAGCTAACACTTTTAAATAGGTTTTAAATTTTTATAAGAACTTAAAGACAGCCTTACTAAGTATTATAAGCCTTAAAAGCTAACTATATAGTAAAGAAAATAGCTAATATTTAATAGCTAGTTTAAGAAAAAATAATCTAAGTCTAGGCTCTTTAAAAAGAATATATAAATTAAAAATAATTTTATATTTAACTACTAGATAGGAGACATGGTCTAGCTTAATATATAGAATATTAACACTAAATAACTATTTAAAAAACTAGATTTAAAAGTCTTAAGAAAATACTATATCTTTTATGTAGTTTTCTTATATATATACTAACTTAAACTCTCTAAATCCCTGAGTATATACCTAGTCTTTTATGTATCTTTACTTTAGTTAGCTATGTTTGAATCTAAATATCTTTTAGATTAATAAAACCTATTATTAGAACCTATTAAAATTAATAGCGATACTAAATACTATATTAAGTAAATTAAGAAGCTATAATTTAATTATAAACGAAAGTACTATAAATATCTTATTAAATAAACTAAGTATAATAACCTAATATAGTAATCTGTAAATAATCTTTAAGATATAACTACTATAAAAAAATTCTATCTCTAGAATCTAAATTAATTTACTGTTTAAGATTTAATATAAACACTTATTATAAGAGCTTAAATTTAAAAGGGGAGTACTATTATAGTAATTATCTATAATACTTTATAAAAGCTTTTTAAAAAAGTTTTTTCTATAAACTTTTTTATTATATTATATGTTTATATATTAGCTTTATACTAGTGTATAAGCTCTCACCTAAATACTTTATTTATAGCCTATTTTATTTCTTTCTTTCTTTACATAATGTCTTGAATTATTACTTGGTACTATATATAGTAATTAATTAATATTTTTTTTTAAGTTTTTAATTTTTTACACGTAGCACTCTTGTGACACTACTTTAATATAAAAAAAAAAGAAAGTAAAAAAAATTGTTATTTAGGCTTTTATAGGTAATTTTAATAGAACGTTATTTTACTTTTAATATTAGGTAATAAGGCTTAGTACTAGTAAAAACATTTTATACTACTAAAGTATGTAATAAGTTATTATAATTATTATAAATTTAGTTTATTACAAAGTTAATTTTATTATTATAGTAATTATATAAAATAGTTAATTTAACTTTAATTAATTAATTGTTTTTGCTTTAATTTAATAGTTTACTTATATATATAATATATTAAATTTATTTTATTAAAAGTTTTGATATAAAAAAAAGTTTTTAATTTTTTTATACTAATAAGTAGATTTTTATAAAATATCAAGTTTTATTTTTTTTTACTTTAATAGTTAACATAATAAACTTTAAAATTAACTATATAACTTAAAAAATTACCATTATTTTTAATAAACTTTTGAACTGAATACATCGAAATTTTTTATTAAAATCTTAGCTTACAACCTACTCTCCTCCACTCTATCCAAATCCTCCAAAACATGTAGATCATCCTCTACTCGACTAGCTCCTCGGGTTTTCTTACTTTCCTCTGTCTCAACAATATGTGCATCCTGCTCTGTAGAATTCGGGGTGAAGATGAACTGGCGAACTTCGCAGTTCAAGTAGGCGGTTCCTGGGGAATGCGTGAGTTGAATTGGCTCCAACAAGGAGCGCCAGAAGCTCTTGTATGGCGAATTTGAGTGGGAGTGGGCCTGGCAGTGTTGATAGAAGAGCAAGCTTTTTACCTCATGTGGGATCATCTCCAGTCCAGTCTTCTGTCAGGTAGTGCAAGAAAGCACCATGTGTGACCATAAGAATCTGCAAGACAACTTAGGTCCAGGATAGAGGCTAGGAGTACAATCTAATGGATGGTGACCGAGTACTCAGGCTACGGCTTTCGACACTTACATGTTCTTCCGTCCGTCGGAAAAGCCAGCTCCGAAGATCGGATGCCCGTTTCGTCAGCGCCTGTTGCTCCGGCGCCCAGTAGCCACTCTACATGCTCGCATCTCAATCAGCTATTAATTCCACAATGCCATGATGATGATTTCAAAGTCAAGCAAACCTTAGAATTCCACCCCTCCTCCACCATTTCAAGATTAATTTTCTCTAAATCGAACTCCAGCCTCTCCCCTGCAAACATCTCAGGAATTCTCTGACAAAGCTCCTGTTTTGAATGCCCAATATCACATGTCAAAACGCTAGTTTCCTGGGCCATAGGAAGGACTAGATATGGTACCTCTTTTCGCGCGAGAGTGGGAGCAAAGGCTAGAACAGTAGTTTGGATAGCACGACGGAGAGGGGAGGAGAGAACTAGGGTGATAGAGTCATGGAATGGAAACATTTTTTCTAATTCCCGGCATTGGTTCTTGCCATTCCTAGTCAAGGTTGCATCACGAATATGGACGGCGCGCTGGAGAGAGTCAGCATCTAGCCGAGTATGAAATGGAGGTATGTGGAGTAGCTAGTACGTTGACATTGTGTTCACCTTCTGCATGGCGAACGAGATACAGCACCGGAAGCATGATGCGGAAGACCTTGAAGAAATTTTAGAATGTGTGCGGCATAGAAGGGGCCTAAGTAATGAGCTGCTACAGAAGAAATTGATAGTTGATATTCGCGGGTTCCAACGGTGCTGAGTCACAGCACTCAGGTCTTGGCGTGGGGTGGTGCATGCCTGTTTAGAGTAGTCAATGTCTGTGCTTTTAGAAGTACTTTAGAAGCAACCGGAAGTAGGTGAAGGTAGTGTGTTGGCTTCGAAAATCTTTGACAAATTTGATAGAACGTGAGAGATAATACGTATCAGTCAAAAGAAAAAGAGACACAGTTAAGGGTTATGCAGTCCTTAGGAGATTTAATGAAGGGTATATCGAACATGTCCAGCCGATGCCAAAAATGTATCTTCTATGGTATTATATGCAGAATGCTCATGCTCCAGATTGGCCCAACGCCATGCTATGCCGCCATACCCATGCCATGCATTAAAATGCTCGAAAGTATGCTCCGAACACAAAACCAGATCGTAAACATGTGGAAGGGTGAGAAGGGATATACCAGGCCATTACCCCAACCTCAATGCGAACTTTTGCCAACTTTTCAGTATAGGGTCAAGGAGGTGCTGAAGTCAGCTGTATACCAACCCTCTCCCGCAACCATTACCCACCATTTAATTCTCCGTTCAACGCCAGAACGACATTCCTCTCACATCCACCAAAAGAAACTTACTAACACTCCCATCAGGCCCAAGAACATCCCTTTCAGCTCCCGCACGGGACTCGACGGAGCACCACCCTTCGTTGGGGCAGCGCTCTCACTAGCAGCACTCTCACCAGCGGCGTTAGCGCTGGCACTGACATGGCCGCTAGCATGGGAACTTGCATGATCGCTCGCGCTCTTGCTTGCAGAATCGGCCGAGGTTCCTTTGGTCCTGCTCGAAACTTCCAGAACTCGACCAAGAGTCGGAAGTTCCGCATCGGGGTGGACTTCCCAGGCACCACTTGTATGGGCTGGACAAGGCGGAGGCGTGAGGTTGGGGTAGTAATCCTTCTCCTTGACACCAGTTGGGTTCAGTGTCTTCCAATGCTTGCTCAAATTCTCGAAATCCGGGTTGATTGGCGTCGGCTTCCCAGAGCGAGTGAATCCATCCGGAGGCGCGCTTGGTGCTGCAGGGTCCACTTTCTCACCGTATTTGATGAGTCCGTAACTATTGGCCTCCTCAATCCATTCGTAAACGATAGAGCCAGACCAATATGACACCATCTCATCTCCAAAAATGGCAGCTTGGTCGTCGAATAGACGTGGTTTGACTACGTTGCAGCCGGTTTCTGAAAAGTATATTGGGATATTGTAGCTGGAGACATTCTGGTTGAGCTGGGCGTAACCAGATTCGATATAGGTGCTCTTCCCGCACCACTCGTACGCGTTCAGGGAAAAGAAATCCAGCGCCTCGGCGGCATTTTCACCGCATGCTAAATAGTCCTGCAGCATGGGACGCAGGCCGGCGATGTCTGCGGCGGAGTATCCGACAGGAATCTTGCGGTACTTCTTGGAGTCACGGTAAGCCTTGAGGTCTCGAGCAGCAGCTTTGACGAACGGTGCTGCGGGGGCGCCGTTTGCTAGAGTCATGTCAGCATAGGCTCACACAGTAAGCTCAACGAAACACGCTGGGCAGGAAATAGTTAGCGAGCCGAAAAGTGCCCTTCCGACATCAGCCAAAATCTAGCTCTGGACTGCCGGTGCTTGGACAGACAGATCTCAAATTTGGCAGAAGATGTAGAGTGGGGTGTACAGTGGAGTCCAAGGTGTGCTTTTCAGTGTGCCATTCAGTGTCTTTTTTGCCTGCCTAACGTGTGAAGGTCGAGGTAGACATACGCATGTTGAGAACTTCGTTGCCGACGAAGAAGCCTGCGGTGTTGTCGAACTGCTGGAACTCGTCCATGACGGCCTGGAAGGCCTTCAATTGGCTTTCAGTCCATTTTGGAGCATCCTACATTTCACGTTAGCGTTGTCCTGACGAGGTGGCATTAATGGGAGCTCTATACCTGCACGATCTGCGTATCGAACGTGTCCAGATCCAGCCAGAGATATATACCAGCGTCGGCGAAGACTTTCATGCAGGCCGTGTGGTCAGCCTTGTGGTCGACGTGGTAGACGCGAATCGAATTGGCACCGAGCTCCTTCATGAAGGCAGCGTCGAGCTTGCATTGTTTCTCGTCGATGAGAGGGTCATCGGGGACGAGCTGGTAGGCGATTCCTGTGGCAGGGTATTAACACATCGCACCGAACAAGCTAGAAGGCTCCGATTACCCTTGGTGAAGAATTGACTGCCCTCGCTCGTGAAGAACTTGGAACCCTTGACCGATATGGTGGGAATGGCATTGACAGCTGCTATACCTCCAAGAGCACAGGACAAGAGGGCAGCGAACCGCATGGTGGGCTTCCCAAGTCGACGTAGCGCAGTAACGTGTAGTTGGGATGTGGCAAGGGTGGTGATACAGATTTGGTGGAGCTTCAACGAGAGAATGTGGGTGGGTGACTCCAAGTGATCGACTGCCCGGGTGTTTGTTGTTGTAGCGATTGAGAATCCAGGTAACGCGGCGCAGTGGACGAGGCAGCTCCCTCCTCAGACCTTTATGTTCGGGCAATTAAGCCGAGCAGAGAAGGTGAGGAGGGACATGAAGGAAGGCGCGAGGGAGGGGAGGTGCGTCCTGGTTGCTGGGACACAAACATGCGTGGTCGCTTGCGGCGAAGGAGAGAAAGCGCACATGATGATGATGGTGGTGTGTCTGAGCGAAGTGCCGAACATGCGCACCTTCCCGTCCAGCAGGAAAATTTGATCTTGATGATGGTGGTCTGCAGCAGCAGAGGGAGCTTGCGATAAGAGCTTGCAAGCTTAGACATCACTAGCTCAGACGGAACCTTAGCGATTGGCCAATGCCGATCAAGCCTCGCCGCTTCGGGCTGGCGCGGTTTTTGATTCCGCTGCACCAACGCAGCGTCTCTAGCTTGAAACACTTCACACGGCCACTCACAGCGTCTGCACGCACCTCTGAATAGATCACTATCCCTATTCGCCATTGCGCTCTTTTCCCAATCCTCATCGCGATGATAATGACGAACTACCGGCTTAGCTGTCAGCATTGCCAGCCAATCTAAGAATCTAGGTACCCTCTCCTGTATTACAACCAGCATCCCTCCTTGATTTGCCATACGTTTCTCAACGTCACACACAACGGCTATTCCCGTCCAAAGTGTTGAGCCTCATGTCGTGATAGTCATATATGGTACGGCATCCTTGACTGGAATGGGAACCTGGGCACAGAGCTCCTCGGCCTGCTGCACCTTGAGCAGGCACGTCATTTGCCTCCCGAGAACTTCCGTACCGCATTTCTGACCAAGACTTTGCTCAATTACTCTCAAGAGGACTTGAGTAGCTAAGCTATCTCTCATTATGACCGCATATTTCATGTCGCTTCTTCGTCGGTCCTTTTGAATATAAGGCCTCTGGTCTCTGCCACTTCTCAGCATCGTGAGAGGAAAGACGCTAACAGACGGCGCGGCACCAGTGAAGGTCTCATTGGCATTCAAAGATATCAGCAGCAGCCCAGCTTCCAACATTAAACGAGATGAGATCGAGGGGCTCCTCGCAAACCCACAAGCCCTAGGCAGTCGTGACTGATCTTAAACAGACGATTGATGACAAGCTTCCAACAGCCAAACTGTGCTAGGACACTGCACTGATGGTTTTTAGTACACCGTTTGTCCATATGCTCTGCAATCAGGGCTTTGGCTGAACTAAACAGTGCAGAAGACTCCCTGTCGCTCCACTTTTCACTTTAACTATACCCAGAATCGGCAATTCCCATCTCATAAATCACATCTGCAGAGGCTCAAAGTAAGTAGGCACGGCCGTAAGGCATTTTCCGCAATCCACAGACCTCCTCCTTGGCGTCATTCGAGATGCAGAACGGCGCGGCACAACTCTCCCTTCCACGCAGTGTCCAGTCAACTTGAACTCAGCATGGCACGAGGCTAAGGCTGAGCTCTCATGTCTTGAGGAGCCTTGGGCCAAGGATTTGCTTTTCCATAGATCTGTTATAATGTCAGCCACCCATCACAGTTTTCGGATTCAGCCTTGTCCTCATAACGTTCACTCATCTTTCTTTCACATGGAAGTAGCATTACTGTGTTCCACCATCTATTCCAATGAAGTACCCTAAAGACAATTTAACTTCATCGGAATCGCTCCTTCTTCCCACGAAAAGAACCCAGGCGGCAACCGCGCGCGACGGTGGAGGATATGGACTCTACTACTGGCATCCTGGAGGGATTCCCTCGTAGGAGCTATCGCCTCCTGGCTGGTATTATGCGTCAATCTTATGGCGACTCTCTGGACCATGAAGACCCATGCCATCGACGATAAGGGTCAAGCTATTGTATATCAACTGTTCTAAAGGCAAAAGGCTCAACCTTGTAATTCATTTAGCGATCAACGCCCTTGGAAGCATTCTATTGGGAGCCAGCAATTATTGCATGTAAGTTGATAGTTCCTTGATTGAGACCTGGCATACCATCTTATAAGCAGCTCCAACTAGGAGTGAAGTTGATCTTGCACATTCAGACGGTGTTCAGCTCGACATTGGCGCTCCACGCCTCCGCAATTTGCTTCACATTAGCGCGAAACGAAGCCTCTGGATTTGTCACGCCCTAACTTCTCTGCCTTTACACCTTTTGTGAGTCCTCTCCTTGTTCTCAGTCATTCATCATCAATTCTTTCCACTCTATCTCAAACCACCCGACTCAAATGAAGAACAATTACAATTCTGCTTTCTACTTATCCCTTTCCGTAAACGAATATTACGCAGTCATGACTAGAGCCTGTATCTGGGAACAAGATTCACATCGATATGTAACGGAGACTGCGCTCTGGCAAAGACTATACCAAAGCGCAAAGGCTAGTCATCTTGAAAAGCTCACTGCTTCCGACTGCATTATCGACTGGCATTATCGGACTGCATTAACGCCCATACAAAACTTCAAAGCAACTGCGGGCATGTCTTTCTGATTGTGAATGGGACATGGGCCCAGGTGCATATTGAACTTCTCCCAAACACGATCCAGCCACAATTGAAACCATTCCAGTTCGATTATCGATCGGATGCCAAACGTCTCGCTGGATGTGTGACAGCACACCTCGCAGTCACATGCCCAAGGAGAAAGTTGTGCGAAACCCAGTAGTCCAAGTTCCGAAAGGCCTTGGGTTCTTGTTTCACAGAGGCCCACAGCGATGGTCATGGGCTGCCGGCGGGAAGAAACGGATTGCAACTATGCTCCTGTAAGCACAGCAAGTCAACCCCTTGATGCAAAGTTTCTACTATCCATACAACTACCGACTAACTTGCGAAAAGTCTCAGCATGGCTATCGCAGTTTGCCTTCTCATCCTCGTACGTAATTCGCCATTTACCAAAAAATCCACGTTTGGTTTCCCTAACTATAGGCTTCGGCGACGTCGACCTCCGGACCCCATATTCAATGGCGTATATCTACTGCTGGTGTCTCTGGCGTCGTCATACCATTCTCACCGCAAATATTACTCAAGCCATCTTTGTCAGAGCCCCATACGGCTCATAACGGACTCCTTCCTTGTACCCTCCCGGCGAGTGAATGGAGGCAATTTGCGCACATACGCAAGGGCCTTCACTTTTCTTCTCGGCCGCGCAGCTCCTAAAGAACAAGCTACTTCCTCCAATTACCTTAACGGTACGGTATCGTTGTTCTTATCATTTGGATTTTACTGCACTGGTTTGTACCGTAGAGTATATATATGGTTAGCATAGAACGTATTGGACTAAGGAACAACTGTCAACCCAAATTACATGGGGAGCTGAGCCGACATGATTTGTGAGCCTTGCTAGTGCCATGACCTGCCGGGTAGTCGCCAATGTGTATATCGGCCGTCATTAGTCGGGCTATGTGTGCTAACAGGTCTGCCCATTCTGGCTAGGACGCAGTTCAAACCTGAGACTCCGATTGCCGGCAGCCGCATGCCATGCACGCACCGAGGAGCCTGTGGGTAGCACGACCCTTCCGATGAAATGAGGAGTGGTAAGCGGCGAGGATAAACCTATTGGGCATTGTGAATTTTCGAGTCTGGATATGAGCATGCCGGTTCCTGGACGGCAGTATGCTGGGTTAAAGCCGGAAGACCTTGAAAGGGTTTAGAGGAGAATAGATCTCACTACACAAGGCATAGAGACGTTGTCTGGCACACCGGCCACTCTCTTGCCAAAATTTGTTTATATTTCTACGCACATCTCGGGGACCTCACATTTTTGCTGGAGGAATTTCCTCATTTTCATTATCATTGATCTCGTATTCAGAACAATCCAAATTCATATCGCACCCTTCCAACTCCGCTCCAAAAATTCCCTTACACCCAAACTCTTGATCTCCGGGAACTTCTCATTCAAACTCCCTTCCCTCTTCATCTTGCTCGTCCCATCCGTCGTCCACAGCTCGAAAATCGCCATAAACCACTGATACCGCTGTTTCGGAAACGATCCATACAACTCTGTATGTCCCGGCAACTCTGTGATTTCGAAGCGCTTTAGCTTCTCAACACTGTCGTAGTGGACTTCGAATTTAGATTCTGTACATTATCAGCGACATTTCACAGGGGACGATGAACGGTGAGCAAAGGAAAGAAAGTGAACTCATACCCGTCACATCCTCGACGACCCTCAAGAACTCATTCCAAGTTACCGTCTCGCCGATAACTCGACTCTCGTCCTCCCACTTCTCCATCCTCAGCGTCCGAACCACAAATCTCGCAACATCAAATGTATACGTAAACGTCACTGGAACGTTGCCATCGCCAGGTATTGCGGCGACTCTATTCGGAATATCAATAGCGAACGTATTGGGCTTTAAGTGACTTTTCAGCCCTCCCTCTGGACCCAAGCAGCCAAAGTAATCCAGGAAGATTCCGTTGTGAAAGACCGTCCATTCGAGCGAGGTTTCCTTGAGGAGGTTTATGGAGTCGAAGTAGGCTTGAAGAGGTGGAAGGATTTCGACACCGCTGATTGTTACTGTTAGTAGGTAGAGAGGGGTAGAGTGAAGAGGGGGAGATAAGGGACGTACGATTCTGGGTATGGGATTGCAAAACTTGTTGGTATAAAGCGCTTCGTTGGTTGAGATGCATCGGCCGCTTTTATGAGGTTTATTTGGCTGGTACTTAGCGAATTCCCGGAGATACCAAACGCAGCAATAACAGTATGGATTTCGTTTTCCTCAAGAACAGCAGTCAATGCGGGAATGTCGGTGTAATCTACCACGAGCGATTGGATATGATTGTTGGAGGAAGGTGCAGTCTTTCGAGTGAGGATAACTGCCTTGTGTTCAGGATGCTCTTTTAGTACGTCCAAAATTGTGCGTCCGAGAGAGCCTGTGCCGCCGGCGATGGCTACTTTCACCATAATTGCAACAGAGAGTGAAATTACTGGAGGTTTGGATATCTTTCCTTAGCTTTCATAAAATGTTTGAAGGTTTTACGTATGCCCGTTAAGTCCGAGCGGGATCCGCGGGTTCCTGCATGAACGTCAACAAGTGGAGAGATTTTCTGAACTTCGTCGAGTTTTTGCCCCTTGAGGATGTTGTCAAAATGCTGGCAGCACGAAGATAGCGATGCGTCGCATAGGAAGACGTTGGATCACACTCATGTACGAAGGGATAATTTAGAAAAATAACACCAGAGGCGTTCAATCGCTTGGAAAAAGGATATTTCTACATGAAGGAAAATCAAAATGTGTGGGCTAAATAGCTGTCTCCGCAGCGTTTACGAACGGAATAATGGTTTAACGTCGCATGGTGAAGACGAGCCCGAGGCCTGCATCTTGCCCTGTCGCACTTGTACATGAAGACAAAGGAGGCGCCGTACCGGCCACGGTGACGGGATCGGCTGTCGAGCTAGGCTTCGTCTCCGCAGGCTTCGTAGTCGATCTTACCATCGTAGATAACGTCGAAGGCTTCACAGCTGGAGTGGAGGAAGGCGTAGTAGCGAAGCTGGATGCATGCTGTCCATTGACCTCAAAGATATCGTTCTGTGCACCTTCGACCCAACCGCATTTCTGGTTATAGTTCGGGGTTACCCATTGCTCGGTTTCAATGTTGTTGCCGGTTTCTTGGTGCCAGACAAGCATCTGCTTTGCGCCTTTTACACACTTGGTCTTGTCGTTCTCGCAGTAGACGGGAACTTGGGCTTTGGCAAGTGGGACGGTAGATTTGGCGTTTGTGACATTGCATTTGAAGCCTTGCATGTACCTATCTCACGAATTAGTGGCTGTATGCTTCTGGGAATCACTAAGGAGGCACTCACATATTAGGTTCTCCACAGCCATTAGGAATCCAAAGCCACGCGCACGTACACCCTCCTTCAGGACAAGCAGGGAGATCCGGGACTTTATACGTCGCCACGCGCTTCCACGGTGTATGATAAAGAGTCGTAAAAACAACCAGGTTTTCCATCGTTACATCCTTAAGCTCCGAATTATAGCTAATCGCAAACGCGGTTCCTCCAGTACTAGACTCGTTGTACGTATGCAACGCTCCATCCCCCTTCAAACACACCGCCGGCGTACCATCGGTATTCCAGCCATTCCAGTCCTCAGGATGCTCCTTGCCATCAGGCCAGTCCGTCACCATCTTCCCATCGTAGCTCAAAGTAGTGAACGCGCGATTATGCGCCAACTCGACGGTGAACTCGCCGTTAGCAGGAAGCTCAAGGAACTCGCCCTTTTTGGGTGGAACGGCGTCGCAGCCGCGATGGTGCTGAAACCACCAGTCCTCCTTTTCCAGCTTGTAGAGGGGGTTTACGGCGAGATTGGTGTTTTGGTCGTCCTTTATGGGGTCGGCGCCGCCTCGGCAGTACATTCCTGGGGCCCAGGCTGCAGTGTGGGCGAGGGCGGAGGTAGCGAGGGCCAGGAATAGGAAAGCTGTGCGGAGCATGATGGTTTTGAGTCCGAGAAGAGAGATGAAATCAATGTGCAGGCCGTTGCTGCGAATTGGATTGAGATCGTTCAACGAATGGATGCCCTCAAGGCTGCGAAAGGCAGGAAAGCAAAAATGAGCGACTTGAAGGCAATGGTAAAGAATGACTAGGGCCAAAGGCTGAAGAAAAAAGTACGTTGCGCAGTGTACGACCTACATATACTTTCCAAACATCTCAAAGGATTAAGCCTCAAAAAAGTCCTAAAGTGGACAGCGGAGATTTAAACGAACCCATCTAAGCGTCCAACACACACCAGTCGCGCCCATTACTATGAAACCACCCATCGACTCCAATCCAAATGCAGTTTAAGTATACGACGTCCTCCTGATTACTCAGATGCGAAATCCCTATTTCTTCGTGATGCGAAACTCTTGGCGTGGTGGAGGCGTTCTAAAAGGATCAGGAAGCGGCGAGTTTAATGAGCGGACTTACTGGAATAAGGCTTTGATAAAAGGAATTAGGGCAGCATCGCGTATGGTGAGATGAAAGAGGGATCGATGATCTACGGAGTTCACAAGGCGGGCGTGAGATGTCAAAATGTTTCAAATCGGAGGTTTCATTTGGTGGCGCTTGTGGGGCTAGCTTCGCGGAACGCGACAGCCTCAACTTGCTTCCGACCTCCCATGCCTTTATCGGCCCTCCTCTCGCCATCACTCACGAGCACTTCATCAAGATCGCAACAGAGTCTTCCCACATTCCGTAGCATCCTGGCGCTGCAAAGTTAAGCCTTGAGGTCGATGTCCTCAGCCTTGCGCAAAGAACTAGTAACACCAATCCAGCAGTCCACGATAGCCTTGGCCTCTTACAAAACAACCTTGTTAAACTTTCAATGGCTTACGCATCTCTCGTCTGTTATTCTGTTCCCTTCATATCCAAGTGCGAAACCGATTACGGGACCACCTTTTCTTGGCCATCCCAGCCTTGTCAATCATTGCGTTCAAAAGATGTGTAGCACACAATGTCTAGTTTGCCGGAAGGGGAGCGATGGTGCAGGACAATCTGCGTTGTGGTAGGGATGTCGCGTGATCTCATTGGTATTCCAAAGTTCCTTGGAGACGAGGCTGAATTCTTCGCAACATTCTTGCTCCTTTCTAGCAGTTCTTCAGCCCCGCTACAAATCCCGATTCTCTTCCCTATACCGTGTCTTTTTTGTCTGCGTTTCATCTCAGCACAGGCACCTCTCGTATCACCGTCATGTCTGCGAAAACTACCCTGCTTTCCGAACGCACTCTTTGCCCTGATGAGCAGCTAGAAAGCGCAGCCAGAAAGAGAACCTTGAGGAGTTGCTTGGGGTTTGCGTCTTGGAGATTTTCTCTCGCTGCCGGAGGCATCTGTTCCTGGCTTGTGTACCTCGTCAATCTCAGTGTAACCGTGTACGCGCTCAAAACCAAGCATATCGACTACAAAGGACGGAGTTTTATATATGAAGGACAGTGCGCGACCGTGAAGAAGTTCAACATTGCTATTCACTTGGCTATCAACATTTTTGGGACTATTCTACTCAGCGCCAGCAACTATTGCATGTGAGTTTTTCCTCCATTTGCTTAACACCGATGGCTAATTAAAAGTGCACACCAGGCAGTGTTTATCAGCTCCGACGAGACGTGAGATAGAACTGGGCTCATCCTCAAAAGATTTGGTTACATATTGGCCTTCCTAGCTACCGTAACTTGTGGTTTATCTGCTGGATCAATTTGAAACGCTCTATCCTTTGGCTCTGTTTTTGTCTCACTTCAGTGCCACTTCACCTATTGTGAGTATCCGTATGGCTCATCAAACGACTTTAACCTTCACTGAGATTGATCCATGAACAATCTAAGAGCAGCTACAATTCCGCATTCTACTCATCATTGTCCGTCAATGGCTATCGTGCAATTGTTCGAACGGCCTTTCTGGAAACGGATCGCCCTCAGGATGTAGTCCAAACTCCTGTTCAAAGACGCCTGTTCAAAGACGCCTGTTCAAAGACGCCTGTTTGAGAACGCTAGGTCGGGTTTTCTCGAGAGACTCAACGCAACCCAATGCATCAATGCGTATCGCAATCTTCAAACAATTCATGGAAACGTCCTCCTAGTTGTAAATGAGACTTGGGTCGATTCTGAGATCCGCAATAACAGAGACTTGCCAGGAATCGGAAATGAGACACTCGCCCCCACAGACATATCGGCCGACGTATCCCTTAGATGGGACTCATTCAAGTGGATCTGCGAAGACACGGCTGAGATTATTACCACCGACGCAATCATGCCCAGAGCACACAGTGCAATCTCGATCCAAACTCGTTCTGGTCTGTACGTGGCTGGCAAATCGATTACTGCCTGAGCGAGCGCGTTGAAGAACATTGCAAAATATATTTCAGCGTCTTCCTTGCCACTCTAATTACGGCCGCTAATCTGCTCAAAGTCATGCTTTTCGGCTTAAGCCTACTGGTAATGCGAGATTCATTTCTGCTGAGCGTAGGAGATGCTATAACCTCCTTTACAAATAGGCCGGATCCTACCACTAAGGGCGTGTGCTTGATATCAAGGAGCGGATTCGAAAACCGAAACACCCCTTGGTGGCAGCATGGCACGGGCACGCGGATATTCCATGCCGATCCTCGCCGATGGTTCAAAGCGGTGAGCAAGAGGCGATGGGTCCCATCCATCTTGCTATAAGTAATTCAATCACCCTATTTTCCCAACCTCCTTCGTTTCCATGCTAGCCTACTCTCAGGGATACTGCACGTCACTTAAACGACTCTGCCCTAAAGACTGAATTGCTCGTGATGGTACTTCAGTGCTGACATGAGAGTAGCTTTGCTACCGCAATAACGATATGCCTTTTCTACTGGATATACAGGCTAGATACCGTTACGAGGACTTCCGGATTCAGAATCCCAGTCACGCTCGGATTTGGCTCCATGGACACTCGAACTCTTATCCGGTAGGGCATACCCTCCATAGGTGCTTCCGGCGTTATCGGGAATGTTCTCGCCGTCAACATTCCGCAAGCCATTCTATCAGTTTTATATGTTGCATGCAATGGCCTTATCACATATCCTTTGTCGCATACGAATAGAATCAATATTCGAAGCATCGAAAAAGCCTCAGGGTCTCTGCCAAGACTCGAGGTTCCCAACGGTCGACATGCTTCCTTCGAATACACTACCCGTTACGGTATCCCGCTGCAAATAGTCCGTGCCTTATTGCACTGGCTCGCCCCTTAAAGCATTTACCTCGTAATCATTGAAGCCTACGCAACCAACGACCGTTGCTCTAAAGACAACATTTTTGATGTAGACCCAGATCACGAATCAGACATCCCCATTTGCGGATTCTCACCCTTCGGAATCACCAGCGTTACAGCATTAGGGACTCTTGCAATGATTATTCTTCTAGTTCTTGCTCGCCAACAACTTCCACCTAGTATTCCAATTGCGGGTAGTTGCAGCACGGCTATCTCAGCAGCTTGTCATGCACCTGATGATGAACCTGAAGATGGGGCGAATTTGCCTATGAAGTGGGGCGTTGTGAATGATAATTGGGGTGTCGGACATTGCGCCTTTACGAGCCGGGAGGTTACGGCTGTTAGGCATGGGCGGACGTATGCCGGGACGGGTTCAAGTTAGTACGAGCGCAGCAAGGAGGACACTAACACGAAGCGGGCAGCTTAAACTTGGAGCTTAAATTGAGAAGGCTTGATTTATACTTCATCCACGATGCTGTTACCCGAGCTGGGTGCTATGTAGGGTGCAAAAAAGTGGCATGCTCGGGACATCCACTACAAACTACATTGCCTCCAATGCCCTACATTTAGCTCTTCTCCGTCTATAATCATGGCTATAGGAAAGTTGCCAGAGCTAGATATCGACGCCTAGACAGAGTTATTATGATTTCAGTGCATTTTTAGTGCGCCAGGAGGGTACCTGAAACTGATCTTAGCTGCCCTCATGGGATGTTAAAGGGTGGGCGGAAGTATGAAAGATCCAGTCTGAATTGAAGTCTAAGGGACCATGGATACATATTAACTAAAAAACCTAGGTAGAATCGCTACCATCCCCTTGTTCGATATACAGGCCCTGCAGAAGTTGGCTACTGACCACAGCCTAGCTTAAAGAACCCAGATGCATATCATGCATATCCTCTACCAACTGCTTCATGAGCTCTTCTGGTGAGCAGTATTCAAGTAGGTTGAGCACGTCATCCTCGATGATGAGCGGACGACTACCCGTGGGCCTGCACTCGATCTCCTCGGTTTCTCTCCAGGGACTGGCTAGGCCAAGGCCTTCGCCATATCACCACGAGTAACGACGATGTTGGGGAGAGTCGGGTGCGATTCGAAATGCTCGTCTTCCACATAATCGTGCAGTCCAGTCACGCAGCCCTTCTCATAAACAAGTGTGTCTTGGATCTCATTTCGAATATCCAGGATGGCTTGGAGTGGAACCGGTTGACGGCGTCTCGTTTCTCCAGTGGCTTCGTCGACAACCATGTCCACGTCTTCTTCATCCTCTACAGCGCGTACATATTTGGCGACGGACCCACTACGTTTCTTTACCTCCACGAGGGTGTTATTGATGACCGCCTAACCTCGCGATGCATGCGTGGGAATTGAATCACTTCGTACGGCGAGCTCTTCCACTCCACGGTGAAAGCCTCTCGGCGTTCGAAGATATGGGGGTACGTAGACCTTCGTGCCATGCGACTAGGAAGTTATTCATGAATTGGAGCTTGGGGTCGTTGGATCGTTCGAAGAGATGTCCTCTAACGTATACAAGGTATGTGACGACAATGAAACGCGTAAGTCGATGACCGGTCAAGAAGCTGTGGGTTTCGCCAATCCGATAGAGCCATATGGCTCGGGTCACTTCATCGCTTTGACCGACTTTTTTTTGCTGTAAGTCGGCTGGCTTCGATGGCAGGTTGGAGAAAGAACTTCGTTAGATCAAGGTCCTCGGGGATGCTGAAGAGCCCATGTTACTGATAACACGGTATTTAAGATCATGCTCTGAGAATGCTTTGGGAATTCTTTGGGCATTATTTAGACGACTGAGGGACATATTGGGGACATACTGAGTGAAGACCGTTCGGTCAGATTCGGCAAGGACACTGGAGATAGTTAGCAAGTGGCATATGATGACGCAACACTTAGATTTACTCTTGGACTGTAATTTCAGGAGGATGATGCGTTCGGACACTGCTTAGCTTCCTCTGCAGCAGCTCGTTCTGCATCTGCATCTGGAGAGGGGAAGCTCTCCGCTTGGAGTGTCCGAGGGGTCCATGGCGGAAGAGGTGCCGGCATTGCTGGAGTTGGGTTTGTTGAGAGTCTTTGGTCTTGAGAATAAGGGTAGGGAAAGAGGACGAATATTTTCAAGCGGGACTTTAGGGATTCCTTGTTACTGGTCAACGGGATAGTGCAGAGACCACTTTAACATTCACCACCACAAGTTGTTCGCACCAGACTAGCGTTCCCTAGAAAACGACTTGCCACATAACATCGTAGGCTCCTATTTGCTGGTCATTTTTTTATAACATGTTTTCACTAACGCCCGCTGGATGGGAAGTACTAGCGGTCCATCATGTCATAGAATATCTAGTTGAATCTACTTCTAAGCCAAAGAAATAGCTTTTTAATTTATAAAGTAAATATACCCGCGTACTTATTGTTGAGTCTTCAGAATTGCGCATCTTCCCTCTTAGCATATGAATATCCCCTTGCCATCCTTCTTTGATACTTGTTGGCCCCTGTAAATAAGTTAGCGACCGTTTAAAGTCGCCTTTTCCTGGACTAATAGTCGCTAATATTTATATTTACGCGGAATTTAATAGAGTTTATAAGGGAATTAAATAAATACAGCAAATCTAAGAACAAAGATATTAAAAAGTTAAGTAAACTACACAAAAGCATATACTATATTTTTTTTTTGGGGGGGGGGTATATGGATAGTAAATTAAAGGGTATCCAAATACTCGGAAAAAAATTGTTCCTATACCAAGTGTAAATGTGCAATTATTAGGGACAGTTATTAGTTTAAGATTTATGGATGAAAAGGGAGAAGAAGAAAATTAAATATTAAATGAACTCTAGCATATACATGAGTATTTTAGACGGGGAAAATTATATCCGATTAAGGCCACCATCAGTTTAATTAGTATCGGGCCCCTAGTTATGAGATAAAAGGATAAAAATAAAAAAGGGAGTCAGTTGAAGGATTTAGTTTGATGCATTTGGAATGAATCATTGCACACTTCAGTATAGCTGGGGACATGTCAATGGGCAATTCTACACCCCGCCTCAAGGGAAGGGTGTCGTCGGGCTACCTTTTCCACTCCCCAGAAGCGAAATGCAGAAATGCAGCAAAGAGTATAAGAGTGGATTCGAACTCTTGAGGTAGGGGAAACTTAGCTTGTTTTAGCGCCACAATGCAACTAAGTTATTTGATGACCTCTTATAAATTAAATAATATACATAGACATGAGTAAACCTGCAATATTATTTTTGTGCTGCAAGTCGTTCTGGGTGGGCGCTTTCACCACGACAGTGCATGAACGGTTACTGCGAGGACCAACGTAGCATAAACCCCACTCAGACCATGCGTGGGGGCTCTTTTTGAAGATTCCACGCACAGGGCGGTTGTACTGCTCAAAGGTAGGATCCTTGAGAATCTTCCCGTGGATATAGTTCTTCAACTGGATAACTTCCATGCACTTCCTCATCTCATAGCTTTCTTCAATATCACATCGTCCGCTCAATCCAGTCTCTTTCGGCTCAATTTTGGAGTAGTTTCTCACTTTAGGTTTTCAAAAAGCCTTGGGTGAGTGATGAGAGACATGTGAACGTTTGATTATATTTCCTTAAATTTTGTGGACTGTGCTGTCTGGAAGTATCGCTAGTTCTTCATCGCTTCCTTAAGTATGCCTCATCGGATAATGTGGTCAATTGTGAAGCCACGTTTACATCTCCGTCAAGTAAATCGTAAGCTCTACCATCTCTTCCTTGGTGCCATGAGGTATATTTCCAAGGCTTGGTCTAGCCAGTGGGTATCTTGAGCCGATTTCTTTCTCATATATTCTACACGTGATGAAAATTTGAACCTCGAATGAAAGGGCAGAACCGAGGAGAAGCAGGTGGCACTTTCCAGCGATATATTGGCTGTGATAGAGAGAAACGAAGTTGGGCAAAATTTCTTGACCATGCCCAGTATGAACTTCGCGAAGAGAGATGCGCTGATCTAAACTGTTTCAGGCAAATCCGGCCACCAATAATCTTCCTGAGCCACACACTGAACCCATTTGTGGTAAAGTAGAATTAGATCGGAGTATAAAAGGTCGAGAACCTGTTCCTTTGGAAGTATTATTGTGCTAATCGCACGGGCAGGGACTATATGCTCATCCGAGGAGGCTTGCAGACCACTGATTGCATGGGTTTAGTCTGCATGCCAAATTATACAATTGTCAATGAACATGTAAATTCGAGAGACCATATGTTGGTATTTTATCTATCCAGCCTCCCCTCTGCAATCTTCTTCAAAAATTATATCTCCTCGTTCGATGCCCTCAATGCTTGAATATGGCTGCTTGCCTTATTTTCCCTGTAATTTAGTTCCTTCAACCAATCTCTCCCCCCATGGGAGCTTCTCTCTCTTTGTCACGCACAGCTTCATGTCTACGAATCTCCCCTTCACGCTCCTGCAATGATGTATGCCTAGAGTTCAGACCTGCTTTCAGCCCTGTGTGATGTAGACCATGTCCCCCGTCCCGTTGATTGATCGCGGCTTCTTGCTGGCGAAGCTGGTTGTCTCGAAAGCCTAGTTCGGTTTCTCTACGGCACATGTCCTCTTCTTGGCGATTGAGTTTGTGGTAGTTATCGACCTAACTAGAAATGTTCCACGGAAGGAGCTGGCAGAGGAGTTGGATCCTCTCGCTTTGGATTCTTAAAATTATCAAGGCGCGGCAAATTATTGGTGCACACCAAACTTACAAGGGAGTGGCATTGAGGATCACAATTCTCCCTCAATCTGTTGACTTATCGATACCCCTGACTTCCTTGGGCTCAAACAGTGTTGTCATCGATAGTCAATAGTCAATATCGCACCTTTTTATATCGAGCGACTATCATCAAACCTGAAACTATATCGACAATATTTAGATGATATTTCTCGGCAGCTTAGTAATACATATATATTAAGTGGTTGTAGACTGACTGTAGCTATCTGCCTCGCTGTCAATATCCATATCTGATTCAGGACTGTGAGTTGCAGTGATCTTAGCTGTCACGGCTCACAGTTTTTCAATATGGTTATCGTCTTGTCTCACCCGAATTCGCTGAAAGGACTTCACTTGTTGTGCTCAATTGTTGTAGATCCAAGCCTCATCCCCTCCAATGGGATCGTTCGTCGGGGACCTGAAAACACTCTTTCAGGCTCTGCAGACATTGACGGTATTGACAGTAGATCTACAGCCGTCCAAGCAAGGTTAGGATATGTGCTCAGGTTGTTAAGGTTGTAGCCACCACTTGTACGCTAGGGCCGTTACTTGTACACAACTAGATTTGACAAAAAAAGCTATACTTATCTTTAGATTAAACCAGAGATTTCTGGCTTTTATTCCAAAGAGCAAACCTTCTTTCAATATCCCCATCCATCTTATCTTTAACCGGTGGAATGTAATTCTTATAGTACTTCTCCTAGAGCACCTTAACTTTTGGCTGTAAATCCTTTACCTAACTCTTCTTCTAGATATTGTTAACAAATTGAAGTCAACAATTTGGGTGAAAGGAACGGGCTCTAAAATAGGCAGGTAATTTCTTATAAAGCATAAAATATTTATTAAGGATAAACCAAGCGGTATAAATTTAAATAAAGAAATTTAAGTTACCATTCTTTTTTCTATACTCTTATAGGAATGAGTTAGTAAATATTAAATACTAGTTATAATAGCTTACTTTAGCTATATTTAAATAAAGTACGAAAAAGTTAATAGTACAAAGTATATAATTTAATATTAAATTATTATATTTACATGTTTTTATAGCTTTTTTAAATAGTAATTAAAAACCTTAAATAATATTTAGTATTTACTAATTTTATAGTAATAAGTAGTCTTTTTTTTGCTAGTTATAATTAACTTTAAACGTTTTATTAATAGCTTGTTAAAGCTTATTAAGTAATTTAAATTATTATTAATAAACTACTCTACTTTATATTATTATTTAATAAAATTATTTAGCTAGCTAGTTTAATAGAAGTTATTAATTACTTTAGTAATATATAAAGTTATATAATAAAGTTATAAAACTTACTTAAAATACTTTACTTATACTAATTATTTTTTAAAGCTTTAAATTTATAAGTATTAGTAATATGTTTAAAATTATTACTAAATTAGTTGTGTAAACAATTTTTTTATAGTATTTACTACTTTTTTACTTTTATAAAAAAGAAATACCTAGACAATAAAGTTAATAGTATAACTTTAATACTAAACTTAATGTTAAGTAATTTTTAAGTTAGTAATACCTTCTAATTATAACTAGGGTTTAATCTTGTAATAAAAAAAGTTGTTTATAAAAAGGTTCTTACTAATAATGTAGCCAAATATTATATATATTTTATACTTAGTAAGAATAAAAGTTAAACTAATTGCCTAGGCTTTTACTACCTTTCCTTTTTTATAACTCTAATGGGACTATTATATACTTTCTTAGCTCTCTATTATAATTAACAAAGTATGCACATACTTTAGGGTAGTGTTACCGATTTCGGGCTTTCCAAACGCTAAAAGAGAGGTAAATTTAATGAGTATCTAGAATTGTACTCTTGGTGTTAGGCTTCCTATCTTTATACGCCTTTTCAATGAGTTTTGAGACGGTTGTATAGCAATTAATAAAACCTTTTTAACAGCAGGATTGTAAAGGACAAGCAGGCTTCGTAATTCAGGCCATTCAACAGCGTTGTAAGGTCGAATGTGCGCTACGATAAGCCGAGCAAGGCATTTGAGTATGAGATCCTTTTTAATGAGTGAAGAGAAAGCGTTATCCTTCTTTAGTTCTTCTCGCCTTTGCATCTCTTCCTCCGTCTTCTTGAATGATTCTTTAATAGACATATTCATTGCTTTGATTGTAACTTGCTTTACAAGTAATTCTTCTCCTGCAATTGTAACTCCATGAGTCTTGAACATGTGAGTTCTTGTACTGCTTGTAGCGTATGTACTCCACTTAGAATGTGAATGATTACAGGCTGAATGAGCGCAGTACCATATGCGGTTCTTGTATTTGTATTCAGGTTTTCTAGGCATGCAAGGCCTGCCCGCCTTTTAGGTGTTAAGAGCTGTCAAACGCCTTGTTCGTCTCCGCTTGGCGCTGTGCAAGGTATCGTCGTCGGCGACGTTAGCGGGGCACTTAGAGCTACGGAGGGGATTAAATCGTCGCTGGTGGAGATTCCAGAGGTTAAAGAAGCCATTGAAAATTGTTCTGAGCGAGTTTAGATAAGTTGGTACTAGTGGTTGTGGTGCTAGTCGAGGATATCGCATATTCGACTCTGTGTGCCGCTCACTCTTGGCATCGCTTAGCTAACCTAATATAGAAGACATAAATTACGTCGATATGGCTTCCGAAGCTTATGGATATCGAAACCGTGACGATTTGGGCACTTTTGGTTAGTCGATATGGTTAGTTCATATCGATTCTCGGCTATATCGATGACAACCCTGTCCTTGAGCTCGTACACATGTAAAAAGGTTGGTCTGATTCGGTCTATATTTACGACGCTGACCATCCTCGTCAATTCGGATCCCTCAAATAGGCAAGAAGGATACTCCGCAGCTTGCCCGGTTATAGCGTCTCAGCTTTTACGGTAAATTGGTCGAATCAACCCAAGATAACGGTATACCGTTACCTTCACCAAGCTACACACGCCCAGGCCCCCGCGAAGCAGAAGACTTATCTTTTCGAAGAAAAATCCGAGCCATTATTGCACACAAGTCCGCGGCACTCGCGCTTCAGGTTCGGGATTGCGTTGTTCTTCAACTGTGGAATATGGGGTAGTGCATGAGTGACCTGGCTGCCGGCACTTTTTTACTTGGATAAGACGGAGGAGACGAAGTAGTTTGATCTAATACACAATAGACATCTTCCAGAGAATTGTAGATTGGTACCAGTGAATCATCCCGAACGAGTGAACTATCGACATGGTCGCTTGAAATGATTTGAGCATCTTTGGCGCGGGCAGGTCCAATCTTCGGTGCAGTGCCAAGCGGGCTGGACGTAGTTTCAGAAGAGCTTTTGCATGGATCGAACTACAACTTCAGATCCTTTTCCGACAGCAGCCCTTGCGAGCAGCGCACAGGGCATAGAAAGGGCGGCAAACCATAAAGAACACCTCTGACCTTGGCCTCCAGCAAACCCCGTACACAAGGCGATATTGCCAACAGGATAGTTCATCAGGCTAGAAAAAGATATACTGCTAGCTATATCTTGACTTCAATGGAGCGGTGTACAGCAAGGTGCATAGTGAAGTCCTAGATAGCGATTTTGGTATGCCAGAATTGTGCCCTACATGGAGGACCTCTAGGGCTCGAAGTACGAACAGTGATGAAGAGTTGTGGGGTAGGATTTGTTCATGTTGGGACGGCGGAGACGGCGGCGGGATGAGTCGTACTGCATGCTTTAGGAGGGTTCGAAGAGTGTTCGGGAAGCTTTATCGTTGAAAGACGGGTTCAAGCTGCAAAGAAACCTAGACATTAAAGTCACCGTAGATTTAGATGGCGGACAATGGTTAGTAGAGGGTGAGATCAGAAGAGGTGCTTTGAAACTTAACAGAAAAAAATGACATCACAGCCCAAGTAAGTCCTTGAAGGCACCAAACTGCCCTCAAAGAGCTCTGATACGTCTGTTCCTGCTCAAAGTTTGACTGTAGATATAGCAAATGGTTTCGGGAATTGCATAGAAAGTTGAGAGTCGTGATAGTCGTGATCGTTGGATAGGCGGTGAGGCGGCCACCTCTCGAGCGAGGGGAGTAGAGAAATCCCGATCAACAATAAAGATATCTGAACCTACATATTATCAGCATCTAAATGACAATCGCATCAACATACGTACATTAACACATTATCGTCGTCCTCAACATCATGCGCAGATCGTCAAGAACAGGCCGATTTACCCCTGACAGCGACGATCACGTCTAGACCGCGCACCAAGACCGTCAAACTTAATTGCTATTCGTCGCCCTACATTATCATCAGCAACTTCATGTATTCTTCCCACACGGAGTTTCGAGATCAACGTTGGATCTTCTGGGCATGAGCGTCTTACAAAATGATCTGCGGGTTCTTCCGCCTCACTCTTGGCTTGCCGAACGACTGGGCGTCCAACAATCCTCAAACAGCATTGCCAATTGTGATTATTCGAGTTTGAGCTGCACCGAGTTCTGGGTACGACTGAAAAAAGGCTGCCGTGTAACGTACGATGCGTATCACATGGGGTCGGGAGCTGAGTGTAGCCTCACTATCGGGGCTTGGCTGAAAAGGGGTTACTCGCGAAATCGTTCGGCTAAGGGGTGCGACAATGATGTACTATAAGAGAATTCGCACATCTTGGTAATGAGATTGCCTGTATATTCAGCATGTCTGGGTAACTAGAGTGCAATGGGAAAGGAAAGTGCCATAAAGTCAGGGAGGGCACACAGCTCTCTGCTGATAGACTCATGAACTCTATCGGCGCCCACAGGTGATGGGTGGAGCTCCGAACAGTTTCATGCTGTCAATCCGATATGGAGGGCACAGAAAAGGTGGTATATTAAAAATAAACCTTCTGATAGTCTCCATCCACAAACCCAGTACGCAGCGTGTTGTTTCCGACAGAATAGTGAGTAGACCTGGAAAGGGGTATACTAGCAGGAGCTTTGCGACTCCTGGAGTCGACGTCTTGAAAATAGGAAGGTATCGTCCTCGATCGTGTTGGTGTGCTACTGTTTCCTGTCCTGCGTGCAAGTGCAGCCCAACCTGGTTCTTGATGTGAACTTCTATTTCATTCTGTCCAGCATCATGGTCCAGTTGACACTATTTCCCCTGACCATGAAACCCACAAAAGCTCACCTCTAAAACAGGCAAATATTAGTGTATGGCAGATCAGTCCATATCCGGGTTGTCAGGCATTTGCGATCGCTTGGCTTGAGCGTTCTGTTCACTGTTGGCATCCAGCAATGTAATCAGCCTCTGACCCATGTGTCTTAGGCAAACTGTGTTGAACCTTACGTTGGAAGAGAGTTACGCGTACCTTGGGGCAGTAGAGTTTTCAGTCAGGGCTAATCCGAGATCACGCTGGTTATCTCGGGCTTGCATGAGTTGAGACAGGTACAAAGTAGGTCTCATCACAAACTGATTGACCAGGTAAAGCACCTGGCACTTTCGCACAGTCTGAGCCTGTGCGGAAAAATCACTCTAGGAAAGGGAATCGGGGATTGAAGGTGCTCCATGGCTCGACGAACGCTAAGTCCCAAACCCGGGATTGTGACACTTTCACGCACAGCACACCAAGTCTGGCTGCTCTCCTCTGTCAGTGGCCAGGAAATTAAGTGCTTGTTCAAATGGGATGGTTCAAGGAGCCCGCTCAACAGAAAAACGCTCGGAGAGTTGTGATGAGAGGGTTGCCGCTGCCCTCAGATGCATAAGAGGACGTTATACTTCAACTTGAAAGTTGGGTGTCGGTTTGAACTTCCTTCCCGGCCTAAGCGGTAATACTGCGGAGAGAAGGCACAGTTGCTGCCTAGAATTATGGTACGGCACAGCCTTCTCGGTGAAGTGAGTAGTTGTGAGGTTGGTAGTCCGGGCCAAAGTGGCGAAACTCGAGAAGGAGAATATTCATCGTCGAAAGAAGGCGAAAATGTCTCTCGTGATAATCAGCACAGATAGTCTTGTTGCATTTAAGACCATCCTTCTAGTCGGGCCGGTCCCTCGTCTCTTCAGCTGCCAAACCTTACAGCGACGATCCTTGGCGCACCTGAGGTGATTCGCCGCCCTGTATTTCTTGTCAAAAACCGCAGGGCCATGTCTTGACACCGTTACAGAAGAAATGATTCAAATGTATAAATTTCCATGATCGTGGCGTCCGCCCCGGCGGTTATGCACGAAAAGGCTTGATTGCTCCATGGGGATCCTCCGCCTCACTTTGCTGCTTGGAAGTTCGGAGTACCATCCGGCCTCCAAGAACGCTAAGATCGGGACCATTTCAAGACCACATACAATATAATGCGGATCAGGACGAAGATCTGTGATGGGTACTGGATATGATGTGCGTCGTCGGACTTGGGATCTCGGATAGTCGTAAGTGGATAATCTGGAAAGTCCGAGGGCCACGAAAGGAGAGGAGAAGGAGAAACCTACTGAAGATGATAAAGAAGTGTTAGCCAGCAGTCTATCTATGCGCCGAAAACTAGTGCTGGGGAGGGAAGGTGTTGCGAACATACCTGTCTGCACACACAATCAAAACCCGTAGCTGGTTGCCCCGTGCAATCTACCTTGACGACCACAAGTTTCGCGATCCCTAAATAGGCTTTCTCGGGACTAGGTATATCATTTGGATATCAGCTGATCACGCGGCCATGAGTCTCCTGTGCAAATGAATCCTGGGAATGCTTCAGTCTGAATGGGCATGAGGTAAAGGCGGATCACACCTACTCAGCCCTATTTCTCACAAAGGGGGCCTGAAGCCTGTAGCCCAGCGACAGATGTGGTCTGATTGTTGCGAATTGTCGAAGCTTTGATCCCGGAGACTCTAGTATGAAATGGTATTATTGGACTGCGCTCTGATTGAGCACATCAATCCGATAGTGTCATGCCTTCAAGGGCTGTTAAATGAGTTTCTTCTATTACCACACCTTACGGAATAAATACCTAAACGATCTGAACGGTGGTTGGCGTATTTCTTAATACCGACTCCCCTAGAACGACCGAGAGAGATGGTGAATCGTGATTCGCGATGACTGCTGAGGTGAGAATGGTAGAACAATAGATAGTGTTCGACCCAATAATGATAATCTTCCGTTGCTTCTGCAAATGGATGTGATGATCCCTGAGCCCGAAGCTTATAGTGGGCATCATTGCGTAATGCCTGAAAACGCTTGCAGACCCATCCGAATGTGGACACCGTACTTCGCAGAATTCATCAAGTGGTTGTGCCAGCCATCTGGGTTTAGCGCCTTTGCTGTCAGAGGTCTGGCGGAGCATGCTGGAGCTTGAGGAGGTTGTGTGATTCCACGTCGCAGATGATTCCGGTGGACGAGTCCGAGAGCTTGGATGGAAGCGATATCGAGGTTGCCGTCACATGATTGGCCCTGTCCGAGAGGAGGCGTTGCCGGAATGCGCTGGCGTGGCGACAGCCTACTTTAATGGAAGAAAATCCTTGATAAAGTGCCAACTTCCTAGTAATGCATTCATGACCACTCCGGTGAGCTTGTCCCATGAGATGCCGAACATAGCTTGGTACAAGAGGGAGCCGGAACGGGTGATACAGGTCCGTGCGTTCTCCCATAGAAATCCTCCGAATTCTGAGAGATTGAGCACAGGTCTCTATCGCCCGTTCAGGGGTCCCTCCTGTACTGTAAACTCACTGATTTCAGCGTAAGAACAACCGAGCAGGTTCGAATCACGAAGCAGGAAGGCTGAGAATGGGAACTGTTCGTCAAGGAGTCCTCACAATTCGACAGCGTTCGTTGACAACACTGATAAACTGGATAACTTGCTTAGTTGGCGCCATGTATTCGTTGTGCAAACAAGATTTTGCAACTATTGATTGAAGGCAAAAATAGGTACTTCGAGATGACATCTCATAGCTTCATCCCCGGAACACAGATTACGGCTGTCCCGCCCAGCCTAGATTTCAACGTGGTATGCACCGGATCTCCTAGCGGATGCTCCGGCGAAATGTTAGACATATACGCTAGGAAAAACTGCAGGAGCGGCATTGCTGAAGCTGGAATTCCTGCCATGATGCGGGGTAGACATGCGGTGAGTACTTGGTAGGGAATGGCCGGGTACAGATATCTTACGCGAGCCGAGCGGGCCGTTGGGTAGGCCGATCTATGCTCTGGTCCTCAGGCAGCTATTAAGAAGCTCGTATCGGCAGATGTTGGTCGCCGTCAGGAACGCAGGGGATGGAGGATTCTATCTGAAGCATCGTTGCGGTCGACCTGAAGTGGAGACCGTCGGCTTTGCCGTGTAGGAGGATAACAAGGTATGCGAATCGCCGAAGTCTACGGCCTATGCTCGATAGTATGAATGTATCCAGAACTGACGAGACATGGTGAACACATGATGTTTATCGCCTTCTTATGTTACCTTTGTGAGGGAGCCACAGACTCCTGAAGCCTTGTCATTACAACCCTGGTTCTATCATTTAGCTTCCGTTGACCTATAAGCCATTGCAACCCAGAAAAACTTACGATATCAAAGAGAACCGTCGCGCTCCGCCCCGCGCGATAGATCCGTAACGTGTCATCCAGCGGTCATGCGGAGAAGACGCAGCTTGTCGTGTACACTGAGCGGTTTGGGGAAGAGACGCAAAAAAGCAAGAGAATTCCCAAGCGACTGCTCTTGACGAGCATGCAACGGAAACTAAACATGGATCAGCGATAAATGCAAAACCGAAGCAGAATATTGTAAAATCATACTATTAGGGTGCTCCCCTGTTGGGTTTCTATGGGTAGCTTTGAGATGCAAAACAGCCTGGACCACTCAACCTTGGTGAAAAGCACGACGACTCAGGATATTCCTTGCTTTTCCTGACACACAAACTCAGCTAACGGCGACGGCAGAAAAAAATAAAGCCCAACGACAAGCACTGGCGGTACATGTCAGTCTGGATGAGGAAACGACGATAGGCGACATGAATGAACCGGGGGTGTCCATTTGGGGTTGGGATCGTCGACGCGTTGAACTTGGCCACGCCAAGGACAGCCCTGCAAGGTCACCGGATGTCTGATGATGTCTGATACAGCCTTCAAAGACGAGACAAAGGCGGTCGGAAGATCATAGACCTTTCAGACCCTCACGGTGGCGACCTTCCTACTTTAAATGTATCTTGCTAACAGTGATTGTGTTCCTATCGTCCCTCGCTAATATACGTGGTGATGAGTTGGCGGCCCAACATCATATGTTGGGGGCCTGTCAAGACACACCAAAAATTTTTGAAGGCTGTATAAACACGTCGCACAATGGTATAGACGCGAAATATTGGCCTAGAATCTAGGGCGTAGCGTGTTTCGCGGTGTGTCCGGCGTCGGGCGGCAGTGCATTGGGCAAGCAAACAGGGCGGCAGAATGAGGCGGGCAGAAATGCGTTCCTCCCGCTGCCCAACCCACGCTTCTATCCAAATCCAGATCGGCGCAACTCCGAGGACAGCTTCAAGTTATGGCGAGTGTCAGCCGTCAAACATATTTTACCGGGCGGGCGCTTTACCCGCTTGATATAAAGTCCTCCCAGACCAAAAGTAATCGAAGATCGCAGCAAGCAGCAGGTCCTGTTGGTAACTCTGAATACGTGCCTCCAACGGCAATAATAATAATTCATACGTTAATTTCTTTTCGTCGCCTTCTATACGTTTTCAAAATGGCAGCCGGTGCGAATTCTTATTTTGTTCCTGGGTTTGGCATCTCAAGAGCGGTGATCCAAAATGAGATCCGATACCACTGCGGGCCAGACGCGATTGTGAGGCCATACACACATCAGGTAGGTTGGGCGAACATCGCGCCTGAGATCAACACCTTTGCAGGGAGGCTGACATGATCATCAGGGTCGAGATGGTTTCTTAGTAACGACGTCAGGGCCTCCATTAACCAAGGTACCATCTTCAGAAACAAGTCGTCGGCCGTGACTATTCTCTGACCTCCGCAGGCTCAAATCGACGACCTCAAAGAATCTTCTCGGGAATATGAGGAGAAGCAATCGCGGCGAGCCGACGAGGCTGATGTCTTCGTCAACCAGCCAATTCCAGTAGGCCAAAAGATACGAAGAGGATGACTTCCAACCTTTCTGCATCTTCCTTCGGGGTTCAAGAGTAGTGAAGGAGTTGGAATTCGGTCCCGTGTCTTTCTTTATTCAACGCCCCTACAGAATACGTCGTCTTCCTCATGCTTGATGGTCCTCCTCCCACCGGTCAGGTTATCAAGAGTGGAAGAACCAACGGATTGCTATCCGCTCTTGTACGTTTTGTTTTCTTCGAACGGCGACCATCTGGTCACTGGCAAGGCGCAATTTGGTAATTTCGGATTGGATGCATCGTTAGCAGATTGATTCATCCTCTTGCTCATATTTCAAATACGTTTTCGCATGTAACATTACTCAGTTCCTTATTTCATTGCAAATCGCCTACCTTGTTGCATTTCGAATGCCCCTCGGCGATCAGCAACTCGGTGGGCCGTCCATCAGTGGTGCGGGAATGTCGTACTCGTCCCATAGCTCAATTTGGTCATCGCCATTGGATATCGCGGTTTGTTCTGTAACATTCTCAACTGCCATCGCAATGTTGTGGCTTCATGGCCCAAGGTTGAATGATGAATCACCCCTTGGCGAACCAATAACACATGGTGCTCATGGATAAGATTTCCCACTCTGAGTCATTCGAATTGTCCCTTTCCGAATATCAGTCAGATTGAACTTTGCCCCGTTGCGTGCTTGATGCTTCATGGCCACATCAGCTGGGGACTTGACACTGATTTGTGGGCTGCAAACCTTCTGAACGATGCTCTTATCTGGCCCCCGAGCGATTCTTCAGCGTAACAAAGATGCGGTAAGGTCGACATTGGGGGTTGCCCTCTTTAGTGCCACAATGTCCATTTAGAGAGTCGACAGGCGCGCAGGATACTGTGTCTATGGATTCCGTGAGACAGTTCGGTTACCCAGGCAGCTGCTCGTATGCAGTGAGATGTGACCTGGCTGCACGAGCTCGCGCACGACGAGACAGCTCGCCCTGATATATCTTGACCGGCACCTTTGGCGGGCCACGTCAATCGGGGCCACGTCGATGCAGCTTCATTTTGCTAATAGCAGCTGTAAGCAGAAGAGAACAAGGCGTGAGGATTCCCAATGAGTCTTGATGATGAATGATGTCGTTGATGCGTGGATGAGGCTGTTGAGGCAGATGGAGCGGGAGCTCCATTGGCACTGAGTGATCGGCGCTCTCCGCCAATCAAACCGTGGTTCCTGGATCTTAGTCATCGACCGGTCAACTCATTTCAGCGTGACCAGCTCCGTGGATTATTCGTGTAGATGTAAGAGTTTAATATTTCTTTTCTGCCTCTTCATTCCTTCCTGCATTTCGTATATGCCTCACTCCTCAACTCACGGCCAGTTTTTTAATAGAACAGGACTCTGCACCGGAACTTCCACTTCTTACCATTATGTTTTAAGATCCGCCTCTTCCCGTATAGAGACCTAGTATATTCCCTGGCATCAAGTATACCCCGCGGGGCGGTGCGTCCCCAGAATCATATAGGTCAGCGCACAAGTCAGATGCACACGACATCTCAGACCCACTGCTCCGTATGTGCACTTCGCACTGGAATGGCTGCATCATTTGTTCACCCAGCAGGAAATCTTCCTGGTATGTACACCGATCTATTCGGAACCCTGCCCATGCCATCGCCTAAAGCACTTCTATATTCATTTCCCTTCAATCTTTCATGCACAATCCGACTCACCTACATCCATCAAGGTCCCATCTCCCCACCGTTCCACCACCTCCCCACCGTTCCACCACCTCCCCACCGTCCTCTCCTCACAACCACAAGCTCCGTCCTCACCCTCCTTTCCCTGTCCTTCCTCTCCTCTCCATGTCCTTCCTCTCCTCTCCATGTCCTTCCTCTCCTCTCCATGTCCTTCCTCTCCTCTCCATGTCCTTCCTCTCCTTTCCCTGTCCTTCCTCTCCTTTCCGTGTCTTTCCTCTCCTTTCCGTGTCCTTCCTCTCCTTCCCTGTCCTTCCTCTCCTTTCCCTTAGTAGCCGCCCTCTTCGCATCACGTCTCTTCCCTCCGCCTCTCAACCTCTCGGTCCCAAACACTCGCGCCCAACTCCTCAAACTGTCGATCCCTGCCTCTCCTCCGTAGCTCCTTCTCCAGCTCCCTGGTCCTCAGTCCCTCAAGCTCACGCTCACGCTGTTTTTCCTCATACTGCCTCTCCCATTCCTGCTCTCTCTTCCTCTCCCTCAAGCGCTCCAACTCCCTCTCCTTCGCCCTCATATCCCTCGTCTCGATCTCCTCTCCTTCCCGTCCCACCTCCCACCCAATTCTCCCCATCTCAATCGAAACACTTTCCGCATCGCTCATCCTCACCTCAAAATTCCTCCCATCTAACAGTATCACACATGGCTCATTACGAACCTCCAACCTTGCAAACGTTAACGATCATCTCCACGCGACTCGTGACACCCACGATTGAATTGTGCAAGGTGTAAGGATTCTTCCTACGTTCCTCCCTCTCATCCTCATAACGTCGGGCAGCCTTGGAGCCGAAGTAGTATTTGTTGGCGACAATATGTGTGCCAAGCACCGTCGGCATACTTTCCCTTTTTGGATTTGTGATGCATTTTGGATTCGCTTTGGTGCTGCTTGCGGTTGGCGCGTCGTGTGCTGCAATACCCCTGGTTCGGAACACGCGACTTGTAATAATCCTGAATCCCCCCTGACTCCTCATATCATTGTGGTCTGATTTTGAATTTGGGATTTGGAATGTTCCGATGATTCTGAAAGATAATGATATCGGTTTGTCTGCGTTGCATTTTGACTAGGAGTTTCTTTGATGAGAAGATTCGTGCAAAATATTTTAGGTTAACAAGCAAAATATGAAAAAGGCTGTGATGCTTGGAGAGAGTATGAGAGTTTAGGATGGTATTAGCTGAAAGACAGTTGGGTTTGAGACGGACTTGTGTCTCGGATCCGGTTTTGATCGCCGAAAGAACGACCATGGGATATCAAACGGTTGCATTTCATAGCGCAACCGGCAACGGCGTGATTTTCCTCGTACAAGCCGCAAGCTGAATGACCGATATCGAGAAAAGCATGGATATATTTTGAACGTCCTGTAAAAAGTAGCTAGGTATGGAAAGGACAGCGTTAATACATGAAAGCAACTAACCGCGATCCCAAGGGTTTACGTCCAAATCATCCCTGAAGGTAGCTAATATAATTACTTGACTTTAAAGAAAGAGAGCGACGGTATCGCAAATTTCCATCCAATAGCTTCCTCCTGTGGTCATTCGCACTCCCCGCTCAAAAGGTCATGAGGATCCAGGTCCGAAGTTTCGGGATCTGCTCTCAAAGTTTCGACCTCCGCTGAAGGTACAGCTTAATCCCGGCAGCAACTGAGGATCGTCAGAGAATTCGTTCTTAACATATCAATTGCCGTGACAATGGTATACATAGGCTAGGCAAAAACGATGACAGCTTACATCAGGCCGACTTACCGAGTACAGCTGCCAGTCCCTTCATACCAAACAACCCTCTCAGCCAAGCCACCCACCCGATCGTCCTCCCTTCTCGATCAAAGTCCGGCTTCAGATCATTCATACCGGCAAACTTTTGCTGCTTCTTCAACGTGTATGGTGGGTATCGGATATCCAGCATTCCTTCGATCCAGGCTGGAGTCTTGGTGATGGAACGGCGGTGTGTGAAGACCTCAAACGATGCTTTACCACGATATGCACCTTGGCCAGACGAGCCGACACCACCGAAAGGCAGCGTGGGAATCGAGGCGTGGAAGAAACCGTCGTTTAGGGAGGCGCCACCAGAGCGGGTTTGTGAAAGTACTGCGTCGGGAATTAGTACGATTTCCTTCCTTTGTGGAGAGCGGGCATGGTTGAAAATTGAATACCTTTCTCCATTTCTTGCTGGTTTCCAAAGGGATAAATGCCCAGAGGTGTCTCGTGCACCTGGTTCGCAATCTTGATCGCTTCACCCAGATCCGTTACTGGGAGGATGGGCATCAGAGGCCCGAAACTCTCTTCTGCAACCAAGCTGTCTGACAAACTGTCCACTTGCACGACGGTCGGCTCAATGAATAGATCACTTTCGTCCATGGTGCCTCCAAGTACAATCTTGCCCCTAGACTCGTCAAGCATCTTCTTCAACCTCTGAAACTGCTTCAGATTTACGATCCTGCCATAGTCCGGAGATTTCTGAGCACCCTGGGGGTAGAATTCTTGGAGTGAAATTTTCATCTCTTTCAAGAAGGCTGGCACCATCTCTTTATCAATGAGAGTGAAATTTTGTGAGACACAGACCTGACCAGCATTTAGCGTCTTTGCCCACAGTAACCTCCTGGCCGCTAGTTTAGGATCTGCATGTTTTGTGATGATGGCTGGATTTCGTCCTCCGAGTTCAAGAGTGATGGGGGTCAGGGTCTCTGCAGCCTTCTTCGCGATGATTGTACCAACAGTGGCGGAGCCAGTATAAAATATCTTATCCCACTTCTGATCCAAAAGGGCTGTCGTCTCGGGTATTGCGCCTTGGATTACGGTAAAACAAGAAGGGTCGAGCGACTCGGCGATAATCTTCTGCATTATCGCCGCGGCATTTGGAGAGCTTTCAGAGGGCTTGAGCACTGCGGTGCAACCGGCGGAGATGGCGCCAATGAGAGGACCGAGGGAGAGTTGAATGGGGAAATTGTAGGCTCTGTCGGCATGCAATGGTCAGCATCATAACCCCTCATGCCTTCCGAGCTGCGATACGTACCCAATGATGAGAACGGTTCCCAAGGGATCCTTCCGAATCCGCGGCCCAAAGAACTTGTTTGTAAGAGCGATATCTTCCGCTGGCTCATCTTTCGCAAATCGAGCGAGGTTCTTGGACATGAACACTATATCGTTCATGCACCAGCTTACCTCAGTGAGGTAGGTTTCGAAGGTCGACTTCCCGAGATCTCTTTTGCATGCTTCGATGATCAGGTCCTTATTGTCTTTCAGTCTAGATTAGACATCGCATTAGCAGTGTAGAAAGCGGCGGGGCATGAGCAACGTTGAGCGCAGGCTTACCCCCAATACAGTTTTCTCAGCTGAACCAGCCTGAAGTCTAATTGACGCGTCTTATGGGAGAGGAAGCTTGCTTGAATGCTATTGACAGTCGTGGGGATGGTATCAATGGGGGTGTGTTCGAAGGGAGGTAGCCCAGACATGGCGGAGGCTAGACAGAAGCTTCGGACGATTGGCTACGGTGAGGGAGAGCCTCCGAATTCTGTATTCGAACAATAACTCGACGTCTGGTATGAGTCGCGGAGGCAAAAGAAGAGGTATCTGAGGACTATGCCGCCCCTTAAAGTGTTCTCACGGCTGAAGGTTGCCTTCACAGGTGAGGTACCGATGTGCCTCGGTTTCATGCCGGCCCAACTTCGGCCCCGCATTATAACCTTTTTGGGACTAGTGAGCGGATTACACATTTATTCGAACTGATTATATTTCGCTTCGTCTTTCTCTCGCCGTTCACTTTTCACCCAATCTACGCAAATTCTAATGTAATGTTTCTTTCTACTTATAACATTCCCATAAACTTAACAGAGTACTACAAATTACATTATATTTAATACTCTTATTCTAATTTTATGCTATCTTAATTACCTCATGTTTTACTAAAATTAAATAAAGTTCTAGTAGTTAAGTAATTAATGTTTTAGTAGTAATTTATATACTTAAGTAATTTAATAATTATATATACTTTATATAATTTACTATTTAATTAGTAAGTTTTTAAAAGATAACAAAACTTTAATACTATAAAAAATTAGATATTATATAAACTTATTTTAAACATAAATTAAAAGATTATAATGTAATTAATTATAAAATTTTATTATTTTTATAACTATAAATATATATATTATAAAAATGTTATATATAAAAATTTAAGAATTTTAAAAAAAGCATTAATTAATTGCTATATATAATACTAGATAATAGTTTAAAATATTACATAAAAAAATTATAAGTAGAAATATTTAAAGTAAAGTTTATATACTAACTATTATAAGTTACTAACTTACTAGTGTAAATTATACTAGTAACTAGCTATCTAACTAATTATTATAATAATTAATTAGTTCTCTTACTTCCGGATTAGATAGCTTGTTAGACTTAGTAGAAGTTAGTTAACTTAGTAAGAATAGAAAAAAGTAATATAATAAGTTAAGATTTAACAGGATAGTATTAAACTATTTTACTTAAAATATAAATCTTAATTTTAAAGTAACTATAAAGAATTAAAAGTAATTATAAATTATTTAATATCTTATACTTATAGTAGATCCTCCATGCGTATATTATATACTATTTAGTAGTATATTAAATACTACTAGAGACTACTAAAGCTACTAGAAGTTCTATTATCTTACTTTATCTCTATCTACTAAGCCTTGTTCTTATTATGTAGATAGATGCTTTTAATTTACTAGTATAGTTTTATATTTCTATTCTTACTTCTTAGCCTATGCCTTAGCCTATACTAATACGTCTTATATTTACTTATAATTCTTTCTTTCTAGCTTAAATATATGTTTTTATTTTAAAGCTTTATTAGCTATTATTACTAGTTTCTTTAGCTTTTTAAGTATAGTTATTTTTTTATTACTATTTATAATATTATCCCCCTCTTCTAAGTCTTCATCCCGGAAGATAATTTTTTTTTATAAGTAATATAAAGGCAGTAGGTCTTCTGCTTAGTGTTTTAAATTATAAAACTTTTAACTTTCTTTTCTTTCTACCTAGTCTCTTTATAATGATATGTTCTAAGTTGTTTTTAATATATACTTACTATCTAGCTTTTTAAATCTATAATAAACTCTATTATATACTAATACCTTACTTAAACTATTCCTACTAAAATAATAATTACCTTATAAACCTAAGTTCCAGTTATTATTTAGTCTATACTAATTATAATATAAAGTATGATTTAATTATCTTATAGTTAGAGTAAGATTATCTTAATTATAATAAAAAAAAACTCTATTATTAGCTTAATTTCCTTAAGGATTAGTGTTTTAAGTTTTATATTTAAGAGTTACAGCTTTATCATAAGCTTATAAAAGTAAATTCTAAAGAAAAAGAGATATTTAATTAAGAGATAATCTCTATTTATAAAGTTTAAGCTTTTAAAGAAACTAAATATTATAAGTTACTAACTTACTAACGTAAATTTACTAGTAATAAGCCGTCTAACTGCTTATGTAATACTTAGTAGTTCCCTTACTTCTAGATTAGATAGCTTATTAGACTTAGTAGAAGTTAGTTAACTTAGTAAAGAGTAAGAAGAAAGTAATATAATAAGTTAAAATTTAATAAAATAGTATTAAACTATTTCACTTAAGATGTGAATCTTAATTTTAGAGTAACTACAAAGAATTAAAAGTAATCGTGAACTGTCTAACGCCTCATACTTATAGTAGATCCTCCGTGCGTACATTGTATACTGGTTGGCGGTATGTTGGATACTGCCAGAGGAGATAATGAAGATGATTCCAGTCTTGGCATCATCTCTCTCATCTACACTCATCTGCCAAGTCTCCCTTGGTCACGTGTGCGACTGCTCCCAATCCTGTGGCATGGTTCCGTATCTTTGTCCTCGCTTCTTGGCTCGTACCTTGGCCTGTGCCAATGCGTCCCGTGCCCGCTTACAGTTCTTCCTTTCCAGCTCGAACATACGTTTCCATTCCAGAGCTTCGTTGGCTGTCGTAGCCAGTTCCCTCAGCTCCTCGGGTGCAGTTGCCTTACTGTTACCGTCTGTAACACTAAAGTTTATTCTTAGGGTTAAAAAACTTATATACTATAATCTACAGTTCCGGCTTCTTTCTTACCTGCTTTATTTTTTCTTTTCTTTGACTTAAATTAGAACGCATTATAGTCATCCTTTTTATAGAATACAGCCTTTATTAGTTTATCTGATAATACTAGTTAATTAGCTTTAAACTATTTCTTAAATTCCTAATTAGCTTCTATATATTATCTTTAGGTTTATAATTTTTCTATTTAACTAAATACTTCTACTAACGTCTGAACTGCTGGTAGTCTAAAATTTATTAGACTTTATACTTAGTAGTATTTACTTTAAGTTTAAGTCTTATTTATAGTTTAGCATCTAATAGTGCTAGTTCTAATTTTAAAATATAAAAAACTAGATAAATCCTTATATTTTTAGATAGTTATAGTTTATAATTTATAGGTTCTATTTATCTTTTAACCTTAAATAGCCCTAACTTAATATAATCTAGTTTTTTCGATGGTTATTTTATTTCTAAATTTTTTTATAGTAGGAAAACCTTATCCCCCTTTTTAAAAATTAGTTTTTTAACTTTAGATTTATCTTTTTACTGTTTGCTGAGAATACCTTTCTAGGTAATTTTTTCTACTATTTCTTAGTAAAGTTATTATAGCTTATTAACTCTTATTTTTATTACTTTAAATATTTTATTTAGCTTTTATAATTCTCAGTAAGCCGTAGGCTTATAATTATAGTTTATAAAAAATAGTAATTTTCTAGTAGTTAATGATTTTACAGAGTTATATATAAACTTAGCTATTAGTAGTAAATTAATCTAGTTATCTTACTACTTATTAACATATATTTATAGATATTATTCTAGTGTTTGATTTGTCTATTCTGTTTGTCTATCTATTTATAAATAAAATGCTATTAAGAGGCGATATTTAGTCCCTAGCTTTCCTATAAACATTTTCTAGAATATTAATATAAATAGTTTGTCTCTATTTGTAATAAATTCTCATAGTAATTCATATTATGCTATTAGTAGTTTAATAAGTATAGTTACTAATTTATTTACTTTAACCTCTATATATATTAGCTTAAAGTATATATATTTTATAAGTTAGTTTATTATAACTAGTATCATATCATACCATTAACCTTAATAGGTAGTAGTTATTAGTATTTCTGTAATAAAGTTTATTATAACTAATTCCTATAGTAAGTCTAGTAAAGGAATTAGTTATATAAGTCTATATTTCTTATATCTTAATATCTTATTCTTTTTATACTTAATACACTTTAAAATAATAGCTCTAACTTTTTTCTATATTCCTAGAATCTAAAAATATCTATTAATCTATTTTATAGTTTTTTTAATTCCTTAATGTCTGTGCATTTTAGCTGAGTGTTAATCTTTAATAAGCTTAGTTTATAATATATTTAGTATATAAATTATTTTTTAGTCTAGATTCTAGTGTAGTTATCTATTATTAAATTTCCTTATTTATTTTTTTTAAGTGTTTTTGATAATAATGATTGTCTTAATATTTATTTATAAGCTTTCTAGAAATCTATCTAGTCTTTATTTAAGTATTATATTATAAATTTTTAGTATATCTTTTATATAGTTTGCTTATTAACTAAGTGTGTTAGCCACTATATTTTTTTTTTCCTAATTTATAAAATATTTAAAAATTAAATATAGAAACTAGCTTCTACTATTTAACTTGTTATTAATTTAGCTTTTTTATTATTATAAATGCCGTCAGATTCTTATGGTCTGAATATATAATAATTTAATACTTAGTTCTTTCTAAATAATATTTCTACTTTTTAAATGCTTAAACTATTACTAATAGTTTCTTATTATAAATATCATAATTTAACTTAGCTATTGTAAGTTTATAAGATAAAAAATCTACTAGGTATTTTTATTTATTATTTTATATTTATAATAGAATAGCTTCTATAGCTCTGTCTGATACATCTGTATATATCTTTATTTAAAATTATAAATTAAATATTTTTAATATTAGTAGTTATTAGAATTTTTTTTTTAATATTTTAAAAGCGTTTTCCTCGCGTTGTTTTTACTTAAATTATTAATCTTTTTTAAATAATTCTATTAAAGGTAATATAATTTTTAAATAGTCTTTAATAAATTATTATTATAGACAGTAATAGTAAGGTAACTTTACTTAAAGAGCTAATTAAACTAGCAATAATAGCTAATAAGGCTCTTAAATAAAAACATATATTTAAACTTAAAAAAAAGAATTATAAGCAGGTATGAGATATGCTGGTATAGGCTAAAGTATAAGCTAAAAAATAAGAATAGAAATATAGAACTATACCTATAAATTAGAAGTAGTTATTCACGTGACTGGGTAAGACTTAATAAATAGAGAATAAGTAAGATAATAAAGCTTTAGTAAGCTCTAGTAATCTTTAGTAACCCTAAGAAATCTCTAATAGCCTCTAACAGTATCTAATATACTGCTAATAAGTATATAATATATGTATAAAGAATTTTCTATAAATATAAGGCATAAACTAGCTCTAAGATATTTTAGATTTTTTATAGTTACTCTAAAATTAAGATTTTCTCTCTAAGTTGAGACCTGACCTTAAGTGAAATAGTTTAATATTATTTTATTAAATCTATTATATATTTCTCTCTCTACCTTATGATAAAGCATAAACTCTATTTTATTAAACTTAGGGCTATTTAATCTAGATATGGAAAGAGCTAAGAACTTATTAAGTACTTAGTTAAAGTAAAGTTACTAATATAAAAACATACTATTAAGTTAAGGCAACTTATAACATTATAACTATCCTTTTAAAGTATAGAAAAGGACGTTAGATTGATTCTAATATACAAATTTCTAATTACGGTTTATAATAACCTATTATAAGGATAAATAAGAACTCTATTTATTAAGTAATAATAGTAGTAAGGAAGAAGTTATAATAGAACCTTTATCTACTACTAAAAGTACATTAAGTATAAAGAGTATATAGTAGATTATATAAGAATAAAAAGTTACTATTATAAAACTATATAACACCTTAATTAGTATAAAGCAGTAGGTTAATGTAGTAAAAGCTAGAAAAAAAAATATAGCAAGAATATACCCCCCTATAAAATTCAATAGTAATAGAGATAATCTTAAAACATTTATGGTAATAATAGACCTATACTATTAATTTAATTAAGCATTATTTATAACTAATTAGGATTAGATTCTAGCGGCTGGTATAAATATAATAGGAAGAGCTATAAAATAGTTTAAACTACTAGTAAAAGATTACTTAGTAAATAGAGATTTAAATTTAGGAATAGTAGAACTTAGAAATTATAACAGCAACATATAATAAGCTTTTAAGAACTATAAAGCTTTTAAAAAAAAGATAATTATAGTTTTTAGAGAAATTAATAAAGAAATGGAGGTAATTTAGAAGCTTTAATAACTTAAATAATATACGTTAGCAGCTAACTATACGGCAGAGTTCAAACAAATTTAATTACAATTAAATTAAAAAGATTAACTATTAATTATAATATACTATATAGGATTAAAGGATAGGATTAAGGATAAAATTACATAAAAAAAGCGACCTAGTATACTATTAAAAATTATTAAATAAATAGTAACTATTAATAACTACTAATACTAATAGAAGTAAGAAAAAAAAACTAATACTAAACTAATAATTTATATACTACGTAAGAATAAAAAAGATATCCAGATCTATAATATAATAGAGATTAATTAAGTATTAGTTAAGAATATATAGATTAATAAAAGGAAATAAGATAAGCGCACTAAGGAATAAATAAATTAATATACCTAAAAAGTATACCTTAAGTGTGGAAAAGAAGAACACTTTATTAAAAATTATAAATAATAGAAAGTAGATATTAAATCAGCTTATATCTAAATTAGGGTATTAAAAAGAATTAAAATTACTATAGTCTAAGTAAAATAAGCTAAGAACCAGATAACTAAAAAGACTATTATATAATAAATCTAGAAAAAATAATACTAGATCTATAGAAGCTATATATATTTTAGATAGAAATATAAAATACTATATTAGCAGATAAAGGACTATCTAGCGGAGTAAACTAGTAATATAATTCTTACTATATAAAGAGTAGCTATTAGATAATATTAAGCTAGCTTTATAAAAGAAGCTAACTAATTCTATAAGATAATTTAATAAGAAGGTAAACTCTTTAAGGCTGAGAATCAGAAATTCAGACAGCATTAAAATTAAGAGATAATAAAAGATAAAGAGCTAATGTCTATAATAATTAAATAATAAATACGTTAAGAATATTACTAGATTTATAGATTAGAGTACTATTTAAGAGAATACTATATCACTAAGCACTAAAAAGTTATTTTAGAAAATAGAATATATAAATACTAGTAGATATTATAGATAGTAGGAAATAAGTAGTATAGAGAACTTAGTAAACATAAACTAGCTATATAGATAAACAAAATCTAGAGATAAGAACCTATACTAATTATAAGTCTAGTAACTTATTACCACCCCGTTAGACATCCTAAGTTAAGATAGGACTAGAAAAAAAAAACTAAAAAAAGAACTTACTTTATTAATACTATAGGTATAAAATAATGACGCCGCTGAGAAATCTATATAATAGAAATACTAAATATATAAAGAAAAGATATATACTAAATAAGACTATAAATAGGCAGCTCATACCATAAGGGTTAAAAAACTAAAAATAAGAAAAATACTAAAATAAATAGCTTAGAAATAGAAACTTAACACTTAACAAGAGCTAATCTATATAAATTCTAAAAAAAAGCTTTAAGATCTAAAAATAGAAAAATATAAATAGTTAGACTAAGATAAGTGCTAACTAGAATACTAATATTACTAAACTAAATACTAATAAAATAAATAGCTAGCTATAGAGCTGCATGCTAAATTAATAGTTAAAAAGTATTTCTTAAAATAAAAATACTAAAATTATAAAGAAGAAATAAAGAAGGAATATAAGGTTCTATCTTAAGACTAATACCAACTCTAATAATACCCTATTTATGGACTAAAAGAAGAAATACTAAAGAAGTAAATAACAGTTAGAATTATACTACTAATAAAAAACTAAAAGGCTAGTAAATAATGACTATGCTATTAGAGAGTTAATTTAAGGTTAAAAAATAAACAGCAACACTTATATACACATGACTTAAAAGAAAACATAAAAATAAGCTATATATAAATATATATATTAATAGCTTTTAGATACAAGCACTCGTAGATAGCAGAGCTAGTAAGATATTAATATTAAATTAATAGATATAAAAATACTAGATATTAACTAGAGTTTTAGACAAACCTATGTGAGTAGTACGCATAGATAATAATCCAGCAATATTTAGAAAAGGTCTAATTAATCTTAAAATAGAGAATATAACTATTAAAGCAGCAGGTTACACAGATAACCGTCGTATCAAAATTATAAATCTAGGTAGTAAGGATTTTATACTAGGATAGAACTAACTAGTATAATAGAATTTAGTAATTAATTAGAAGATAAAGTCTGTAGGAACCAGGAAGAACTACTATAAATAAATAAAAGTTATAATATAAATAAAGAAAGCGACTTTTCACGATACCACGTTTATTATACCAAACGAATACTAAGAGGAATTCAGGAAATAGTTTACTAAAAAATAAGAAAACTAAATACTAGAATATAGGGATTAGGATTACAAAATCACACTTAAAGAAAAAAAAAAACCGAAACCAGTACTATTATACCAAATATCTATTAAATAACAAGAGAAGTTATAATAATATCTAAATAATAATATTAAAAAGGGATATTTATAAGAAAGCAAAAGCAAGATTATATTACTAGTACTGTTTATACTAAAGAAAAATAGGAAATTATGACTCTATATAGACTACTGATAATTAAATAAAGCAATAGTCAAGAATTACTATCTAATACTCTTAATATTAGAACTTATATATAAACTTAGAGGAGCTAAGTGATTTAACCTCTTTAATATTAAAAATAGATATTATTAGATATAAATAGCTAAAGGGCATGAATAGCTAACAGCTTTTAAAATAAGTTATAGATTATATAAATATATAGTTATACCTATAGGACTTACTAATATACCAGTAACATTCCAAGCTATTATTAATTATATTCTAAGGGAATATCTAGACGTCTTTATACTAGCATATTTTAATAATATCTTAGTATACACGAAAAGGACACTAGATGAATATATAGAGTATATTAAGAAGGTATTATAGAAGCTTAAGGAACATAACTTATATATTTAAACAGGAAAATATATGTTTCACAGAAGAGAAATCAAATTTCTAAGATATATTATATCTAGAAATGGAATAGCAGTTAACCTAGATAAAGCTAAAGATATTCTATTATAGCTAATACTAATAAATGCGAAAGAAGTTTATTCTTTCCTTAGATTCATAGAATTTTATAGGTAGTTTATTAAAGGCTACTTGAAAATCACAGCACCTTTAACAGAACTACTTAAAAAAGATTAATGATTTAAGTAGATAGATAAAGAGGACACGGCCTTTACAGAACTAAAGAAAAGATTTAAGAAACCACTAATATTAAAGATATTTAATCTAGGACTTCTAATAGAGATATATGTGGACGTATTAAACAGAGCTACAGGAGCTATTCTCTTATAAACATAAAATAATAAAAAAAAATACCTAATAGATTTTTTATCTTATAAACTTATAACTACTAAGTTAAACTATGATATTTATAATAAGAAATTATTAGCAATAGTTTAAGTATTTAAGAAATAAAAACATTACTTAAAAGGAGCTAAGTACTAGATTATTATGTATTTAAATCATAAAAATCTAATAGCATTTATAATAATAAAGAAGTTAAATTAATGACAAGTCAGATAGTAGGAACTACTATTAACTTTTAATTTCTAAATACTTTATAAATCTAGAAAAGAAAACACTGTGGTTAATATACTTAGTTAATAAGCAAACTATATAAAAAATATACTAGAAATATATAATATAATACTTAAGTAAAGACAAGACAGATCCTTAGGAAGCTTGTAAATAAATATTAAGTCAATAGTCATTATCAAAAACACCTAGAAAAAACAAATAAGGGAATTTAATAATAGATAACTACTCTAGAATCTGGACTAAGGAATAATCTATATACTAAATGAACTATAGATAGAGCTAATTAAAGACCAATACTTAGCCGAAATGTATAGATATTAAGGGGTTAAGAAGACTATAGAATGAATTAACAGACACTTCTAGATTCCAGGAATTTAAAGTAAGGTTAGGAATATTCTTTCAGAATGCATTAATTATAAAGAATAAAGCATTAAAATATAAAGAGTATAGACTCATGTAATTAATACCTTTACTAAATAGACTATAGGAATTAGTTATAATAGACTTTATCACAAGAATACCAATAATTACTACCTCAACAGGCTAATGGTATGACATGATATTAGTTATTATTAATAGACTAATAAAGTACACTTACTTTAAACTAACCTATATAGAAATAAAAACAGATAAATTGGCATCAGTGCTAATTAAAATACTAATTACACGATATAAAATACCACAGGAATTCATTATAAACAGAGACAAATTATTCACGTTAATATTCTAGAAAACGTTTATAGAACGGCTGGGAGCTGAATATCGCCTCTTAACAGCATTTCACCCGCAAACAGATGGACAGACAGAACGGATAAACCAAACATTAGAATAATACCTACAAATATATGTTAATAAACTATAAGACAATTATATTAACTTACTACTAATAGCTGAGTTTATATACAACTCTGTAAAGTCATCAACAACAGGAAAATCACCATTCTATGCGAATTATAGTTATGAGCCTACGGCTTATCAAGAACCATGGAAACTGGACAAGGTGTTAGAATCTGTAAGAAGGAAGATTAAAAACCTACAAACACTTTATAAGGAAATCGCACAGAAAATCACCCATAAAGGCAATCTTAACAAATAAATCAAGGATAAATCTAAGGTTAAGGGACTAATCTTTAGAGAGGGGGATAAGGTTTTCTTAAAAAAGAGAAATTTAGAAACAAAATAACCATCATAAAAACTGGATCACATTAAATTAGGACCATTTAAGGTAAAATAATAAATAGGACCTGTGAATTACGAACTACAACTACCTAAAGACATAAGGATTTACCTAGTTTTTTATGTCTCCAAATTAGAACCAGCACCATACAACACCAAACTTTAGATAAGACTCAAACTTGAAGAAGATTATACCAAGTATAAAGTCTAACAGATTTTAGACTACTAACAGTTTAGGCGTTAGTAGAAATACTTAGTTAGATAGAAAGATTATAAACCTAAGAATAACACGTGGGAGCCAGTCAGGAACTTGAAGAACAGTTTAGAGCTGATTAACCAGTATCATTAGGCAGAGCGGCAAAGGCTTACTCCAGAGCCATATCAAAAGAGGAGAACAGGGCGTTCCAATCAAAACCCAAGAAAGAAAGGTTAGTGCCAGACATTGTGGATAGCTGTGTGTGAGCTTCTTGAGAACGAGAACAAGCCTCTGCTTCCTCAAGAGCCTAGACCTCACAAATTAAGGCCATCTCCTAATCGAATATTTCTTTCTCCTTCGAATCCACTTGCGCGAGCTCGCGACGAAGTCGTAACTCACAAGCACAGAGTTCAGAACACTAGTCTTTAATAGAGTCCAACTGACGACGAAGTTTTTCCTTATCATAATCAAAACGGTTCTATTCTGACTGCAACACAATCAGATCATACTTCACGTTATGATTAGCGCATGCTGAGCAGCGACTGGAGCTCAGATTCACAAGGCAATCGTCGCCACAGCAGGAACAGTTTGAGCAAGGTGTCAGCATGTAACGGGGTTCGTTACAGATCTGAGAAGCTAAACGGTGAGCACATATTAGAGACGACTCAGGGCATGTCATCATTAGGAAATTGGGCAGAATAGAAAGGAAGTCAAGGATCGTACAGTTTAGAGCACAGGGCGGAGGACTAGTTGCCTTTATACTACTTATAGACAGGAGAAACGATCTTCCGGGACGAAAGCTTAGAAGAGAGGGATAGTGTTACGGACGGTAACAGTAAGGCAACTTTACCTGAAGAGCTGATTAAACTAGCAATAACGGCCAATAAGGCTCTTGAATGGAAACGTATGTTTGAACTCAAAAGAAAGAATTGCAAGCGGGCACGAGACGCGCTGGCACAGGCTAAGGCACGAGCCAAGAAGCGAGGACAGAAATACGGAACCATGCCCATGGATTGGGAGCAGTCATTCACGTGACTGGGTAAGGCTTGGCAGACAGAGGATGAGCGAGGTGACAGAGCTTCAGCGAGCTCTAGCAACCTCTAGCAACCCCAAGGAATCTCTGACAGCCTCTGACAGTATCCAACATACTGCCAACAAGTATACAATGTACGCACGGAGGATTTCCTATAAATATGAGGCGTGAACTAGCTCTGAGATATTTTAGATTCTTTATAGTTACTCTAAAATCAAGATCTTCTCTCTAAGTTGAGACCTGACCTTGAGTGAAATAGTTTAATACTATCTTATTAAATCTATTATACACCCCTCTCTTTACCTTGCGATAAAGTATAAACTCTATTCTATTAAACCTAGGGCTATCTAATCCAGATATGAAAAAGGCTAAAAACTTATTAAGTACTTAGTCAGGGTAGAGTTACTAACGCGAAAACATACCATTAAGTTAAGGCAACTCATAACAATTATCTACAGAAACCCGTAAATCTAAGAAAAGAATAAACTTTTTTTATATTTATTAGTGTAGGCTAAGATAGTATATTTTTTATTTTATTTAAATTAATTACTATTATAACAGTACTGCTTGCTCTGCTTGCTGTAAGCTATATAATATTATAACTAACTATACTAGCTATAATCTAGCGCAGAGCCTGGAGTATAGTTAGTTTATACTTAAGTTATATACTACCCTATTTAGAAATAAGCCCCTTTTATATCTCTTTTCTCTCTATCTTAGTATAGCTAAAATAGAGCTAATTTATTTTATTAATTTATATTAATACTATAACGCGTGAAGACTAAGCCTATTATTATATTATACTAAAATTAATCTAACTTAGCCGGATGATGGTGATATAATATTAAGGTTAAACTATATAATTAATTTAAGTATTTAATTTACTAATAACTATATCTAAAGAATTAATTGCATGACTACGCTAAGTTATTAGTTTATTAACTATATAATCTCTACTAGAAAGCTTTATAGTAGTAGGTAGTTAAAATCTTAAGTAATAGCTTATATAAGCCCTATATAGCAGGCTTTAAAAGTAACTTAATAAGTAATTAAAAGACTTATAATAGTAAATAATATATTTATTAAATTAGAAGAGAGCTATAAAAGCTCTAGTAAATCCTTTCTTCTTTATTATTTTTTTTATACTAAAGAAACTAACCCCTGTAAGCACTACTAGCTTATTTTCTTTATACTAGAGAAACTAACCCTTATGAGTACTACTAGCTTATTTTTTTTTTACTAAAAAAACTAACTCCTATAAGTACTACTAGTTTATTTTCTTTATATTAGAGAATTAGTTAATTACTTCACCCTACTAAGAGCTAGAAGCTTTATATAAATATAAAAATAAATAGATTAGGACTATAGGAAAGCTTTCTACGCTAGAGATAAGAATTAATTTTAAGATAATAGCTACTAATAATAACTATATACTTATTTCTAAGTTACTTAAGTGTACTATTACGTACTATTTTAATAATATAATTAGAGAAGACTACACTATTAAGAAGCTTTATATCTAGATATAATATAATAAGAAATTTTTTATAGCTACTACTAAGAGTACTACTTAGAGAACTAATATTTATAAGTTTTAGGAGATAGAGATTATACTTTCTATTCTAATAATCTTTAATTAAGTAATAATTACTAGTAAGCTAGAGCATAGCTATCTTAAAGTACTTATATATTATAACCATACTAATACGCTAGGAAAAGCGCTTAATATAGCTAAAACTAAGCTTAATAAAGCTAGAGATAAGTTTACTAAGTTTTATTAGCTACTAAACAACACACTTAAGCACGTAGCAGATTAAGAGAATAAAATTAAAATACTAAGAATATAAATAAAGAAATTTACGTATAATATATACTCTTTCCTCTCTATAAAGGCTAGCCTAGTGTTATTATTAATACTAGTAAAGAAGATACACTTTATAGCTCTGCTATAAACTTCTTAGAACTAGGCTAGCTATATTACTATAAAACCTAATAATAGTTCTAATATAAAAGATTTTAGTAATTAAACTTTTTAAGTATTACTTTACCTACCCGCTACTCTACTAGCTACGCTTATTATAGGTAGCTATTAAGATAATAGTTATTTAGCATAATTTCCTAACCTACTAATACTTAAGAATAGTAAGAATATTATTTTTAATTAATAGAGAGATGTCTTAGAGAATAAGATACGCACTAACTAAAACTAGTTTACTAGAACTAGTAAGTAAGTTACTTAAAAGAATATTATCTCTTATATATATACACATACAGAGAGTCCTGCTAACTAGTATTTCTTAATATTTATATATATAATAAAAGAGAGTAAGCAGCTAGTTAGTTACTAGTATATAATAAATTACTTAAAAAAGACGTATAGTGATTTATATAAGAGACTTAATATTTACTATAATTTCTAAAAGCTCTACCTTAAAGACCTTACTAACTTTATTATATTTTAAGGTAATTTTTTTTGCCTAGCTTAAAAACACAGCCTACTTATAGACTAATAAGTAGAAGAATTCTATAAGAAGCTTTTAAACACTCTGCGTATATAAATAGATATCTATTAATAATAATACTATAATTAGTATAATAAGTATATAAACTTAGCTTAAGATTTTACTAGAGAGCTAGCTCTTAGCACCAGAAAAGCTACTAAGTAAATTAATAAAAAAACTAAAAAAACTTAGCTGCTACTAACTTAGTAGTCTTGTCTAAAAGCTAAGTATTTAACTTATATAGTAGCTACTACTATTTTACTAATATCTATCCTTAAGCTAGCTAGTTACTATAATTGCGGGAAATTTAGTTATTTTATAAAAAACTACTAACTACCTGCTTAAGCTATAGCTAAAGTAATTAAGTCTATAAATACTAATAAAAAGCTCTATACGCCTTAAGATACTAGTAATAATAAGAAGTTTTAGCTTATTATAAAGAAACTATTAGAAAAAGACTTACTTTAGAGGAAGTCTTTTTTCTAGAGTTATTTTCTAGAGCTACTAACTAATTTAACTTTTATTAACTACTATTTAGTAAACTAGCTTTTACTCTATTTTATTATATTTCTACTAGTAGACTAACTATTAAGCTAAATAGCTTTTTTAATATTAGAGCTAGTAGTTTTATTCTAGTATACCTAAAGCACATACACGCTATTAAGAAAGGGCTTAAGGTAAAAACTTACTAAATAAAATCTATCCCCCTAGCTAGCTATAATAATAGACTAAATAGATAAGTAAATAAGTATTTTTAGGTTAATCTAGTACTAGATAACTACTACCTATTAACTTACTTTATTTTTTATAATATTAACCGCCACGATCTTATAATCAGCCGTAAGCTGTTTAAAAATATAGATATATTAATTAACTATAAGAAGTAAGCGCTTAAATAGCTAGATAATAAGCTAATTAACTATAAGCATAATATTATTATTCTAATATAAAATTTATTAATTAAAATTAATTTCTTATATTAAGCTAATACTGACTGACGTGATAAGCTGATGAATATAGTAATTTTATAATATACTTATAAGCTACTCTAGCACTTATTCTAACGTATTATATACTAAGAAAATCTTAGGAAAATAGAAAAGCAGCTTTATCTATAATAGTAGCTAGAGCTAAATAAGTAAATTTTTTATTTTTAACTTATCTCACGCGAAGACCTCTTTAAGGCAGGTCTTAAAATTAATACTATAAAAATTATTACCTTTATAATACATATATAGTAGAAGAAAACTATACTAGAATATACTAGCATTTATAAAGTAGATAAGTTTATTTAGGACTGTAGAGATCTTATAAGGAAGTCTTTCTCCTAAGGCCTTAAAAACTTCTTAGTAAAATCTTTACTAAAAGGGCCCTATTAATCAAATAAAAACCTTATAGAAGAAGAGGAACTTTAATAGCTTATTAAATAAAAACTATTTTACTCTAGCTACGCCAGCGTGACTTAGGTCTATTTCTTAAAAAAGAACTTAAACATACTACCCCCGCATCATGAAGGTGTTAACTATAATATTAAACTAATAACTAAAAATATACTAATATTAAGCCTACTATATAGTATATCTTTTAAGTAGCTATAGTTTATTAAGACCTACCTAAACAACCACTTTAGATAAGGAGTTATTACTTATAGTAATGCTTTATATACTTCTCTAGTACTATTTACTAAGAAGTCTAGAAAAAGGTAGTACTTCTACGTTAACTACTATAAGCTTAATACTATTATAAAGAAAGATATTTATTTAATTCTGCTAATTCAGGAAACCCTTACCTACCTAGCATATATAAGAGTATTTACTAAGCTTAATATATAATAAACCTTTTATTATATATATTTAAATAAGAATATAGAGGACCTGACTATGTTTTGTATTTAGTATAGGAATTATAAGTATTATGTGCTACTATTTAGTCTCTATAATAGCCCTACTATATTCTAGTACTATATTAATAAGATACTTTATAGCCTACTAGATAACTTCTATACTGTTTATCTTAATAATATTCTGATTTACTTTAAAGACCTGCTATAATATAAGAAGCACGTTACTTAAGTACTAAAACATTTTCAGGATATAAACTTCTAAATAGATATTAAAAAGAGTAAGTTTACTATTACTAGAATAAAGTTCCTAAGCTTTATTATTAGCACAAAAGGGATTTAAAAGGATCTTAAGAAGATTACTACTATATAGAAATAGTTAGTACCTATGTTAGTTAAAAGCCTATAATTCTTCTTAAGATTCTATAATTTCTATAGAGCTTTTCTAAAAGACTATAAACGTATTATTTAACCGCTTATTAAGCTGCTTAAGAAGGGTATATAATATGTCTTTAGCAAATATAAGCTAGCAGTTTTCTAATAAGCTAAAGATTTAATACTATTAGATAATATCTTAATTTACTACTTACCCTACCGCTAAACGCGTATGGAGATAGACGTAAGTAATAAGGTTATTATAAAAATACTATTATAGCTCTAAGAGAATAGTCTTTAGTAATCTATAGCTTTTTACTTTAAGACTATAAGTAAGCCCTAGATAAACTATAATATATATAATAAAAAGATGTTAGCTATAATTTATAGCCTCTAAGAATAGCGCTTACAGCTTATAGGCTTATAAACTATAGAGTTATTTAGTACCCTAACTAACTACTATATATTAGAGTACTTTTCTATAAAGCGAGAGCTTACTCTCTACTAAATATACTAAATAATAAATATAGTAAACTATTACCTAATACTTATTTATTATTTTAGTATAGTTAATATAGTAGCTGATGCGCTCTTACGTAAGTAAAAGAAACTAAAGACTTAAAAAGATAAGAATAAAATAGTCTAAATACGCGCCTTTCTTTTAGTAGAGTAAATTAATATTAGCTTTATTAAAATCATAAGTAATAACCTAGCTGCGCTATTAGTAAGAGGTATACTAGCTACTAATATAATTAAAATAATTACTACTAATACTTTTATAGTCTTACCTCCCCTAAACGACCTTTACTTACTAATTAATTATATTATTAAGGCGAATTATAGCTATAAGAGTCTATAGCTATTCTAAGAGTATACTCTTTCTAGTAACTATTTAGTATAAAAACTTAGCTAGGGCCTTCTTATGCACTATAATAAGCTAATAGTCCCTATTATATACTTTTTAAGAACTTACTTTATTTAAGCTATCTATACTACCTAGGTGACTACTTATTTAAATAAAAGAAAAATAAATAAGCTATTTTATAACTGCTACTACTAGAACCACATAAGTAAAAATATAGATAATTATATAGCTATATATAAAGCTTATAGATAGAGCTATATATCTTATAATAAAACCTCAGACTTACTTAAATTACTACTAATCTCTAAGTAAGTATAGTAAGATATCTCTATAAACTTTAAATCCTTCTCTTTAGATAAGAAAGGATATAACTGTGTTTTTATTATTATAAACTAGCTAAGTAAGCACTACTTTTTATTATTTTATTATAAAATAACTATAGCTACTTAGGCAGCTAATATGTACTATTATTATATCTAGTAAGTATTTAGTTTACTTAGATTAATAGTCTCTAACCGCAGTCCTTAGTTTATTTTAGTATTTATAAATAAGCTATATTAACTAATAGGAATTAAGTAAAAGCTCTTAACGCTGTATCACTCCTAAACTAATAGAAATACTAAGGTTTTAAACTAGTATATTAACTAGTGCCTATACTTATTTATTAACTATTATTAAGATAACTAGTTAAACCTGCTGCCTTATATAGACTAGATCTAAGCAATTCTGCTATATAAAACTATAGACTTATTATTTTATTAAATTAAGTTTAGCTACTAGCTAATCTATTACTGGGACTAGGAAGAATGTATAAAGATATCTACTATAGTCTATAAATAGATGTCTTATAAGGAAGCATAAAGCTATGCTAAAGCTTAATATAACGTAGTAAAGCTAGCTATAAAGATAGCTTAATAAGAAATTACTTAAGTATAAGAGTAATAAGCTTGACAGGTTAATAAGAAGCATTATAAGCTAGACTTTTTTATAGAAGATAAGATATATATTATACCTAAAGGCTTTACTATTAGTTAACCTAGCCAGAAGCTTAACCAGTAAATGTATAGACTTTATTCTATTATAGGCATAAAGGGATACTTCTATTACCTTAAGCTGCTACTATATATGCGTATGCTTAATATCTTCTATATAGACTATCTATAAAAGACTTTTATTTATCTACTATTTAGCTAAATTAAACTTAAGAAACCGCCTATTAAGATTAACGGGTATTCTGAGTGGCTAGTACAGGAAATCCTTAATAACCGCCTATTTTATAGCTAACTATAGTATAAAGCATTCTAGCTAGCTTATAACCTAAATTCTATCTAGTATAATACCTAAGGCTTTATAGGCACTCTATATAAGGTAAGAGATTACTATAAGGCCTATCTAGAGAAAGCAGGACCACTAGCACGACTAGACACCTAGTTAAAAGCATATAAAGTAAAGAAGGATCTAGAAGTAACAGAAAAAGATAATAAGGCGGCTTTAAAAACAAGAGTAGTATAGAGACTAGTAAAAAAAAGATTATAATCTAGAAACTTAGAAATAAGTCTCCTTTAAAGGGGGGGTAATATAACGGTGCTGCTTACTTTACTTACTATAGGCTATATAATATTATAACTAGCTATGCTAGCTATAATCTAATATAGAGTCTAAAGTATAGTTAGCTTATACTTAGGCTATATACCGCCCTATTTAGAAATAAGCTCTCTTTGTATTTCTTTTCTTTCTATCTTAGTGTAGCTAAAATAGAGCTAACTTATTTTATTAATTTATATTAATACTACAACGCGTGAAGACTGAGCCCGTTATTACAACTATTTTATCTTAAGATACTAAGTATTCTAAGAATTTAACTTTAGTTTTATGGAATATATATTTCTTTATTTAAATATATAGCTTATGTTCCCTGAGCTTTTATAATACTCTTTTAGTATACTTAATATATTTTTCTAGCATTCCATTTATATATACAAGTATATTATTAAGATATGTTATTATAAATACGTTTAGGTATTCTCTTAGTATATAATTAATAATTATCTGGAATATTACTAGTGCGTTTGTGAGTTCTATTAGTATAATTAAGTATTTAAATAATTTATATCTTATTTTAAATATTATTATCCATTCGTGTTCTTTAGCTATTTATATTTTATAATATTTATTCTTAATATTAAAAAGGCTAAACTATTTAGCTTCTTTAAGTTTATTTATAAGTTCTAATATTAATAGTATTAGTGTAATAACGGGCTCAGTCTTTACGTATTATAATATAAATATAGGTTAATAAAATAAGTTAGCTCTATTTCAGCTATACTAAGATAGAAAGAGAAGAGATATAAAAGAGGCTTATTTTTAAATAAAGTAGTGTATAACCTAAGCGTAAGCTAGCTATACTCTAAGCTCTATACTAAATTATAACTAGTATAGCTAGTTATAATATTATGTAGCTTATAGTAAGTAAAGTAAGTAATACCATTATATTATCCCCTCTCTAAAAAAAGCTTATTTCTAAGTCTTTAGGTTATAATCTCCTTCTTACTATAAAGGGTGCGGCGTGTTGTATAATGTTTTTATAAACTATATAAGCTTATTCTTAGCAACCTCATTAAAATAGGCTCACATTAAAAACAACTAAAAATTATTAAAAATAGGCGTAAATAATTAGGATTTTGTGGCTTATTCTATGCGCGGAAATTATTATTGTTTTAGTATTTAATACAGAGCTTTACCACCCATACAAAGTAATCAGAGTAAAGATATTTAGCTATATATAACTCTATTATAGGATTTTTCTGCTAAACTGACTCTACCCACCTCTCTGCCTTTTTCTTTACTATTTATAAAGAAGATATTATAGTATAGCTATTAATAAATCCTTCTAACCTACTAAAATAGTGCTTAATTAGGTGTAAATTTAGTAACTAAAATAGATAAAAAGCAAACTCAATTTCCTTTTTATAAATTATATAGCGGAGGTAATGGCGAGTAGTCTAGTAGAGATAAATATTATCTTTTATAAAATAAATCTATAATCCTTAATTCTCTTCCCTAATCGCCTTATAGTATGGAAATATATATTTCTTTAATATATTTTTAGTGTACCAGATCGCGTTCATACTTTTATCTTTAGTATACGTAAAAATCTCGTGCTTAAAAACCTGCTTTAGTGATTTCCTATTATATAGACCCTTCCTACTATAGCCTGAGTATTTACGATGATATTTAGTGTTCTTAGCTTTAATTTTGTTATTAATTTCCTTTAATTGTTTGTACTTAGGCGTGCTAGGAATAAGAGCCTGTTTTTACTATTACTTATAGTATAACTAGTCTTCTTTATTAGTAGCTATAACTTTAGTTTTTAAGTAATCTTTCTTATCCTTAGATATAGCTACTTAGGTAATATAGGGCCTTTTATATGAGCAGGTAACATAGGAGAATATAGCAGCGCAAATTATAAGAAAAAACTAAGGAAAATTAACGTGTATAGTAAAATTATTTAAATTAATATTATAACCTTAAGGCGCGGAGATTTTCTGCTTGCCTCTATAATTATTAGTGCCTTTAAAAGGCTTTAAAGTCTTATCATAACAAATAAATATAAGCTTAGGGAAATGTAAGTTATACTTATCTATTAACTACTATAAGTAGTTAACTTATTACTTTTTATTCTCTTTATCTAGCTTACTCTTCTTAGGCTATACTTTTTGAATAATTGTGTAATTATATTTAGGATTTTAGTACTCCTTTACGACGTTTTCAACCTGCCTCCGGTTAAGTTTATTAATGCTAACTTCTTAAAGAACTGGGCGAACTATAGCTACTATTTTCTAGTTTCTTTTATTAATTATTATTTTCTGTATTTAATTAGATAGCTTGCTGCTGTTCTCCACCTTTAGTTTCTTACTAAAATAGTTAGATTAAAAAGGTATTAAGGCTAATATTACGTAAATATTATCGCCACTAGCTTAGTTTTAAGCTTAATAGTAAATAGTACTTGCAGTTAACTTAGGGACCTTTAGATTATCTGCTATTTTACTAAATTTTCATCTACTAATTTTTCTGAGAGTAATTATAAAGGCTTGCTTTTATTAGAAGACGTTTATAGCACCTATAGCTCTATCCTAAAAGCATTATACTAACATGTTATTAGAGAGATTATAGAAACTTAAGATTAACTTTATTTAATAGGATACTAAGACTTAAGAGTGAGGCTCTCTTATTAGCTGAAACTTTACTTAGTAAGAAGAGAAGGTCTTAGAGCTTATATACTTATAAAAACGTTATATATTATACTACACCCTTTATAATTTCTATACTACTCTTATTTTTAAAGCTACTTTATTATTCTTCTCTATTACTTCTAAATTCTTCTTTACTTTATATATTTTTAACTAGGCGTCTAGTTATACTAATAGTCCTATTTTTTTTAAATAGGCCTTATAATAGTCTCTTATCTTATATAGGGTATTTATAAAGCTTTGGGTATTATACTAAGCAGGATTTAAGTTATAAGCTAGCTAGAATACTTTATACTATAGTTAGCTATAGAATAGATAGCTATTAAGAATTTCCTATACTAGCCACTTAAGATACCCGTTAACCTTAATAGGCGGTTTCTTAAGTTTAATTTAGCCAAATAATAAGCAAGTAAAAGCCTTTTATAAATAGTTTATATAAAAGATATTAAGTATATATATATATAGTGGCAGCTTAAGGTAATAAAAATATCCCTTTATGCTTAAAATAAAATAAGGTCTGTATATCTACTAGTTAAGCTTTTAGCTAGATTAACTAATAGTAAAGCCTTTAGATATAATATATATCTTATTTTCTATAAAGAAGTCTAGCTTATAGTACTTCTTATTAGCCTATTAAGCTTATTACTCTTATACTTAAGTAATCTCTTATTAAGCTATCTTTATAGCTAGTTTTATTATATTATAGTAAACTTTAGCGTAGCTCTGCGCTTCCTTACGTGATATTTATTTATAAATTATAGTAAATATCTTTATATATTTCTCTTAGTTCCAGTGATAGATTAACTAGTAGCTAAACTTAATTTAATAAAATAATAAGTTTATAGTCTTATATAGTAGAATTACTTAAGCTTAGTTTATATAAGATAGCAGGTCTAATTAGTTATTCTAATAATAATTAACAAATAGGTATAGATACTAGTTAATATACTAATTTAGAATCTTAGTATTTCCGTTAGTTTAGAGATAATATAGTGTTAAGAGCTTTTATTTAATTCCTATTAGTTAATATAGCTCATTTATAAATACTAAAGTAAACTAAGAACTATAATTAGAGACTATTAATCTAGGCAGACTAAATACTTACTAGATATAATAATAATATATATTAGCTACTTAAGTAGCTATAATAGTTTTATGATAAGATAGTAAGAAGTAGTACTTACTTAGCTAATCCATAATAATAAAAGCATAGTTATATTCTTTCTTATCTAGAGGGAAGGACTTAAAGTTTATAGAAATATCTTACTATACTTACTTAAGAATTAGTAGTAATTTAAGTAAGCCTAGAGTTTTATTATAAAATATATAACTCTATTTATAAGCTTTATATGTAGCTATATAGTTATCTATATCTTTACTTATATAGCTTTAGTAGTAGTGGTTATAAAGTAGCTTATTTATTTTTCTTTTACTTAGATAAGTAGTTACCTAAGTAGTATAAATAGCTTAAATAAGATAGATTTTTAAGAAGTATATAGTAGAGACTAATAGCTTACTATAGTATATAAAAAGGCTTTAGTTAAGTTTTTATACTAAGTAGTTACTAAAGAGAATATACTCTTAGAATAGCTATAAACTCTCATAGCTATAATTCACCTCAATAATACAATTAATCAGTAAGTAAGGGTTATTTAGAAATAGTAAGACTATAAAAGTATTAGTAGTAATTACTTTAATTATATTAATAGCTAGCATGCTTTTTATTAATAGTATAGCTAGGTTATTACTTATAGTTTTAATAAAGCTAATATTAATTTACTCTGCTAAAAAAAAAACACGTGTTTAAGCTACTTTATTTTTATTTTTTTAGGTCTTTAGTTTCTCTTACTTACGTGAGAGCGCGTCAGCTACTATATTAATTATACTAAAATAATAAGTAAATATTAGATAATAATTTACTATACTTATTATCTAGTATATTTAGTAGGGAGTAAGCTTTTACTTTATAAAGAAATACTTTAACACGTAATAGTTAGTTAAGGTATTAAATAACTTAGTAGTCTATAAGCCTATAAACTATAAGCACTATTCTTAGAGGCTATAGATTATAGTTAATATCTTTTTATTATATATATCATAGTTCATCTAGGGCTTACTTATAGTCTTAGAGTAAAAAACTATAAATTATTAAAGACTATTTTCTTAGAGCTATAATAGTATCTCTATAATAATTCTATTACTTACATCTATCTCCATGCGCGTTTAATGATAGGATAAGTAGTAAACTAAAATATTATCTAATAATATTAAATTCTTAGCTTACTAAAAGGCTGTTAATTTATGTTTACTAAAAGTATATTATACACTCTTCTTAAGCAGCTTAGTAAGTAATTAGATAATATATCTATAGTCTTTTAAAAAAGCTTTATAAAAGTTACAGAATTTTAAAAAGAATTATAGGCTTTTAACTAACGTAGATACTAGCTATTTCTATATAGTAATAACCTTCTTAGGGTCCTTTTAGATCCCTTTTATGCTAATAATAAAGCCTAAAAACTTTATTCTAGTAATAGTAAACTTACTCTTTTTAATATTTACTTAAAGGCTTATATTTTAAAGATGTCTTAGTACTTAAGTGATATACTCCTTATACTATAACAAATCTTTAAAATAAATTAAAATATTATTAAAATAGGTAATATAGAAGTTATTAAGTATACTATAAAACATCTTATTAATATAGTACTAAAATATAGTAAGGCTATTATAGAGACTAAATAGTAGCATATAGTACTTATAGTTACTATACTAAGTATAGAACATAATTAGGTTCTTTATATTCTTATTTAAATATATATAATAGAAAGTTTATTATATATTAAACTTAGTAAATACTCTTACCCACACCAGCCAGGTAAGGGTCTTTTAAATTAATAAAATTAAATAAACGTTTTTTTTTATAATAGTATTAAGCTTATAGTAGTCAATGTAGAAGCGCTATTCTTTTTCTAGCTTTTTAATAAATAATACTAAAAAAGTATATAAAGCATTACTATAAATAATAACACCTTATTAAAGGTAATTATTTAGGTAGGTCTTAATAAGCTATAGCTACTTAAAAGATATACTATATAATAAACTTAATATTAGTATATTTTTAGCTATTAGTTTAATATTATAATTAATATCTTTATAATATAAAAGCAGTATGTTTGAGATCTTTTTTAAAAAGTAGACTTAAATTATACTAGTATAGCTAGAGTAAAATAGTTTTTATTTAATAAGCTACTAAAATTTCTCTTTTCCTGTAAGGTTCTTATTTAATTAATAAGGCTCTTCTAGTAAAGCTTTTACTAAAAGGTTTTTAGAGTCTTAAAAGGAAAGCTTTAGATCTAATAGACTAAACTTATTTCTATAGTTCTAAATAAGCTTATTTACTTTATAGATACTAGTATACTCTAGTATAGTTTCCTTTTATTATATATATATTATAAAGGTAATAGCTTTTATAGTATTAATCTTAAGGCCTACTTTAAAGAGGTCTTTGTATAAGATAGACTAAAAATAAAAAATTTACTTACTTAGCTTTAGCTACTATTATAAGTAAAGCTACTTTTTTATTTTCTTAATATTTTTTTATTATACTATATACTAGGGTGAGCGCTAAGGTAGCTTATAAATATATTATAAAATTACTATATTTATTAGCTTATCACATCAGTCAGTATTAGCTTAGTATAAGGGATTAATTTTAATTAATAAGTTTTATATTAGAATAATAATATTACGCTTATAGTTAATTAGCTTATTATTTAGCTATTTAAGTGCTTACTTTTTATAGTTAATTAAAGCACTTATATTTTTAAATAGCTTATAGCTAATTATAAGGTCATGGCGGCCAATATTACAGAAAATAAAGTAAGTTAATAGATAGTAATTATTTAGTACTAGATTAGCCTAAAAGTACTTATTTATTTATCTATTTAGTCTATTATTATAGCTAGCTAGAGGGATAGATTTTATCTAATAAGTTTTTATCTTAAGCCTTTTCTTAATAGCGTGTATGTGCTTTAGGTATATTAGAATAAAATTACTAGCTCTAGTATTAAGAAAGCTATTTAGCTTAATAGCTAGTCTACTAGTAGAGATATAGTAGAATAAGGTAAAAACTAGTCTACTAAATAGTAGTTAGTAAGAGTTAAACTAGTTAGTAACTTTAGAGAGTAACTCTAGAAAAAAGACTTTTTTTAAGATAAGTCTTTCCTTAATAGTTCTTTTATAATAAGTTGAAACTTCTTATTATTACTAATATCCTAAGGCGTATAAAGCTCTTTATTAGTATTTATAGGCTTAATTACTTTAGCTATAGCTTAAGCAGATAGTTAGTAGTTTTTTATAAAGTAGCTAAATTTCCCGCAATTATAGTAACTAGCTAGCTTAGAGATAGGTATTAGTAGAATAGTAGTAGCTACTATATAAGTTAAGTACTTAGTTTCTAAATAAGACTATTAAATTAGCAGTAGCTAAGTTTTCCTAATTTTTTTATTAATTTACTTAATAGCTTTCCTAGTGCTGAGAGCTAGCTTTTTAGTAAAGTCTTAAGTTAGGTTTATATACTTATTATACTAGTTATAATACTATTATTAATAGATGCCTATCTACGTACGTAGAGTGTTTAGGAGCTTCTTATAAAATTCTTTTACCTATTAGTTTATAAGCAGGCTGCGTTCTTAAGCTAGGTAAAAAAAGTTATTTTAAAATATAATAAAGTTAGCAGGATCTTTAAGGTAGAGCTTCTAGAAATTACGGTAAGTATTAAGTCTCTTATATAAATCACTATACGTCCTCTTTAGGTGATTTATTATATACTAGTAGCTAACTAGCTACTTACTCTTTCTTATTATATATATAAGTATTAAGAGGTACTAGTTAGTAGAACTCTCCGTATATATACGTATATAAGAAATAATATTCTCTTAAGTAACTTACTTACTAGCTTTAGTAAACTAGTCTTAGTTAGTATATACCTTATTCTCTAAGATATTCCTTTATTAATTAAAGATAACGTCTTTACTGTTCTTAAGTATTAGTAGATTAGGGAATTAGGCTAAGTAACTATTACTTTAATAGCTACCTATAATAGGCATAGCTAGTAAAGTAGCTAGTACATAGAGTAATACTTAAAAAGTTTAGTTACTAAAATCTCTTATATTAGAACTATTATTAGGTCCTATAGCTATATAGCTAGTTTAGTTCTAAGAGATCTATAATAGAGCTATAAAGTATATTTTCTTTACTAATATTAATAATAGCACTAGGCTAGCCTTTACAGAGAGAAAAGAGTATATATTATATATAGATTTCTTTATTTATACTCTTAGTGTTTTAATCTTATTCTCTTAATTTACTATACGCTTAAGTGTGTTATTTAGTAGCTAATAAAGCTTAGTAAGCTTATCTCTAGCCTTATTAAGCTTAGTTTTAGCCGTATTAAGCGCTTTTTCTAGTATATTAGTATAGTTATAATATATAAGTACTTTAAAATAGCTATACTCTAGCTCACTAGTAATTATTACTTAATTAAGAGTTATTAGGGTAAAAAGCGTAATCTCTATCTTCTAAGGCTTATAGGTATTAGTTTTTTAGGTAGTGCTCTTAGTAATAGCTATAAAGAGTTTCTTATTATATTATACCTAGATATAAAGCTTCTTAATAGTATAGTCTTCTCTAATTATATTATTAGAGTAATATATAGCGGTATACCTAAGTGACTTAAGGATAAACGTATAGTTATTACTAGTAGTTATTACTTTAGAATTAATTCTTATCTCTAGCGTAGAGAGCTTTCTTATAGTCCTAATCTATTTATTCTTATATATATATAAAGCTTTTAGTCTTTAGTAGAGTAAAGTAATTAGCTAATTCTCTAATATAAAGAAGATAAACTAGTAGTACTTATAGAAATTAGTTTCTTTAGTATAAAGAAGATAAGCTAGTAGTACTTATAGGAGTTAGTTTCTCTAGCAGGGAGAAGATAATAAAAGAGAGAGATTTACTAAAGCTTTTATAACTTTTTTTTAATCTAATAAGTACGTTATTTACTACTATAGGTTTTTTAATTATTTATTAAATTACTCTTAAGGCCTACTGTGCAGAGCTTATATAGGCTATTACTTAAGATTTTAATTATCTACTACTATAAGGCTTTCTAGTAGAGATTATATAGTTAATAAACTAATAACTTAGCGTAGTTATGTAATTAATTTTTTAGATACGGTTATTAATAAATTAAACGCTCTTATTAATCACGTGGTTTAATCTTAATATTATATTACTATTATCTAGCTAAGTTAAAGAGATTTTAGTGTAATATAATAATAGGCTCAGTCTTCACGCGTCATAGTATAGATATAGGTTAATAAAATAAATTAGCTTTATTTTAGCTATACTAAGATAGAGAGAGAAGAGGTATAAAGGGGGCTTACTTTTAAATAAAATAGTATATAGCCTAAGCATAAGCTAGCTATACTCTAAGCTCTATACTAAATTATAGCTAGTATAGCTAGTTATAATATTATATAGTCTACAGCAAGTAGAGTAAGCAGTACTGTTATAATTAAATAATAATTCTTTACCATAACTTCGTTTAGATGTTTATAGTTAATATATAACTATAATTTACTATTTTTTTTTTATATAAAGAGTATTAGTGATGCTATCTTGCTTTAACTAGTTTATATATATTCTTTTTATTAATTTTTTTACAAGAATTTCCGTAATTCTTCCTGTTGGTATATGGGTACTTGATATAATAGTTTTAGTTTTAAATCTATTCTTTCTTTAAGCGTGATTTTGTGGTTCTAGTTCTAATATTCTAGTAGCTAGTTTTTAGCTTTCTTAAAGAACTATTCTCTAAATTCCTTTCGGTATTTATATAACACAATAAACGTGGTGTTGCGAAGTGTTATTTTCTTTATTTATATTATAACTCTTATTTATTACTATCTATAGTAGTTGTTTCTAATTTCTATAGTTTTTCTTTTCTAATTAATAGTTAGGTTCTATCATGCTAGCTAGTTTTATCCTAAGATAAAATCCTTACTACTTAGATTTATAATTTTAATGCGGCAGTTATCCGTATAATCTGCTACTTTAATAATTACGTTTCTTATTTCAAAATTAATTAAACTTTCTTTAAATACTATTAGACTATTATTTATGTGTCTTACTTATACAGGTTTATTTAAAACTTTAGTTAGTATTTAGTATCTCTATACTTACTTATTTAATATAAGTGTTTTACTAGCTTTACTATTTATAAATACTAGTATCTAATTACTATTAATATATATATTTATATATAACTTGTTTTTATATTTCCTTTAGTTTAGTTATGTGTATATAATTGATATATTATTTCTAATTTTTAGTTCTTAGCTCTCTAGTGGCTTAGTTATAGTCTACTAGTCTTCTAGTTTTTTATCTATAGTTAATTTCTAAGTAGTAGTTATTTCTTTAGTGTTTTCTCTTTAGGTCTGTAGATTAAACATTTCTAGAATTAATATACTTTCTTATTTAGTATCTTATATATATTTTTAGTTTATTCTCTATAATCCTAACATTTCTATCCTAAGAAATATTCTTGATATGCGAGTTTTTTGTGTAAGTCTGTAACTAACTATTTTTTTTAGTAATATTTAGCCTAGTATTATTAGCATCCTATTTATATTCATCTAAGTTTAGGTCCTGTAATTTTTTTTTTGAATTTATATAAACTAATTCTTACTATAAGTTAAGTTCTTTTTTATTTGCTAATTATTATAATATTTTTCTTATCTTTAGTCTCTTAATATATATAGCGTGTTTATTCTATTTATAGTTTTTTTCTATATAGTTAGACGCTATGCATATCTAGTATTTCTTTTTTATTATTCTATTTACAGTATTATTATCTTATATTTATAATATTAGTAAAGAGTTTTTTTCTTTCTTTTTATTTTAATCCCATCCTAATTCCGGATGTCTAATAGGGTGGTAGTATGTTATATTAGTTATAACTAATATAAATAACTATTAATAGATTTTATTTATCTATATAGCTAGTTTTTATTTAGTTAGTTTTTTATGCTACTTGTTTCCTACTAACTATAGTATTTATTAGTATTTATATATTCCGTCTTCTAAAGTAACTTTCTAGTGTTTAGTAATATAGTATTCTTTTTAATAGTATTTTAATTTATATATTTAATAGTGTCCCTAGCGTATGTGCTATATAATTATTATAAATATAAATTCCTTACTCTTTATAATTTCTTAATTCTTTCTTTATCTGAATTTCTGATCCTTTTTATGGAATAGTCTACTTTCTTATTCTATAATCTTATAAAATCTTTATATTTCTTTCTTGGTTTCTGTGTTATGTTATTAAACTATAGCTTCTTATATTATAGTAATTATATTACTAAATTATTTTACTAGATAATCCTTAACTTGCTAATACGGGATTTTGTATTTCTATTTAAAATAAGTATAGTTTCTATAAATCTAGCACTATTTCTTCTAAATTCTTTTTATAATTATTTCTTTTATTATAGTATCTTTTGCTTGTTTTATTTGGATTATAGTAATCTTAATTTCTTTAAGCGCTTTAGTCTAAATATAAGTCTTCTTAATATTTAATTACTATTATCTATAATTTTTAATAAAGTATCCCTGTTTTCTGTATTTTAAGTAGGCTTTATATATATAGTATTTTATTTATTCCCTAACTCACTTTTCTTATCTATTTCTAATAGATATTTTTTTAATATTAATGTCTATTAGGTTATAGATTTAGTTATTTTTTCTATTTCTTTTAGGTATATATTATAAGTTGCTAACTTACTAATATAAATTATACTAGTAATAAGCTATTTAATTACTTATATAATACTTAGTAGTTCCCTTACTTCTAAATCAGATAACTTATTAGACTTAGTAGAAGTTAGTTAACTTAGTAAAGAATAGAAAGAAATTAATATAGTAAGTTAAAATTTAACAGAATAGTATTAAACTATTTTACTTAAGGTATAAATCTTAATTTTAGAGTAACTATAAAGAGTTAAAAGTAACTATAAGCTATTTAATGTTTTATACTTATAATAAATCCTCCGTGCATATATTCCGTACTATTATTTAGTATATTAAATACTGTTAGAGATTATTAGAAATATTAGAGTCTTTAGTTTCTTCTAATATCTCTAATAGCTAAGCTTTATCCTATTACGTAAGCTACTACTTTTAATTCTTTAGTATAATTCTATATTTCTATTTTTATTTCTTAGCTTATGCTTTAGCCTGTGCTAATATATTCTATACTTACTTATAATTCTTCCTCTTAAACTTAAATATATGTTTCTATTTTAGAGCTTTATTAACTATTATTACTAGTTTTCTTAACTTCTTAAATATAGTTATTTTATTATTACTATTTATAATATTATCCCTCTCTTCTAAGTCTTCGTCTTAGAAGATAGTTTTTTTTTTATAAGTAGTATAAAGGTAGTAGGTTCTCTGCTTTATGTTTTAGGTTATAAGACTTTTAACTTTTTTTTTTTCCTATCTAGCTTTCTAATAATAACACGTCTTAAGTTATTTCTAATATATGTTTACTATCTAGCTTTTTAGATTTATACTAAGCCTTATTATATACTAATACCCTACTTAAATTGTTCCTATTAAGGTGATAATTATTTTATAAATTTAAATTCCAGTCACTACTCAGCCTATAATAATTATAATATAAAATACGATTTAATTATTTCACAGCCGGAATAGAATTATCTTAATTGTAATAAGAAAAAACTTTATTGTTAACTTAAGAAAACTAAGGAAGATATATTAAATATTTATTCTTAAACCCTTTAGCTTCATCACGAACTTATAAAAGTTAATTCTAAAGAAAAAGAAATATTTAACTAAGAGATAGCCTTAATTTATAAAGTTCAAGCTCTTAAAAAAGCAGAAGCTTATTCTTAGGATTAAAAAACTTATATACTATAATTTATAATACCGGCTTTTTTTTAACCTGCTTTGTTTTTTTTTTCCTTTAGTTTAAATTAAAACACGCTGTAGTTATCCTTTCTATAGGATATAGCCTTTATTAGTTTATCTAATAGTATTAGTTAATTAGCTTTAAACTATTTCTCAGATTTCTAATTAGCTTTTATGTATTATCTTTAGGTCTATAATTTTTATATTTAACTAAATACTTCCACTAATATCTAAACTACTAGTAGTTTAAAATTCATTAAACTTTATACTTAGTAGTATCTTTCTTAAGTTTAAGTCTTATCTATAGTTTGGCATTTAGTAGTGCTAATTCTAATTTTAAAATATAAAAAACTAAGTAAATCTTTATATCCTTAGGTAGTTATAGTTTATAATTTACTAGTTTTATTTATCTTTTAATCTTAAATAGTCCTAACTTAACGTGATCTAGTTTTCTTAATAGTTGTTTTATTTCTAAATTTTTTTATAATAGAAAAATCTTATCTTTCCTCTTAAAGATTGGTCTTTTAACTTTAGATTTATCTTTCTACTATTTACTAAGAACTTCTTTCTAAGTAATTTTTTCTACTATTTTCTAGTAAAGTTACTATAACTTTTTAATTTTTATTCTTACTAATTCTGATATCTTATTTAGAATCTGTGGTTCTTAATAAGCCGTAGGCTTATAGCCGTAATTTATAAAAAATAGTAATTTTCCTGTAGTTAATAACTTTACAGAGTTGTATATAAACTCAGCTATTAGTAGTAAGTTAATTTAATTATCTTATTATTTATTAACATATATTTATAGATATTATTCTAGTATTTAGTTTATCTATTCTATTTGTCTATCTGTTTATAAATAAAATACTATTAAGAGACAATATTCAGCCCCTAGTTTCCCTATAAACGTTTTCTAAAATATTAATATAAATAATTTGTCTCTGTCTGTGATAAATTCTCGTGGTAATTTATATTATACTATTAATAGTTTAATAAGTATAGTTACTAATTCATCTACTTTAACTTCTATATATATTAGTTTAAAGTATACGTACTTTATAAATTAGTCTATTATAACTAGTATCATATCATACTATTAGCCTCTAAAGGTAGTTATTATTGGTATTCCCGTAATAAAGTCTATTATAACTAATTCCTATAGTAGGTCCAGTAAAGGAATTAGTTATATAAGTTTATATTTCTTATATCTTAACGCTTTATTCTTTTTATACTTAATATATTCTAAAAGAATATTTCTTATCTTTTTTTATATTCCAGGAATCTAAAAGTGTTTGTTAATTTATTTTATAGTTTTTTTAATTCCTTAATATTCATGTATTTTAGCTAAGTGTTAATTTTTAATAAGCTTAGTGTTATAAGTTACCTTAACTTAATAGTATATTTTATATTAGTAACTTTACTCTAACTAATTACTTAATAAGTTTTTAGCTCTTTCTGTATTTGGAATAGATAGCTTTAGGTTTAATAAAATAAAGTTTAGTCTTATCACAAGGTAGGAGGAGGGTGTATAATAGATTTAATAAAATAGTATTAAACTATTTCACTTAAGGTTAAGTCTTAACTTAGAGAGAAAATCTTAATTTTAGAGTAACTATAAAGAATTTAAAATATCTTAGAGTTAGTTTATGCCTTATATTTATAGAAAATCCTTCATACGTATATTATATATCTTTACGTAGTATATTAGATACTGTTTAAGTAATTAGAGTACTTAAGAGCTTATTTAAGTTTACTTAAGCTTACTAGAGTTTTTACTATTTTACTTTACTCTACTTACATGCCTGCCTGCTTCTAATCTACTAGTATAGTTCTATATTTTTATTCTTATTTCTTGGCCTGTACTTTAGCTTATACTAAAGTGTCCTATGCCTACTTGTAATTCTTTCTTTTTAATTTAAATATATATTTCTATTTAAGAGCTTTATTAGCTGTTATTGCTAGTTTTTTTTAGCTTTTTAAGTATAGTTATCTTTCTATTACCATCTGTAATACTATCTCTCTCTTTTAAGTCTTCGTCTTAAAAGATAGTTTCTCTCTTTTATAAATAATATAAAGGTAATAGGTCCTCTGGCCTGTACTTTAAATTATAAGACCCTTAACTTCTTTTTCTTTCTATTTAACTTTTTAATGATAATATGTTCTAAGTTATCTCTAATACGTGCTCACCGTTTAGCTTCTTAGATTTATAATAAACTTTATTATATACTAATACCTTACTTAAACTGTTCCTACTAAAGTGATAATTATTTAGTAAATTTAAGTTCTAGGCGTTATTCTGCTTGTGCTAACTATAAAATAAAATATAACCTAATTATTTTATAACTAAAATAAGATTATATTAATTATAATAAAGAAAAACTTTATTATTAGCTTAACTCCTTTAAGGACTAGTATTTTAAGCTCTGTGCTTAAGAATTACGACTTTATCACAAGCTTATAAAAGTTAATTCTAAAGAGAAAAAAATATTTAATTAAGAGATAACCTCTATTCATAAAGTTTAAGCTCTTAAAGAGGAAGAAGCTTGTTTTTATAATTAAAAAGTTTATATACTGTAATCTGTAGTATCTAATACTGTTTTACTTTTTTTCTCTAGTTTTAAATAGAATATCTTGTATTCTTCTTATGCCTTGGATTTTATTTTAAAATAAGCTTTTACTATTTCTTCTAGTAATACTAGTTAATTAGCTCTAAACTATTTTTTAAGTTCCTAATTAGTTCCTAGGTATTATTTTTAGGTCTGTATTTTTTCTATCTAATTAAATACTTTTACTAATAACTAAACTATTAGTAGTCTAAAATCTGCTGGACTTTATACTTAGTATAATTTTCTTTAAGTTTAAGTCTTATCTGAAGTTTGACGTTATGTAGTGCTGGTTCTAATTTAAAGATATAAAAAACTAGGTAAATTCTTATGTCCTTAAGTAGTTATAGTTTATAATTTATAGGTCCTATTTATTATTTAATCTTAAATAGTCCTAATTTGACGTGATCCAATTTCCGTGATAGTTACTTTATTTCTAAATTTTTCTTTTTTAAGAAAATCTTATTTTTCTTCTTAAAAGTTAGTCCCTTAACCTTAGATTTATCTTTAATTTTCTTGTTAAGATTATCTTTATAGGTGATTTTCTGTGCAATTTTCTTATATAGTATTTATAAGTCTTTAACTTTTTTTCTTATAGATTCTAATACTTTATCTAATATTCGTGGTTCTTGATAAGCCGTAGACTTATACCTATAATTTATATAGAATAGTAATTTTCCTATTATTAATGACTTTATAAAGTTATATATAAACTTAGCTATTAGTAATAAGTTAATCTAATTATCTTATAGTTCATTAACATATATTTATAAGTATTATTCTAATATTTGATTTGTCTGTTCTGTTTGTTTATCTGTTTATAAATAAAATACTATTAAGAGATAGTGCTCAGCCCCTAGCTGTTCTATAAATATTTTCTAAAATATTAACATAAATAACTTATCTTAGTCTATAATAAATTCTCATAGTATCTTGTGTTATGTAATTAGTATTTTAATTAGTAATAACACTAGTTTATCTGCTTTTATTTCTATATAAGTTAGTTTAAAATAAGTGTACTTTATTAGTTTGTTAATAATAACCAGTATTATGTCATACTATTAACCTGTTAAGGTAGTAATTATCGGTATTTCTATAATAAAGTCTATTATAACTGATTTCTATAGTCTATTTAGTAAAGATATTAGTTACATGAGTCTATACTTTTTATGTCTTAATGCTTTATTTTTTTTATATTTAATGCATTCTAAAAGAATATTCCTAATCTTATTTTAAATTCCTGGAATTTAGAAGTGTCTGTTAATCTATTCTATAGTTTTCTTAACTCCTTAATATCTATATATTTTAGCTAAATGTTGATTTTTAATTAGCTCTATTTATAATTTATCTAGTATATAAATTATTCTTTAGTCTAGATTCTAAAGTAGTTATCTATTGTTGAAATTTCTTATTTATTTTTCTTAGGTGTTTTCGATAATGACTACTAATTTAACATCTATTTATAAGCTTTCTAGAGATTTGTCTTGTTTTTTCTTAAGTATTATATTATGTATTTCTAGTATGTTTTTTATATAGTCTGTTTATTAACTAAGTGTGTCAGCCGCAGTGTTTTCTTTTCCTAATTTATAAAGTATCTAAAAATCAAAAGTTAATAGTATCTTCTATTATCTGACTTATTATTAATTTAACTTCTTTATTATTGTAAATACTGTTAGATTTTTGTAATTTAAATATATAACAATCTGTTACTTAGCTCCTTCTAAGTAATATTTCTATTTCTTAAATGCTTAAACTATTACTAATAATTTCTTATTATAAATATCATAATTTAACTTAATAGTTATAAGTTTATAAGATAAGAAATCTACTAGGTGTTTTTATTTGTTATTTTATATTTATAAGAGAATAGCTTTTATAGCTCTGTCTAATGCATCTGCATATATCTCTATTTAAAGTCCTAGATTAAATATTTTTAATATTAGTGGTTTCTTAAATTTCTTTTTTAATTTCTTAAAGGCTTTATTTTCTTTTTTTATTTACTTAAATTATTAATTTTTCTTAAGCAATTCTGTTAAGGGTGCTGTAATTCTTAAATAATCTTTAATAAATTACCTACAGAATTCTATAAATCTAAGGAAAAAATAAACTTCTTTTATATTTATTAGTGTTAGTTATAATAGAATATTTTTAGCTTTATCCAGGTTAACTGCTATTCTATTTCTAGATATAATATATTCTAGAAACTTAATTTCCTTCCTGTAGAATATATATTTTCCTGTTTAAATATATAAGTTATATTTCTTAAGCTTCTGTAATACTTTCTTAGTATACTTAATATATTTATCTAGCATTCTATTTATGTATACTAAGACATTATCAAAATATACTAGTATAAAAACGTCTAGATATTTTCTTAGAATATGATTAATAATGGCTTGGAATGTTACTAGTGCGTTAGTAAGTCCTATAGGCATAACTATATATTTATATAATTTATAGCTTATTTTAAAAGCTGTTAGCCATTCATGCCCTTTAGTTATTTATATTTAATAATATCTATTTTTAATATTAAACAGACTAAACTATTTGGCTCCTCTGAGTTTATATATAAGTTCTAATATCAGGGATATTAGATAGCAGTTCTTAACTATTATTTTATTTAGTTATTAATAGTCCACGCAGAGTCGTAGTTTCCTATTTTTTTTTAGTATAAATAATACTAGTAACGTAACTTCGCTTTTGCTTTCTTATAGATATTCTTTTTTAATATTATTATTCAGATATTGTCGTAACTTCTCCTGTTATTTAATAGATATTTGATATAATAGTGCTGGTTTTAGTTTCTCTTTTTTCTTAAGTATAATTTTATAGTCCTAATTCTTATGTTCTAGTATTTAGTTTTCTTACTCTTTTATAAACTATTTCCTGAATTCCTTCTAGTATTCGTTTAGTATAATAAACGTGGTATTATAAAGAGTTACTTTCTTTATCTATATTATAGCTTTTATTTATTTATAGTAATTTTTCCTAGATCCTATAGACTTTGTTCTCTAATTAATTAGTAAGTTCTATCGTGCTAGCTAGTTTTATTCTAGTATAAAATCCTTATTACCTAGATCTATAATTTTAATGCAGCGGTTATCTATATAACCTGCTACCTTAATAGTTATATTCTCTATTTTAAGATTAATTAGATTTTTTTTAAATATTACTAGACTATCGTCTACGTGTACTACTCTTATAGGTTTTTTTAAAACTCTAGTTAAGATATAGTATCTCTATACTTATTTATTTAATATAAGTATTTTACTAGCCCTGCTGTCTACGAGCGCTTGTATTTAAAAGCTATTAATATATATATCTATATATAGCTTATTTTTATATCTTTATTTAAGTTATATATAGTTAAGTAGTAATTTTTATATTTTAACCTTAGATTAGCTCTCTAGCAGTATAGTTATTACTTACTAGCTTTCTAGTTTTTTATTAGTTATTAACTCCTAAGTAGCAGTCGTTTTCTTGGTGTTTCTTCCCTAGATTTATAAATAAAACATTATTAGAGTTAGTATTATTTTTATAATAGTATTTTATACTTTTTTTTTACTTTCTCTTTATGATTTTAGTACTTCTATTCTAAGAAACATTCCGTAGTTATTAATTTAGCATGTAATTCTATAGCTAACTATTTATTTTAGTGGTGTTTAGCTTAGTAGTATTAGTATTCTAGTTAGTACTTATCCTAGTCTAACTATTTATATTTCTCGTTCTTTAAATCCTGAAGTTTTTTTTTGGAATCCATGTAGATTAGTTCCTGTTGTGTGTTAAATTTTTATTTTTATATTATTTATTTTAGCACTTGTCTTGTTATTAGTTTTTTAACTCATATAGTATAAGCTACTTATCTATATTTTTATTTAGTATACGTCTTTTCTCTATATATCTAGCACTTCCTTTATATAGATCTTTCGGCGGTATTGTTGTCCTATATCTATAGTATAAATAAAGTAAATTCTTTATTAGATTTCTTATTTTAATTCTATTCTAGTTTAAGGTGTCCTATGGGGTGGTAGTAAGTTATATAACTTATAAATAATATTAATTCTTATCTATAAATCTCGTTTATCTATATAGCTAATTTCTATTTACTAAGTTTTCTATATTACTTATTACTAGCTGCTTATAGTGCTTATTAGTACTTATATATTCCATCTCCTAGAGTAATCTCTTAGTATTTAGTGATATAATATTCTTTTATATAATATTCTAATTTATAGATCTAGTAATATCCTTAGCTTACTTATTATTTAATTATTATAGATATTAGCTTTTTGCCTTTTATTGTTTTTTAATTTTATTATTATCTGAATTTCTAATTTTCTGCTTTAAAGGATCCTCTCTTTTATTAAATTATCTTATAAAATTAGTTAGCTTCTTTTATAGAGTTAGCTTAGTATTATCTAATAATAGCTTTTTATATAATAGTAATTATATTATTAGCCTGTTCTACTAAATAATCTTTAATTTATTAATATAGTACTTTATATTCCTGCCTGAGATGTATATAGCTTCTATAAATCTAGTATTATTTCTTTTAAATTTATTACGTGATAGTTTTTTTAGTTATTTAGTCTCTAGCTAGTTCTACTTAGACTATGATAATTTTAACTAGTGCTTTAGTCTAAACATAAGCCTGTTTAATATCCACTTCTTATTATTTATATTTCTTAATAAAGTGTTTTTGTTTTTTATATCTAAGACATATCTTACGCGCATATCTATTTATCTATTTTCTAGTATATTTATTTTATTTTCTTTTGTTAACTTATGTGTTCTTAACTGATACATAATTAATCTCTATTATATTATAGATTTAGGTATTTTTTTTGTTCTTTTGTAGTGCATGAATTACTGGCCTAGTATTATTTCTCTTTTCTTATTTTTTCTAGTACTAATAGTTATTAATAGTCACCACTTGTTTAATAATTTCCAGAAGTGTGTTAGGTTGTTTTTTTTATAAAATCTTATTCTTAATCCTATCCTTTAGTCCTGTATAATATATTATAACTAATAGCTAGTCTGCTTAATTAAGTCGTAATTAGATTTATTTAAACTCTACTATATAGTTAGCTGCTGATATTTGTTGCTTAAGTTATTAAAGCTTTTAAATTACCTCTATTTCTTTATTAATTTTGCTAAAGACTACAATTAATTCCTTCTTAAAGCTCTTATAGTTTTCGAAGGTTTTTTTAATATTATTATTATAGTTTATAAGTTCCGCTAATCCTAGATTAGAGTCTCCTTTTACTAGATAATTCTTTATAAGTGGTTTAAACTATTTTATGGCCCTTTCTATTATATTCATACCAGCTGCCAGGATCCAATCTTAGTTAGTTATAAATAAAGATTAATTAAACTAATAGTATAGGTCTATAGTGGCCATAAACGTCTTGAGGTTATTTTAATTTCTATTAAATTTAGAGAGTAGTTAGATTTTTATAGTCTCTTTTCTTTTATTCTTTACTATTTTAACTTATTACTATATACTAATTATAGCATCGCGTAATTCTATGATAGTTGTTTTTTATTTCTAGATAATCTACTATATACTCTTAGTTCCTTTTAATATACTTCTAGTAGTAGATAAAGGTTCTGCTATGACTTCTTCTTCACTACTACTTTCTTCTAATAAGTAAAGTTCTTATTTATTCTTATAATAAATTATTATAGACCGTAATTAGAAATTTGTTATTAAAATTAATCTAATGTTCTCTTCTATACTTTGAAAGGGTAGTTATAATATTATGAGTTGCCTTAACTTAATAGTATGTTTTACATTAGTAACTCTGCCCTAACTAATTACTTAATAAGTTTTTAGCTCTTTCTATATCTAGAACAGATAGCCCTAGGTTTAACAAGATAGAATTTAGTCTTATTATAAGATAGGAGAAAAGTATATAATAGATTTAATAAAATAATATTAAACTATTTCACTTAAGGTTAAGTCTTAACTTAGAGAGAAGATCTCGATTTTAGAGTAACTATAAAGAATCCAAAATATCTCAGAGCTAGTCTACGCCTTATATTTATAAAAAATCCTTTATACGTATATTATATATCTTTACGTAGTATACTGGATACTACTTAAGTAATTAGAATACTTAAGAGCTTGTCTAAGCTTGCTTAAGTTTACTAGAGTTCTTATTATCTTATTCTACTCTACTTACGTGCCTGCTTACTCCTAATCTACTAGTATAGTTCTATATTTCTGTTTTTACTTCTTAGCCTGTACTTTAGCTTGTGCTAAAGTGTCCTATGCCTACTTATAATTCTTTCTTTCTAATTTAAATATATGTTTCTATTTAAGAGCTTTATTAGCTATTATTACTAGTTTCTTTAGCTCTTCAGGTATAGTTACCTCTCTATTACTATTTATAATACTTAGTTTATAATATATCTAGTACATAAATCATTTCTTAGTCTAAATTCTAGTATAGTTGTTTATTATTAAATTTTCTTATTTATTTTTTTTTAGGTGTTTTTAATAATGACTACTGCCTTAATATCTATTTATAAACTTCCTAGAAATCCGTCCAGTCTTTATCTGAGTATTATATTATAGATTTCTAGTATATCTTTTATATAATTTATTCTTTAACTAAGTGTGTTAGCCGCTATGTTTTCTTTTCCTAACTTATAAAGTATTTAAAAATTAAATATAGAAACTAGTTTCTATCACCTAACTTATTATTAATTTAATTTCTTTATTGTTGTAAATACTGTTAGATTTTTGTAGTTTAAATATATAATAATTTAGTACTTAGCTCCTTCTAAGTAATGTCTTTATTTCTTAAATACTTAAACTATTACCAGTAATTCCTTATCGTGGATGTTATAGTTTAATTTAGTAGTTATAAATTTATAAGATAAGAAGTCTACTAGATACTTATATTTATTATTTTATATTTATAGTAAAATAGCTTTTATAGCTCTGTCTAATGCATCTGTATATATTTCTATTTAAAGTTATAAATTAAACATTTTCAATATTAGTGGTTGTCGGAATATTTCTTTTAATATTATAAAAGTATTTTCTTTATATTATTCCTACTTAAATTATTAATCTTTCTTTAGTAATTCTGTTAAGGGTGTTGTAATTCTTAAGTAGTTTTTAATAAATTATCTACAGAAACCCATAAATCTAAGAAAAGAATAAACTTCTTTTATGTTTATTAGTATTAGCTAAGATAGAATATTTTTAGCTTTATCTAAGTTAATTACTATCCTATTTTAGGATACTAAGTATTCTAAGAATTTAATTTCTATCCTATAGAACATATATTTTTCTGTTTAAATATATAATTTGTGTTCCTTGAGCTTTCGTAATATTATTTTAGTATATTTAATATATTCTTTTAGCATTCTATTTGTGTATATAAGCATGTTATTAAGATATATTATTATAAATACGTCTAGGTATTTTCTTAGTACATGATTAATAATTATCTAAAATATTACTAGTGCGTTTATAAGTTCTATTAGTATAACTAAATATTTAAATAGTTTATATCTCGTTTTAAATACTATCATCTATTTATATTCTTTAACTATTTATATTTAATAGTATTTATTTTTAATATTAAAGAGGCTAAACCACTTAGCTCTTCTGAGTTTATTTATAAGTTCTAATATTAATAGTATTAGATAATAATTTTTTACTATAGCTTTATTTAGGTGTTTATAGTTAATATATAACTATAATTTATTATTCTTTTTTAGTATAAAGAGTATTAGTGATGCTATCTTACTTTAGCTAGTTTATATATACTTTTTTTATTAATTCTTTTACAAGAATTTCCGTAGTTCTTCTTATTAGTGTATGGGTACTTAATATAATGGTTTTAGTTTTAAATCTATTCTTTCTTTAAGTGTGATTTTATAGTCTTAGTTCTAGTATTTTAGTAACTAGTCTTTAGCTTCCTTAAAAAACCATTCTCTAAATTCTTCTTAATATTTATTTGGTATAATAAACGTGGTATTGTGAAGTGTTACTTTCTTTATTTATATTATAGCTTTTATTTATTACTATCTATAGTAGTCATTTCTAACTCCTATAGTTTTTCTTTTCTAATTAATAGTTAGATTCTATCGTGCTAGCTAGTTTTATTCTAAGATAAAATCTTTACTATCTAGATTTATAATTTTAATATAATAGTTATTTATATAACCTACTACTCTAATAGTTATATTTCTTATTTTAAGATTAATTAGATTTTTTTAAATACTGCTAGACTATTATCTACGCGTCTTACTTACATAGGTTTATTTAAAACTCTAGTTAGTATCTAGTATCTTTATATTTATTTATTTAATATAAGTATTTTACTAGCCCTACTATCTATAAGCACTAGTGTTTAATTACTGTTAATATATATATTTATATATAGTTTATTTTCATATTTCCTCTAGTCTAATTACGTGTATATAATTAATATATTATTTCTAATCTTTAGTTCTTAACTCTTTAGTAGCTTAGTTATAGTCTACTAGTTTTCTAGTTTTTTGTCTATAGTTAACTCCTAAGTAGTACTTACTTCTTTAGTGTTTTCTTTTTAGGTCTATAAATTAGGCATCTCTAGAACTAGTATACTTCTTTATTAAGCATTTTATATGCTTTTTTAGCTTATTCTCTATAATCCTAACATTTCCATCCTAAGAAACATTCTTAATATATAAGTTTTTTGTGTGAATCTGTGGCTAATTGTCTTTTCTAGTAGTATTTAGTCTAGTATCTTTAGCATCCTATCTAGTATTTATCCCATAATAGTTATTTATGTTCATCTGAATTTGGGTTCTGTAATTTGTTTTCTAAATCCATATAAACTAGTTCTTATTACAGATTAAGTTCTTTCTTATTTACTATTTATTATAATACTTTTCTTGTCTTTAGTTCTTTAATATGTATGGTATGTTTATTCTATTTATAGTTCTTTCCTATATAGCTAGAAGCTATATATATCTAGTATTTCTTTCTTATTATTCTATTTATAGCGTTATTATCCTGTATTTATAGTATTAGTAGAGGATTTTCTTTTTCCTTTTCTTTTTAATAGTGTCTGATAGGGTGATAGTACGTTGCGTTAATTATAACTAGTATAGATATTTATTATTAAATCTTATTTATTTATATAGCTAGTTTTTTCCTGCTTAGTTCTTTATACTACTTATTTTCTACTAATTATAACGCTTATTAGCACTTATATATTCTATCTCTTAAGATAACTTTCTAGTGTTTAGTAACACAGTATTCTCTTTAGTAGTATTTTAATTTATATATTTAATAGTGTTTTTAGTATATGTATTGTATAATTATTATAAATATTAACTTTTTATCTTTTATTATCTCTTAATCCTTTCTTTGCCTGAATTTCTGATCTTTCTTATAGAATAGTTTACCTCTTTTTTTTATAATCTTATAGAATTTTTGTGTCTTCTTCTTGGTTTCTGTGTTATACTATTATACTACTACTTTTTATATTATAATAATTATATCATTAAATTATCCTGCTAAATAATCCTTAATTTTTTAATATAGTAATTTGTATTTTTAACTGAGGTATATATAACTCTCATAAACCTAGTATTACTCCTTCTAAATTCTTTTTTTAATTATTTCTTTAGTTACTATATCCTGTGCTTGTTTTACTTGGATTATTACTATCTTAATTTTCTTAAATACCCTAGTCTAAACATAAGCTTTTTTGATATTTAATTACTATTATTTATAATTCTTAATGAAGTATCTCTGTTTCCTATATTTTAAGCAGGCTTTATGTGTATAGCGTTTTATTTATTTTTTAACTTATTTTCTTTACTCTTTTCTAATAAATACTTATTTAATATCAATATTTATTTCATTATAGGCTTTATTATTTTTTTTATTTTTTTTTAGGTGCGTAGATTACTAATCTCTTATATACTCTTTTCTTTTACTCCTATTAATACTACTAGTTATTAATAATTATTATTTATTTAATAATTTCTAATAAGGTGCTTAGCTGCTTTTCTCTAGAGATTTTATTTTTAATTCTATCTTTTAGTCTTTTATAATACATTATAACTAATAGCTAGTTTTCTTAATTAAGTTGTAATTAGATTTACTTAAACTCTATTATGTAATTAGCTGCTAACGTTTGTTACTTAAGCTATTAAAGCTTTTAAATTATCTCTATTTCTTTATTAATCTCTCTAAAGATTATAATTATTTCTTATTTAAAGTATTTATAATTCTTAAAAGCTTGTTATATATTATTATTACAGTTAGTTAATCCTACTACTCCTAAGTTTAAATTTTTATTAGTAAGATAGTTTCTTACTAGTAGTTTAAACTATTATATAGTTTTACCTATTATATTTATACTAGCTACTAAGATCCGATTAGTTAGAAATAACTTTTAGTTAAATTAATAGTAGAGATTTATTATTACTATAAAAGTCTTAAGTTTGTTTTAATTACTATTAAACTTTTTAAGAGATTATATCTTAGTTGTTTCTCCTTTCTAAATTGCTATAACGTATTATTTAGCTTTAATCTATTATTATAAATTTACTAAAGTATTATGTAACTTTATAATAGTTATTTTTTATTCCTAGATAACTTATTATACACTCTTTATTTCTCTGGATATACTTTTAGTTATAGATAAAGATTCTGCTATGACTTCCTCTTCACTACTACTTTCTAATAACGAATAGAGTTTTTATTTATCTTTATAGTAAGTTATTATAGGCTCTTAATAATTAGTTATTAGAATTCTATCTAATAATTCTTTCTAATTTCTTAAGGTAGTAGTTATAATATTATAAGTTACTAACTTACTAATATAAATTATACTAGTAATAAGTTATCTAATTACTTATATAACACTTAGTAGTTTTCTTGCTTCTGGATTGAATAGCTTATTAGACTTAGTAAAAGTTAATTAACTTAGTAGAAAGTAAAAAGAAATTAATATAGTAAGTTAAGATTTAATAAAATAGTATTAAACTATTTCACTTAAGGTGTGAATTTTAATTTTAGAGTAACTATAAAAAATTAAAAGTAACTATAAGCTGTTTAATGTCTTATACTTATAATAAATCCTCCGTGCATATATTCCGTACTGTTATTTAGTATATTAAATACTATTAGAGATTATTAGAGATATTAGAGTCTCTAGTTTTTTCTAATATTTCTAATAGCTAAGTCTTATCCTGTTATGTAGACTATTACTTTTAATTCTTTAGTATAATTTTATATTTCTATTCTTATTTCTTAGCTTATGCCTTAGCTTATGCTAATATATTTTATACTTACTTATAATTCTTTCTCTTAAGCTTAAATATATATTTTTATTTTAAAGCTTTATTAGCTGTTATTACTAGTTCCCTTAACTCTTTAAATATAGTTATTTTATTATTACCGTTTATAATAGTACATAAATTACTAATCTCTTATATATCTTTTTTTTCTATTTTTATTAGTACTAATAGTTATTAATAGTTATTACTTATTTAATAATTTTTAACAAGGTACTTAGCTGTTTTCCTTTAGAGATTTTATTTTTAATATTATAAGTTACTAACTTACTAATGTAAATTATACTAGTAATAAGCCGTCTAATTATTTATATAATACTTAGTAGTTCCTTTACTTCCGGATCGGATAGCTTATTAGACTTAGTAGAAGTTAGTTAACTTAGTAGAGAGTAAGAAGAAAGTAATATAATAAGTTAAGATTTAATAGAATAGTATTAAACTATATTACTTAAGGTGTGAATCTTAATTTTAGAGTAACTATAAAGAATTAAAAGTAACCGTGAGCTGTCTAATGTCCCATACTTATAGTAGATCCCCCGTGCGTATATTGTGTACTGGTTGGTAGTATGTTGGATACTGCTAGAGGCTGCTAGAGCTGCCAGAGGTTCTGTTACCTCGCTCTGCCTCTGTCTGCCAAGCCCTTATCTTGGTCACGTGAGTCACTGCTCCTAATCTGTTGGCATGGTTCTGTATTTCTGTTCTTGCTTCTTGGCTTGTGCCTTAGCCTGTGCCAATGCGTCCCGTGCCCGCTTGTAATTCTTTCTTTCCAGCTCGAACATACGTTTCCATTCTAGAGCTTTATTGGCTGTTGTTGCCAGTTCCTTCAGCTCTTTGGGTGCAGTTGCCTTTTTGTTACTGTCCGTAACACTATCCCCCTCTTCCAAGTCTTCGTCTTGGAAGATAGTTTCTTTCTTCTATAAGCAGTATAAAGGCAGCAGGTCCTCTACTCTGTGTTCCAGACTATAAGACCCTCGGGTGTCTTTCCTTTCTGCCCAGCCTTCCCACGATGACACGTCCTGAGTCGTCTCTAATACGTGCTCGCTGCCTAGTTTCTTGGATTTGTAATGAACCCTGTTACATGCCGACGCCCTGCTTGAACTGTTCCTGCTGAGACGACGACTACCTCATGAACCTGAGTTCTGGTTATTGTTCGGCCTGTGCTAATCGTAACGTGAAATATGATTTAATTGTTTTGTAGCCGGAGTGGGATCGTCTTGATCGTGATAAGGAAAAACTCTGCTGTTAGCTTGATTCTCTTGAAGATTAGCGTTCTGAGCTCCGCGCTCGAGAATTGCGTCTCTGTCGTAAGCTTACAAAGGTAGATTCTAAAGAGAAAGAGATGTTTGATTAAGAGATGGCCTCTATTCGTGAGGTCCAAGCTCTTGAAGAGGCTGAAGCCTGTTCTTAGGATTAAGAAACTTGCACACTGTAACCTGCAGTGCCGGCTTCTTTCTAACCTGCTTTGCCTTCTCCTTCTTTTGGCTTAGATTAGAACGCACTGTTGTCGTCCTATCTTTAGGATGCTATATTAAAGCAAGCCTTTATTACTCCCTCTGATGATACTAGTTAATTAGCTTTAAACTGTTTTTCAAGTTCCTGATTGGTTCCTACGTATCATCTTCAGGTCTGTAATTCTTTTATCTAACTAGGTATTTCCACTAATGCCTAAACCGCTGGTGGTTCAAAATCCGCTGAACTTCATACTTAGTGGTATCTTCTTTGAGTTTGAGTCTTGTCTGTAGTTTGGCATTCGGTGGTGCTGGTTCTAATTTTGAAACATGAAAAACTAGGTGAATCCTTATGTCCTTGGGTAGTTGTAGTTTATAATTTATAGGTCCCGTTTATCTTTTAACCTTGAATAGCCCTAATTTGATGTGATCTAGTTTTTTTAATGGTTATTTTATTTCTAAATTTTTTTATAGTAGGAAAACCTTATCCCCCTTCTTAAAGGTTGGTCTCTTAACTCTAGATTTGTTTTTCTGCTGTTTGCTGAGAATGCCTTTCTAGGTGATTTTTTCTGCTATTTCTTAATGAAGTTATTGTAATTCGTCGACTTTCATTCTTGCTAACTCTGATATTTTGTCTAATTTTTGTGGTTCTTAATAAGCTATAGGCTTATAACTATAGTTCGTAAAGAATAGTGATTTTCCTGTGGTTAATGACTTTACAGAGTTGTATATAAACTTAGCTATTAGTAGTAAGTCAATCCAATTATCTTGCTGCTCATTAACGTATATTTATAGGTATTATTCTAGTGTTTAGTTTGTCTGTTCTGTCTGTTTATCTGTTTATAAGTAAAATGCTATTAAGAGGTAATGTTTAGCTCCTAGCTTTTCTATAAACATTTTCTAAAATATTAATGTGAATAATTTGTCTCTGTCTGTAATAAATTCTTATAGCAATCTATATTATGCTATTAGTAGTTTAATGAGTATAGTTACTAATTTATCTACTTTAACTTCTATATACGTTAGTTTAAAGTATACGTACTTTATAAGTTAGTTTATTATAACTAGTATCATGTCATACCATTGGTCTCTAAAGGTGGTTATTATTAGTATTCTAGTAATAAAGTCTATTATAACTAATTTCTATAGTAGGTCTGGTAAAGGAATTAGTTATATAAGTTTATATTCCTTATATCTTAATGCTTTATTCTTTCTGTACTTAATATACTTTAAAAGAATATTTTTTACCTTTTTCTATATCTTAGGAATCTAGAAATGTCTGTTAATCCGTTCTATAGTTTTCTTAATTCCTTAATATCCGTATATTTTAGCTGAATGTTAATTTTTAATAAGCTTAGTCTGTAATATATCTAGTACATAAATCATTTCTTAGTCTAAATTCTAATATAGTTATCTATTGTTGAATTTCCTTATTCGTTTTTTCTAGGTGTTTTTAATAATGACTACTGTTTTAATATCTATTTATAAGCTTTCTAGGGATCTATCTAGTCTTTATTTAAGTATTATATTATAAATTTCTAGTATATCTCTTATATGGTCTGCTTATTAACTAAGTGTATTAGCCGCTATATTTTCTTTTCCTAATTTATAAAGTATTTAAAAGTTAAATATAGAAACTAGCTCTTATTATCTGACTTGTTATTAATTTAATTTCTTTATTATTATAAATGCTGTCAGATTTTTGTGGTCTAAATATACAATAATTTAATACTTAGTTCCTTCTAAGTAATATTTCTATTTCTTAAATGCTTAAACTATTACTAATAATTTCTTATTATAAATATTATAGTTTAACTTAGTAGTTATAAGTTTATAAGATAAAAAGTCTACTAGGTGCTTATACTTATTATTTTATACTTATAGTAAAATAGCTTTTATAGCTCTATCTAATGTATCTATATATATCTCTATTTAAAGTTATAAGTTAAATATCTTTAATATTAGTAGTTATTAGAATATTCTTTTTAGTATCTTAAAAGTGTTTTTTTTGTGTTATTCCTACTTAAATTATTAATCCTTCTTAAGTAATTCTATTAAGGGTACTGTGATTTTTAAGTAGTTCTTAATAAATTATCTACAGAAACCCGTGAATCTGAGAAAAGAATGAACTTTTTTTGTATTTATTAGTATAGGCTAAGATAGAATATCTTTAGCTTTATCTAGGTTAACTATTATTCTATTTTAAGATATTAAGTATCTTAAGAATTTAACTTTAGTTTTATAGAATATATACTTTTTTATTTAAATATATAGCCTGTGTTCCTTAAGCTTTTATAATATCTTTCTAGTATACTTAATATATTCTTTTAGCGTTCCATTCATGTATACAAGCATATTATTAAAATATATTATTATAAATACGTCTAGGTATTTTCTTAGCATATAATTAATAAATGTCTGGAATGTTACTGGTGTGTTCGTGAGTCTTATTAGTATAACTAAGTATTTAAATAATCCGTATCTTATTTTAAATACTATTATCTATTCGTGTTTTTTAGCTATTTATATTCTATAGTATCTGTTTTTAATATTAAAAAGGCTAAACTATTTAGCTCCTCTAAGTTTATTTATAAGTTCTAATATTAGTAGTATTAGATAATAATTCTTTACTATAGCTTTATTTAGGTGTCTGTAGTTAATATATAACTATAATTTACTATTCTTTTTTAGTATAAAGAGTATTAGTAATGCCATTTTGCTTTAACTAGTTTATATATATTCTTTTTATTAATTTTCTTACAAGAATTTCTGTAATTCTTTCTGTTGGTGTATAGATACTTAATATAATAATCCTAGTTTTAAATCCGTTCTTTCTTTAAGCATGATTTTATAGTTCTAGTCTTAGTATTCTAGTAGTTAGTTCTTAGCTTTTTTTAAAGAACTATTCTCTAAATTTCTCTTAATATTTATTTAGCATAATAAATGTGGTGTCGTAAAGTATTACTTTCTTTATCTATATTATAGCTTTTATTTATTACTATTCGTGGTAGTTATTTCTAATTCCTATGATTTTTCTTTTCTAATTAATAGTTAGGTTCTATCGTGCTAGCTAGTCCTATCCTAAGATAAAATCCTTATTATCTAGATTTATAATTTTAATATAACAGTTATCTGTGTAACCAACTGCTCTAATAGTTATATTCCTTATTTTAAGATTAATTAGACTTTCTTTAAATACTATTAGACTATTATTTATGTGTCTTACTTATATAGATTTATCTAAAACTCTAGTTAGTATCTAATATCTCTATATTTATTTATTTAATATAAGTGTTTTACTAGCTCTACTGTCTATAAGCGCTAGTATCTAATTACTATTAATATATATATTTATATATAGCTTATTTTCATATTTTCTCTAGTTTAGTTATATGTATATAATTAATATATTATTTCTAACCTTTAGTTTTTAGTTTTCTAGTGGCTTGGTTATAGCCTACTAGTTTTCTAGTTTTTTATCTATTACTAACTCCTAAGTAGCAGTTGCTTCTTCTATGTTTTCTTTTTAGGTCTATAGATTAGATATCTCTAAAGTTAGTATACTTTCTTATCTAGTATTTTATATATATTTTTAGTTTATTCTCTATAATCCTAACATTTCTATTCTAAGAAATATTCTTGATATGTGAGTTTTTTATGTGAGTCTGTAGCTAACTATTCTTCTTAATAGTATTTAGCCTAGTATTATTAGCAATCTATCTAGTATTTATCCTATAATAGTTATTTATGTTTGTTTAAGTTTGAGTCCTATAATTTATTTTTTAAATCTATATAAATTAATTCTTGCTATAAGTTAGGTTCTTTCTTATTTACTAGTTATTATAATATTTTTCTTATCTTTAGTCTTTTGATACGTACGGCGTGTTTATTCTATTTATAATTCTTTTCTATATAGTTAAATACTATATATATCTAGTATTTCTTTCTTATTATTCTATTTATAGCATTATTATTCTGTATTTATAATATTAGTAAAGGGCTTTTTTTATCCTTTCTTTTTTAATCTTATCCTAATTTCAGGTGTCTGACGGGATAATAGTATGTTATATTATTTATAACTAGTATAAATATTTATTAATAGATTTTATTTATCTATAAGGCTAGTTTTTATTTACTTAGTTCTTTATACTATCTATTTCCTACTAACTATAGTACTTATTAATATTTATATATTTTATCTCTTAGGGTAACTTCCTAGTATTTGGTAATATAATACTCTTTTTAATAGTACTTTAATTTATATATCTAATAGTGTCTTTAGTATACGTGTTGTATAATTATTATAGATATAAGTTCTTTACTCTTTATAGTCTTTTAATTCTTTCTTTATCTGAACTTCTAGTTTTTTTTATGGAATAGTCTACCTTCTTATTCTATATTCTTATAAAATCTCTATGTTTTTTTTCTGTTTCTGCATTATATTATCATACTACTACTTCTTATATTATAGTAATTATATTACTAAGTTATTTTGCTAGATAATTCTTAACTTACTAATACAAAACTTTATATTCTTATTTAAGGTATATATAGCTTTTATAAATTTAATACTATTTCTTTTAAATTCTTCTTATAATTATTTCTTTTATTATGGTATCTTTTGCTTATTTTATTTAGACTATAGTAATCTTAATTTCTTTAGGTACTTTAGTCTAAACGTAAGCTTTTTTAACATCTAATTATTATTATCTATAGTCTTTAATAAAGTGTCCTTATTTTCTATATTTTAAGCAGGCTTTATATATATAGCGTTTTATTTATTCTTTAGCTTACTTTCCTTATTTCTTTCTAATATATGCTTATTTAACGTTAATATCTATTTTATTATAAATTTAGTTATTTTTTCTGTTTCTTTTAGGTATATGGGTTACTAATTTTTCTTATATCCTTTTTTCTTACTCCTATTAGTACTACTAGTTATTAATAGTTATTATTTATTTAATAATTTTTAATAGAGTGCTTAGCCGCTTTTCTCTAGAGATTTTATCTTTAATTCTATTTTTTAGTCCTTTATAGTATATCATAACTAATAGTTAGTTTATTTAATTAAGTTATAATTAGATTTATTTAAACTCTGTAGTGTAATTAGCTACTAACGTATATTACTTAAGTTATTAAAGTTTTTAGATTACTTCTATCTTTTTATTAATTTCTCTAAAGATAATAATTATTTTCTATTTAAAATATTCATAATTTCTAAAAGCTTGTTATATGTTATTATTATAATTAGCTAATTTTACTATTTTTAAGTTAAAGTCTCTGTTAGCTAAATAGTTTCTTACTAGTAGTTTAAACTATTATATAGTCCTACCTATTATATTTATACCAGCTACCAGAATCTAATCTTAGTTAATTAAAAATAATTTCTAATTAAATTAATAGTAGAGGTTTATTACTACTATAAAAGTCTTAAGTTTATCTTAGTTTCTATTAAACTTCTTAGGAGGTTATATCTTTACTGTTCCTTTTTTCTAGACTATTATAACTTATTATTTAGCTTTAACTTATTATTATAAGTTTACTAAAGTATTATATAACTTTATAATAGCTGTTTTTTGTTTTTAGATAATCTATTACGTGCTTTTCTGTCCTCCTAATATACTTCTAGTTATTAATAAAAATCCTGCTATAACTTCTTCTTTACTATTACTTTCTTTTAATAAATAAAGTTCTTGTTCGTCCTTATAGTAGGTTGTTATAAACATTTAATAATTAGTTTATTAGAATTCTATCTAATAGTCCTTTCTACTTTCTTAAGGTGGTAGTTATAATATTATAAGTTACTAACTTACTAACGTAAATTATACTAGTAATAAGCTATTTAATTATTTATATAATATTTAGTAGTTCTCTTACTTCCGGATTAAATAGCTTGTTAGACTTAGTAGAAGTTAATTAACTTAGTAAAGAGTAAGAAGAAAGTAATATAATAAGTTAAAATTTAATAAAATAATATTAAACTATATCACTTAAGGTGTGAATCTTAATTTTAGAGTAACTATAAAAAATTAAAAGTAACTATAAGCTGTTTAATGTCCTATACTTATAATAGATCCCCCGTACGTATATTATGTACTAGTTAGTAGTATATTAAATACTATTAGAGACTACTAGAGCTACTAGAGATTTTATTATTTTATTTTATTTTTATTTACTAAGCTTTTATCTTAGTCACGTAAGTCACTACTTCTAATCTATTAACATAATTCTATATTTCTGTTTTTGTTTTTTGGCTTGTATTTTAGCCTATGCTAATATGTTTTATGTCTACTTATAATTCTTTCTTTCTAACTCAAACATACGTTTTTATTCTAGAGTTTTATTAGCTATTATTACTAGTTTCTTCAGCTCTTTAGATATAGTTACCTTTTTATTACTATTCATAACACTTAATTTTATTTTTTAGTTCTTTATAGTATATTATAACTAGTAGTTAGTCTATCTAGTTAAGTTATAATTAGATTTATTTAAATTCTGTAGTGTAGTTAGCTACTAATATATATTACTTAAATTATTAAAGCTTTTAAATTACCTCTATCTCTTCATTAATTTTCTTAAAGATAATAGTTATTTCTTATTTAAAGTATTTATAACTCTTAAAGGCTTGCTGTATATTATTATTATAATTAGCTAATCCTACCACTCCTAAGTTAAAGTTTTTATTAGTAAGGTAGTTTCTTATTAGTAGTTTAAACTATTATATAGCTCTACCTATTATATTTATACCAGCTACTAGAATCTAATTCTAGTTAGTTAGAAATAACTTTTAATTAAATTAGTAGTAAAGGTCTATTACTGCTATAAAGATCTTAAGTTTATTTTAATTTCTATTAAACTTTTTAGGAGATTATATCTTTGCTGTTCCTCCTTTCTAGATTACTATAGCTTATTATTTAGTTTTAATTTGTTATTATAGGTTTATTAAAGTATCACATAACTCTATAATAGCTACTTTTTATTTTTAGATAATTTATTATATACTCTTCTATTCTCTAGATATACTTCTAGTTATAAATAAAAATTCTATTATAACTTTTTCTTTACTATTACTTTTTTTTAATAAATAAAGTTCTTGTTCGCCCTTATAGTGGGTTGTTATAGACTTTTAATAATTAGTTATTAAAATCTATCTAACTGCTTCTTCTACTCTTTTAAGAGGGTAGTTATAATATTATAAGTTATTAACTTACTAGTATAAATTATACTAGTAACTAGCTATTTAACTAATTATTATAATAATTAATTAATTCCCTTACTTCCGGATTAGATAGCTTATTAAACTTAGTAGAAGTTAGTTAACTTAGTAAGAATAAAAAAAAGTAATATAGTAAGTTAAGATTTAACAAGATAGTATCAAACTATTTTACTTAAAATATAAATCTTAATTTTAGAGTAACTATAAAGAATTAAAAGTAATCGTAAACTGTCTAATGCCTTATACTTATAATAGATCCTTTATACGTATATTATATACTATTTAGTAGTATATTAGATACTACTAGAGGCTACTAGAGCTACTAGAAGTTTTATTATTTTACTCTATTTTTATTTACTAAGCCCTGCTCTTATTACGTGGATAGATACTCTTAATTTACTAATATAGTTCTATATCTCTATTCTTACTTCTTAGCCTGTATCTTAGCCTATACTAATATATCTTATACCTACTTACAATTCTTTCTTTCTAGCTTAAATATACGTTTCTATTTTAGAGCTTTATTAGCTGTTATTACTAGTTTCTTTACCTTCTTAAGTATAATTACTTTTTTATTACCGTCTATAACACTAGCATGTAATTAATATATAAATATATAAAATATAAAAAAGCTTATAAAAAAACTGTTTTATAAAACTTTTATAAAATATCATAAATAGTTATTATAATAGTACTTTTTTTTTAAATTTAAGTTTATAAAAAATATTTATATTAAGTATTAAGTTTAAATTAGTTTAAGTTTTTAAAATAATAATTTTTATAATAGCTATATTTTAAAAGTTTTTATAGGTTTTTATATTAAGTTATTATATTTAGTTTATTTAACTAAGTATTTATAGCATTTTTATTTATAGTTTAAGTATAGTTTTTTAATTTATTTAATAAAGTGTTTAGTTTTATTATTAACTTTAATAGGTTTAAGTAACAAATTTTATTAAATTAAAAAGTATTTAAATTTAAATATAGTAAGTTAAAGTAATAATATATAAAAAACTAAATATATATTTAAAAATTTAAAAAGTTCGAGTTATTATATATATAAAGAAACTATTTAAAAAATATAGTATTTTTTTAAAAACTGTAAGTCTAGTTTCTTAAATAGTTATTTTATTTAAATATTTTATATATTAACTTAAATTATGTTTTTTATTTAATAATTAAAAGTAAGTAGTTATTTTTAGTTTATATCCTTTTCTTAGAAAGTTTAAATTTAATTTTTTTATTATATAATTAACTTTTATAACTTATAGTACTTAGTATAAATGTTTTTAAATTTTTATAAAAAGTTTAAAATATATTTAAAAGTATTAATTTATATTAGCTAAAAATAATTTATTTTATAAATTTAAATATAATATTATTAGCTTTAAATTATACTAAAAGTAGTTAGTTTACTTAGTTATTTTACTAGTAGTTTATATATATATATAAAACTTACTTTATTATGTTATGCTAATTTTTAAAGCTAGTAAACTTAACTTTTTAAAATTAGAATTTTCTGAAATAAAAATAATTATATAATAAGTAATAAAGTTAAGTTATAAAGCTATATAAAAGTAGTATAAAAAGTTTTATAAAGCTATAAAACTTTTTACTAAAAACTTTATAATAAGTTATATTAAATATGAAATAAGTAAAGTTAGGTTATAAAATAATATAAAATAGTATAAAAAGCTATATAATAAGTTATATTAAATATATATTAAGTTTTATACTAAATATTAAATTAACTACTATATTAAATTATAATTAACTTTTACTTTAAATTAAAATTAGCTTTTATATTAAATTTAAATTAACTTTTATATTAAATTTAAATTAGCTTTTATATTAAAATAAAATATTAATAAAAAAATTTTTAAGCTTTTTTTATAAAAAGCCTAATTTAAATTAAACTTAATATATATTAAAAAAAATTAACTTTTTTTATAAAAAGTCTAATTTAAGTTTAATATAAATTTTTAAAAACAACTTAGTATAAAGCTTTAAAAGTAGTTTAATATAAAGTTTTAAAAGTAATATAATATAAAACTTTAAAAATAGTTTAGTATAAGTTTAAATATATATTAGTAAATAAATTAGTAAAAACCTTAGTAAACTTAAATATTAGCCTAATATAAATATATAAAAAAAGTAGAATAATAATAACTTAAGAGTATTTATATATATATATATAAACCAGTATTATAATTAAAAAAAATAAAATAAAAATACAAACTATAAAGTAAGTAAAAACGTAGTATATAAATATAAATACTAATAACTTAAAACTTATACCTTTAATACATAGTATAAAGAGGCATAATATTTTATAAAAATTATATAAAGTTATATGAAAAACTATATAATACTTATTAGTACAAATATTTAAAAGTTAACACCTATTATATAAATATTAACTTTTTTTTAATTTAATTATTAGTTTTTAAATAATAAGTAGAAAATAATTAAAATTTAATTTATAATTATTTATAAAGTTTGTTATAAAAAGTAAAAACAAATTATATTTTTTAGTTTAATATAATTATTTTTTAGAAAACTATAGTCTATTTATATATAATAATAAAAATAGTAAACTGTAACTAAAATAGTTATTTTACTATTATAAATTAAATATTAATATTTTATAAAATAGTTTACTATTATTATAATATTAATATAGCATTTAAATTTTAAAAAAATTTTATTTTTATTTTTTTAAAAAATAAATAAAAGTTTTAAAAAACTATTATACTTTTTATAAAAAGCTTTAAATTTTTAGTAAGTATAGTAATAAAATATATATTAATATATTATTTTAAATATTTAAAACTAGTAATATTTATATTATAAAATTTTAAGAGTTTTTTTTATAACTAAAATAGTTACTAGTAAAAAAATTGTATATAATTTAAAAAAGTTTAATTTTAAGTTTATTATTATTAAGTATTATTAATTAACTATAATAGTATAATTAACTTTTTTAGTTTTTATATTTACTTAAAACCAATTTTTAAAATAATAAATTTTATTTTATATTAATAATAGAGTTTTCTAAATAAAGTTATTATTTAGTAGGCAGCTATTTTTAATAATTATAATAGAAAAAATAGTATATACTAATTTATTAGTTAATAATAAATAAAGTGCAAAGCACTAAAGCTATTTAAGAAATATATAGTAAAATAACTATATCCTAGTAAATTATATGCTTATAGAATTACTATATTTATAATATATTTTCTAAATTAAAAGAAAGCACTGTACAATGTCCTTGCTATTTATATATAATAAGAATATAATTATAATAATAAAAATTTATAAAAGTAGTTGCGTAGTTATAGAATTAATTATATATTATATACACATAAAACTTATACTCTTCTATTTTATAAAATTTTTTTAAATAGGTAGAATACTTATAGTTAATTAAAGCCTCTATACTTATTTAGTAAATAGAAACTATATAAGATTTAGAATTCTTATTTTCTATAAAAACTAAATTAGCTATATACGTAGCATTAGTGTCTTTCTAAGTTTTTAATAATAGAAATAAATAAATTAAAAGTTTCTACTAACTATTTAGCTAGCTGTTTAGTTACTGTGAGAATTAAAAATCTTTAGAAAAATAGCTAAAAGATAATACTTAAGATTCTTTAAACTTAAAAAGTAACTAAATAAGTTATTAATAATTATTAAATTTCTTCTTAATTTAGTTTAGTAGTAGATTTAGACAGTTAATAAATTAAGCTCTAATTTCTATATATATATATATCTTTAGATATAATTATGTTATTAGTTATTATCATACTTTAAAGCATATTAAAAATACTAGATTTAATTAAGATATTATATTAACTTAGTAGTATTTCTTCTAACATTAGCAATAATATAACGTGTAGAAAGAAGATTATCTAATATAATAAGTCTTTTAATTTAAAAGTAATCTAGCTTTAAGATCTAAAAATTAATACTATTATTATATAGTTATTTTTACTTAATAGTAGAGAGACTATTAAGCTATATAGTAGCCTTTTTATATAAATAGCTAATAATTATATTTCTATATAATACTTTTTTAGTAGTAATTTAAGAAAGCTTCTAGGTAAAAAGTATAATATTAGTATATATTAATTTATACTTTTCTCTTACATATACTACTTTCTTCTTATTCTATAAATTAAAATATTTTATATTCTTTATGCTAGCTTTCTGTGTATTGTAATTTATTCAAAATTAAATAAAAGAATTTTTAATAGGAAGGTTTTTAATAGAAGGAGACTAGAAATTATATATAACTTCTTATACAAACTATTTTATCTAATTAATAGAAAGAAAAGAATGTTCTTTAAGAAATGAAATACAGCATACTTAATTTTATAAAATAATAAACATATTATTAATTTTAGAGCTTATTTATTATATTTTAGCTTATAGATCTATAATCTTAGTCTTATTATTAAGTAATTACTTAGGCTTATTTTTATTAGTGGAACTGTCTTTAAATATATTCTATTTAATAAAGTTCTTTTTTAAAGTCTATATTAATATTAAACTTTTTATAGAAACCTTTAGTAGTATCTTAATAAAGTATAACGAAATTTAATAAGAATTAGTAAGTAATTATTAAAGTGTAATTAGGCCAAATAAATAAGACTATAAGATATTAAAAAATCGAGATTTTAATAAAAAATTTAATAAACGTAATTCTTAGCTTTCAGCTACTATATATAATAGAAAGAGTAATATATACTAGTTTATTAGTTAATAATAAATAAAGTATAAAGTACTAAAGCTATTTAAGAAAATATAAAGTAAAATAACTATACTCTAGTAAATTATATACTCATAAAATCACTATATCTGTAACATAATTAATTAAACTTATTTATTTTAATTAAGTTTAATTCTAATATATTATTAAATAATTTTAAGTAAAAGGTATTTATTATTAAGTTTTATAAGCTTTTTTTTTAAACTAAAGTATTTTATTTATAGTAAATAAAAGTATTTAGTTTTTTTATTTACTTACTTAGTATATAATTATATAAACTAAAATAAATATTTAATTTAGTAAGTTTATTAGTAGCGTAACTACTTTATAGTAATAAAATATTATAAGTTTTTATAATTACTTAATACTTAAATTAAAAAAGTAGTATATTTTAGTTTAAATTTTAGAATTATATTTAGTAGAACTTAACTTTTTTAAAAAGTTAGTAATAGGTTTTAATTTCCTTTATTTTTTTATTTAAAAAAATATACTAGTAATTACATAATTTAAAAAATTAGCTTTTATAATAATTAGTAGTTTTAAGTTAAAATGTTAAAAAATTAAAGTAGTTATAAATATAAGTTTTGGAATTTTAAATACTTTTTAATAAGTATTATTAATTTTAAATTAAGTAATTTTTTTTATTAAAGTTATAAATAAAGCTATAATATAAAAAAAGTTATTAATAAATTATTAATAGAAATTAGTAAACTTTAAAATTTTTTATATTTTTTATATTATAAAGAATTTATTAATTGAAAATATTCTTTACTTTATTTAAATTTATACTAATTCTTTTTATAAAAATAATGTACTTAAAAAATGTAACTTAATTTTAATAGAATTTACAGTTATTAATATTAAGTTAAAAGCTACCTTTTTTTAAAACTTTTAAAATTTATTTTATATAACGTTTTTTATAAGTGAGTGGGCTATATAAGCAAGTGGACCACTTTTACCAAGAATTACCTTTTCTTTAATAACTTTACGAAAACGTAATATTATTTAACAAAATTTTAAAATTAGCTTTTTAGATATTAAATGCAGCTAACATTAAATTTGCATTCTAGTAGTCTTACGTAATTATAAGTTATTAAGCTTAGAATTAGCTTTTTAAAAATTTAGTTTTTACCTATTAATATTTTAATAACTATTAAATAAGAAACTATAGAAGTTGGATTTAAGCTATTTTATGTATAATTTAAACTATATTATGCTTTTATAGTAATAGAATAAGTAGGTTTTTAAGAACTCTAGGTAAGGAGAAGTTTTAGCTCCTATTTTTTAATATCTTAAAAACTACTAATACTATAGCTTTAAAATTACAATATATTATAAATTTAGGCCTTAATACCTTATATTTCAGTTTTTATAATTTATTATTAAGTAATATTATAAATATAAATAGCTAAAAATTAATTTAAAGTAAAATAAATTCTAAGTTTAATAACTTATGATTACGTAAGACTACTAGAATGCAAATTTAATACTAGCTGCATTTAATATCTAAAAAGCTAATTTTAAAATTTCGTTAAATAATATTAAGTTTTCGTAAAGTTATTAAAGAAAAGGTAATTCTTGGCAAAAGTGGCCCACTTGCTTATATGGCCCACTCGCTTATAAAAAACGTTATTACTAGTAACGTTTTTCACAAGTAAGTGAACCATATAAGTAAGTAAACTACCTTAACTAAGAATTATAATATATTAACTATTAATAACTATAGCTTAATAAATTACGACTAAATTTATTTATAGTGAAGGCAGATTATTACTAGTTATTTTAGCTATCTAATAAGATTAAATTTAGACTATATAATATATAGTAGTAATCTATAAAGTTAATAAGACTATACTTAAGTAATAAATTAATAGAACTACTACATGACATAATTGTGAGTCTAATTTAAAGAAACTTATAAAGCTAAAAAAGAGAGCTATTATTTTATATATTCTAAACTTAAATTTATTTATATAAGAGAGATAGCTAACTATCTACTAGCTAAATAATATAATTTAATAATTAATATTAACTAGCTATATAACTTTATTAAGAGAACTAAGAAAATTAAAATAAAATATAATAGAAAATATAATTATTAGCATGCTTACTGTAAGAAGCCTGCTATTATATAGCTATAATTTAATTTTATATATAACTTTAAGATAAAGTATAGTATTACTAATAAAAATATATATAACTTTAATAAAACAGGCTTCTAGATAGGTATTTTATTAGCTACTAAAGTAATTATAAGCTTTAAGTAACATAATTAGCTTAAGACTATATAGTTAGGTAATAGAAAATAAATTATAGTTATTTAAAGCATAAATAATTAAGGCTAGTTAATTCTACTGTTATTATTTTTACTAGAGTTTATTATTTATTCTACTAGTATAAAACCTTACTACTAGGCTAGGTAATCTTAATAAACGAGAATAGCTAAATAATAAATATAATAAATATTAACTAGCTAGAGCATTTCAACATATACATAAAGAATAAAACTATAAATATTAATCATCTATTAATTTTAAATAACTATAAGAGTTATAAGTCTTTTAAATTTTAGCTACTTTATAAGAAGAAGAATATTCTTATATTCTATATACTAGTAAATACGTTATATTTATTATAGTTTCTAAATATAAACTACTTTACATCTCTTAAGTAAGCCTATAGATAGAAGGTTAATAAACTAGTTAAAAAAAAAATTTATATTACTAAGCTTAACTTTCTACTACTTTTTAAGACAGTCTATTTAGCTTTAATTACTAAAAGTAATATATATAAAGAATTTTAAAATATAGGTCTTATTTTATTTAACTTAAATATTATTTTATTTAGATTAGATATTAGGTTATAAATACTTAAGCTGCTTATAAAAGTAACTTTATAGAAACTCTAAATATCTAATAATATTACTAAATTAGATAGTTAATTTATTTACTTATATAGATATATTAAACAGCACTAGAATAGTTTATTTATATTAATTCTAGAATTACTAAACTAGCTTATAAAAAGTGTATTAATAATATTATATATTAATATTCTAATATACTTATAGCTAGCTACTTTATAATAGACTAATAAAATCATATTAGAGCATAGAAAGTGTAAAAAAAAAGTATATATAAAGACTAAAGACTTTATTATAAACAAAAAGTATAGCTATATTAGCTTAAGCTAATATTAATATATAAATAAAAATAGAATTAGGTTTTAATAAAAGATATAAAGCTAATAGCTTATAATAGCTTAAATACTGTAGACGCTGTAGGCAGGCTAAATATAGTATAAAAAATATATATAAATTAAGACTAAAGCTAGCTATTTATCTATTAATTCTAGTAATAATAATTAATAGTTATGAATTGCTATTAGCTATTAAAGTAGTAGAGATTAGTTAAAATAGTTTACTTACTTATATAATTCACTCACTTATAAAAAACGTTATTTTTATAAAAAGTTACTATAAATTAAAATGTTATTAATATAAACTATATAAAATATTTTAAAGTATAGCTAAAAAAATATTATTTATAAAATATTAGAAAGTACTTAGTATATTAGCTAACTTTAAAAACATAATAAAATACTAAAATAAACTATATTAAGTTTAAAAAGTAGTTAACTATTTATTTTCTTTTATAATATAAAAATACTTAAAAACTAAAATAATATTAATTTTTATAAAGTATTTTACTTTACTAAAATAAAGTAAAGTAAAGTTTCTTAAATTAATAAAATTAAGTAGTAGTTTTTAATAATAATAGCATTTAAAGCTTAGTAATTTATATAAAAATAAAAATTTTTATTTAGTTTTTTTATAAAAATAATAAAAGAAAATATATAAAAAAAGCTTGCTTTAATAAAATTTTTTAATAAAGTATATATGAAAATACCTTTTAAAAACTTTAAGTTTATTTTAAAAAATTTTTTAAAAGAGTTTAAATTTAAGTTATTTTCTTTTTTTAAAAATAATTTTATATTTATAAAATTAGTATTTAAGTAGCTTATTAGCTTTTTTATATAAAAAAAGTTTTAAATATATTATAGTATTTTCTTAAAACTTCTATAAATAAGTTAGTATAAAGTTTTAAAACTAAAGCTTTATTAATATTAATTATTAAAATAGTAAAAATTTTATGCTTATATTTCTAAATAAATTAAGTAAAAAGTACTCACTTCTTTTAAGTAAATATCTATTTTTAAATTAAATTTAGACATTTAGTAAAAAAAATTAATAAAGCTTTTATTAAAATGTTTTTAAATTTTAAGAAAAAAGCTTTTTTATAAAGTTTTTATTTAATTTAAAATTAAATTTAAGTATATACTTAAATATAAATTTAGTTACTAAGTAAATTTTTTTTAAATTTTTTTTATTAAAAGGTTTTTTAAGTAGGTATTAAAGTTTTATAATTAACAGTTTATTTTAATTAATTAGTTATTATATTGAATTTAAGTAGTTAGTAATAACTTTAAAAAGTAAAACTAAAGATAAAATAAGTAGATAATATTAAAATAAAGGCTTTTTAGTAAAAACTTTTCTAGAAAGTTTTTTAAGTAGTTAATAAATTCTTTTAAAAGAGTTGGTAATTAGAATAAATATAAGTAATAAGCTTAGTAATAAAAAGTATTAAAAAGTAGTTTTTAAATATTATAGTTAAAGTTAACTTTATACTTTTTTATTTAAAGTTAACTAAAAATTAATTTATAATATTTTATAACTATTACATAAAACTAAATTTTTTTAATATAATTTATATAGTAAAAAGTTATACTAGTAGTATATAAAATATAACTTTTTTTAAGTTATTTACTATTAAATTTAGTAGAATATAAAATGTATAAAAGTAGTAAAAAATAAAGTTTTTAAATACTAACTAAAAATCTACTAATATAATTTATATTAGTTACTTTAGTATTAATTAAAGTAATAATAAAGTAAAATAAGCTATTTTGTTATAAAGTATATAAAATATTTACTTAATACTTTTAAAAATTAGTTATTAAGTAAAAAGTTTATAAAAAAAAATCTAGTATTAAAAGTGTTTTAAAAAATAACTTATTTTTAAAATAAAACTTTTAATAAATTAAATCTAGATTACTAGTTAAGTTTTTAACTATAAAATTTATTAAAACTAGATAAATATAAGTAAAATAATTATTAAAAAGTCTTTTAAAATTAACTATTTAATTAGAGTTTAAGTAAAAAAAAAAGTATAGCTTATAATATTAATTTTTATAGTATTAATATATTTTTATAAAATAGTTTTTAAATTTATAGTTTAATAATATAAGTTATTGTTTTTTTTTAAATTTAATATCAGTATATTATTATAGTATTTACTAATTATATTTATATATTTAATAAAGTTATTAAAAAAGTTAACTTTAATTAAAGTATAATAGAAATTAAAATAAAATGCTTTTATTAAATATATAAATAAAGTAAAATTATTTTATTTAAATTTTTAAGTAAGTGTATAAAATTTTATAAAAAAATTAAAAAAAGCTTTAGTTTTTTTTAGTTTATATAAACTAACTTCTTTTATGTAGTAGCTTTTTAATTTAAATTTTTATAAGTATTTTTTAAGTAAGTTTACTAAACTTTATATAATATTAAGTTAAAATAATTTTTCTAAGTTAAAAGCTTTATTTTATAAGTAAATAATAGTATAGTAAAAATAGGCTTTTTTTTAATTAAATATTAGTTTTTATTTCTAGTTAGCTTATTATATAATTATTTAATAAATATTTATAGTTTAAAGTATTAACTAAAAAAAAAAAAATTAAGTAGTTAATTTAAAAAAGTTAGTAAGTAAAATATAGTTAAAGTTATTATAAGTATTAAGTTTATAAATCTTAAGTTATTTCTAAATATACTAGTAGTAAGAACTAAACTTTTATTAATAATAAAATAGTAGTTAAAAAAAGTAAGTAAGTAAATACTTACTTTAATTTATAAAGTTTTTATAAAAACTTTTATATTTTCTTAGTAGTAAGTTTCTAATCTTATTAAAATATTTATAATCAATTTATTACTTACTTTTAAAGTTAAAAGTTAAGAAGTAAAATTTTTTAAATTTTTAATAAGTTTTACATTAGGAAAAAAATTTGTGGCGAAGAATTTTATATTCATGCTATTTTAGTATTTCCGGTATTTTTAAGTATTTAGTAGTATTTAGCTGCTAAACGTGACTTCTCTTATAACTCTATTATAAAATACAGCTAATTATAACTTTATTTAAGTATTTAATAGCATTTAACTACTAAACGCGACTTTTTCTATAACTCTTCTACTAGAAAGTATAGCTAATTACGACTTTAACTATAAGTATACAGCAAGATGCTATAAAATGCTATAAAATACTATAATATACTATACTCTTCTTCCAAATTCTATACTATTTTACTTGTATAATAGTCTAGTTTTTGTCTATTTACTTTCTAAAATTTATTACTAATATCTATGGGCGCTGTAGGCCTGTAAAGTTACTATTTTCTATTCATACACGCTAAGTTTTTTCGTACGTGAAAAGCTAAACTTAGTTTTCTATTTAGCTCTAACAGAATTTTCTTCTCTCTATCCTTCTTTCTTTATATATTTATACTAAGCTAATATTTAGGTTTACTAAGTCTTTTACTAATCTATTTATTAACGTGTATCTAGATTTATATTAAGCTGCCTCTAGAACTCTGCACTGAGCTATCTCTAAAGCTATATACTAAGCTATCTCTAAAGCTATATACTAAGCTACCTCTAGAGTTCTATATAAAGCTCTAGATATAATATAAGAGCTAATTTTAATTTAGTATAAAAGCCAATTTCAATTCAGCGTAAGAGTTAATTTCAATTTAGTATAAAAGCCAATTCTAATTTAATATAAAAAGGAGAAAGTAAATAGAGCTTATATAGTATTTTATTATTTTATATAGTAAATTAGTAGTAGCTAGTAATTTAAAACTATAGTTTAAAATATACGTACTATGTATAAAAAGTGAACTAGATATAAGATATATAATATGTTTAGCATTAAATTTACAAAATATACGCAATAAACAAATTATGTAAATATTATAAATAATGATAAAAGCTTTAGAGAATATAATCACACATTTTATAGTATCTTATAAGATAGTGTTACGTTTAACGGCTTAATACTACTTTAAAGTTAAGACTATAAGCTATAGAGTAGGATACGCAAAATATGCAAATAATAGCTAATTACTACTAAATACTATAAAAATGCCACCAATTTTTTTCCTAACGTAAGTTATTTATTTTTTAGAAAATTAGTAATATAATATAATATTATAAAAGTACCATATATGAAAAGTTAAGAGCTTAAAAAAAAGTGTTAATTAATTACTATATATAATACTATAAAATAATTTAAAATATTATATAAAAAAATAAGTTAGAAGTAAAAATATTTAAAGTAAGGTTTATATACTAATATACAACTACTATATAAATAAGTAATATAAAAAAAAGTTTTTATAAAATATTATAAATAGTTGCTATAATATATATTTACTATAAATATTAAATAAAAGGCTTAAATAAGTAAATTATATTAGCTCTACTATATAATATAATATATATATATATTTAGAAAATATAGTAAATAATTATTTTTTTAAATACTATTATAAAAGATGTAAAAATAATTATAATAAAGTAACTAAAGTAACTAGTAAACTAGTATAATATATTTTTAATTTAGTAAATAAATATAAAATAATATAAATTTATAAATATAGTTTTTAATTTTTTTAGTACTTAATTTTTTTAAAGTATTTAATAAAGTAGTTTATTAAATCCTTATTTATATTTTATAAATAATGTTTTTATAATAAACAATTTTTTTAAAAATTATAAAAAAAGGTTTTTAATATGCTAAGTAAAATTTTATCTAACTTTTTTTAATTTTTATTTTTTTATTTTATATAATAAACTTTATAACGTTTATAATAATATTTATAAATATAAATATATTAGTATATTTATTAATAATACTATACTTATTATATATTATTACAAATATAGTGTTTATAAAACATGTATAAAATTATATATATATTTGAAAATAGTAGTTTTATTTTAAAACTCTATAATATTACCTTAATTATTATATTTTGTAAATGAATAGAATATGTTATAGTAACTACTTCTAATATCTTATAATAGCCTTCTAAAGAAGTTTTTTCTATAAGTTTTTTCATTATATTATGTATTTATATATTAGTTTCATGCTAGTGTATAAACTCTTGTTTAAATACTTTATTTATAATCTATCTTATTTCTTTTTTTTTTACGCAATATTTTAAATTATCACTTAGTACTATATATAGTAATTAATTAATACTTTTTTTTAAGTTTTTAATTTTCTATATATAGTACCTTTATAATATTATGTTATATTACTGCTATTATTAGTGTAATATTTAATTCTTTAAATACTCTTATTTTAACTATAAAACTTATGTAGTTATTTAAGAAATAAATAATTATAATATAAAACACATTTACTAAAGTACTAGAATAATAGTAAATATAGCTAAAATATTAGTAAATATAACAACAGAAATTTATTAACACTTTCTAAAAAAAATTATAAAAAGTTTAAAAATAAACTATATTAACTTTTTTTTATTTTATTATTTTAGTAATTACTACTAAAGAAGCCTTAATAGATGCTACTAGTTTATTTAAAAGTAACTTAAGTTTTATAATTTTAATCCTACTTATAATTATAACTAGTACTTATTTTTAAGTTTTCTAAATTATAATTAAGTAAAGTTAATTTTTATATTAAATTCTATTATTTTATTAGTAATAACAAAATCTAATTACTTACCTAACTCTTTAATGTTTACTAGAAAGTAAAAGAATCTATTTATTTTTATTAAAAAACTTTACTATAAACTTAAAAATAATATTAACTAATATTTTATTAAACACTTCTAGCTTTTATATGTACACTTAAGACTAAAAAAGGACCTAGTAATACTTATAGACTTTTTTATAAATTAAGATATATATATAGTAAAGTAATTAATTATCTTTCTACTAATTATATATAAAAACCTAAATAAAAAACTTACTACTTTAAGTAAACTTAATTTGTTCTATTAAGAATAAAAGAGTTTTATTATTTACTTTACTAAATTCTGTAGACTAGCTGCTAATACTAGGTTAAATGAAATTAATTTAATTATATAGTTAAGAAGATTATTAAACAATAAGCTTTACTAAATAATAGTAGATATTAAAATCTTTAATATATTAAATAATTATGTTAACTTAATATTTTTATATAATAATAACTTTTAGTACCTTTTTATACTATACTATTATAGACTATAACTTATATTATAATAAGACTCTAATATTATAGAAATTAACACCTTTAATTACACTTTCTTTAAATTAGGTAAATAAAAAACCTAAAAGCATAATAGCTAATACTTTAAGTCTAATGAATATAGTTATATTTTTTAAAACTACTTTATTCTTTTATTAAAACTTTAATTTATAAGTTTATTTAAATTCTAATAATTAACTTACTTTTATTCTTTTTTTAGATTTAAATTTTTTTATAAATAAAAATGCTTTTAAACTTTTTAAGCTAGCCTATTAAAAGCTTTATTCTAGAGTTAAGTTATTTTTTAGAATATTTCTAATATTAAATTTCTATTAACATATAGATCTTCTACCTAATAACTAATTTTTAAGACTATTAAGTAAATATTCTATATACTATTTAATAAGATAACTTTTTTTACTTTATTATTACTTTAATTAATACTAGAGCTACTAGTATAAATTATATTAATAGACTTTTAACTTACGTTTAAAAACTCTATTTTTTATTTCTTTTAAATATTTTTTATTCTACTAGTTTTAATAGTAAACGCCTTAAAAGAAGTTATATTTTATATACTATTAGTATAACTCTTTATTATTTAAATTAGGTGAAAAATATCTACTTCTTTAATACAGCTACTAGAAATTATAAACTAATTTTTAGCTAACTATAAATAAAAAAGTATAAAGTTAACTTTAATTATAACTTATAAAAGTTATTTTTTAATACTTTCTATTACTAAGCTTACTACCTATACTTATTTTAATTCTTAATTTACTTAAAAAAAATATACTACCTACTTAAAAGACTTTTTGGTAAATATTTTATTAAAAAGATTTTACCTTAATACTATCTATATATAGTATACTTAAATTTATTTTCTAAAGTTATTACTAACTACTTAATTTTAATATAACTACTAGTTGACTAAAATAAACTATTAGTTATAAGAATTAGATATTTATTTAGAAACTTTTTTAGTAAACTATTTTCTAGAAAATTTTTATTTAAAATCTAAATTTACATTTAAACACGTATTTAAATCTAATACTAAATTAAATAAAGACTTTATAAAAAAGTCTTTTTTTAAGGCTTTATTAAAAGAGTTTTATAAGAAATCTAAACTAAGTATAAACATTTATTTAATTAGGGCAGCTCTTTTATATAAATAGTTTAAAAACATAAATATAAAATTTTTATTATTTTAATAGCTAATATTAATAAAGCCTTAGCTTAAAAATTTATATAAATTTAACTATTAAGGTTTTAAAAAATTACTACAACATTTCTAGAATATTTTTATATAAAAAAGTTAATAGACTACTTGAATATTATCTATATAACTATAAAATTATTTTTAAAAAAAGAAAGTAACCTAAATTTAAACCTCTTTATAAAATATTTTAAAACAAATTAAAAGTTCTTAAAAAGTATTTTAATAATTATTTTACTAAAAAATTTATTAGAGCAAGTACGTCTCTTGTAGTTATATTAATTATTTTTATAAAAAAATATAATAGAGGTTTTTAATTCTATATAAACTACTAAGCTTTAAATACTATTACTATTAAAACCTATTATTTTATTTTATTAATTTAAGAAATTCTGTTTTGCCTTAATAAAATAAAGTATTTTATAAAGTTAAATATTATTTTAGCTTTTAATTACTTTTATATAGTAAAAGGAAATAAATAGTTAACTACTTTTTAAATTTAATATAGCCTGTTTAAATATTTTATTATATTTTTTAAACTAGCTAACACACTAAGCACGTTTTAATACAATATAAATAATATTCTTTAATTATTTCTTAATATGTTTTGTATAGCCTACCTTAATAATATTCTAATTTATAGTAATTTTTTATATAAATATAGATAATATATAAGATAAAT